>OX387257.1:465919-488419 GCA_947562095.1 Branchellion lobata | reverse complement strand
GGACGGCTTGTATTTATGGGTGAAAGATGGAGTGGTCTGAGGGAATGGTGGTTTTGAGGGTCATAATTGGGTGAGGGAGGTTGGAAGGTGAATTGATGGAGTGTTTGGTTGAGTAATAGCGATATTTGAAGGGGTAGTGGACTGAGTGTTGGGGGAAAAGAGGAGGAATGGGTCGAATTGGGAGGGGGGGGGGTTTTGAATAGACTGTTGGGTGGGTTTGTGCGGGTGGTGGGTGAAATAAAAATGATTGAAGTGGGGATGGAAATTTTGAAATACAAAAAAAAATTAAAAAACTTAAATTTGTATTTTTCCAGAATTCGACGAAAAAGTCAAAAAAAGCAAACGACTCTCGCAAGAGGCGCTGTACAAGAGGGATGTGATTCTGCGGGGCATCAAACAGGCTGAAGAAATGACTAATAAGGTGAGTGAGGGAGGGTGGAAGTGGGTGAAGAGGAGTGGGGAAGGATGGGTGGAAGGGTGGAAGAGGGGTGAGGAAGGATGGGTGGAAGGGTGGAAGAGGGCGAAGAGGGGTGAGGAAAGGATGGGTGGAAGGGTGGAAGAGGGTGAAGAGGGGTGAGGAAGGATGGGTGGAAGGGTGGAAGAGGGGTGAGGGAAGGATGGGTGGAAGGGTGGAAGGGTGGAAGAGGGGTGGGGAAGGATGGGTGGAAGGGTGTAAGAGGGTGAAGAATGATCAGGAAGGATGGGTGGAAGGGTGGAAGAGGGTGAAGAGGGGTGAGGAAGGATGGGTGGGGGAGTTGAGGATGATGTTTGTGGAAATTAATATGGATGAGTGGTACAGTGGTGAAGAAGAAGAAAATATGAGAGATTGAATGTTAAGAAAGTGAAAGCAAAGAGTGAAAGCAAAGAGTGATAGCAAAGAGTGATAGCAGAGTGATAGCAAAAAGTGATAGCAAAGAGTGTGTGCAAGGAATTATTTTGTTGAAGACTCAGAAAATATGATCTCCCAATGCAATCACTACCACTACTACATCCTCTCTACTCTTTCCCATCATCACCACCACACCACACCACACCACACTACACACCACACCACACCACACCACACCACACCACACCACACCACACCACACCACACCACACCACACTAAACCACTACACACCACACCACACCACACCACACCACACCACACCACCACCACCACGCCACAACCACACCACCAGGCTACCAGCAAGTTAGCCAATGCCGACCAAAACGCCTTGAGCTCCAAGAGGGCAATTGACGAGGCTGCTGCCACTGTGGAGAAGGCTCTAGCGGTTGCTGTTGTTGTTGCTGCTGTTGCTGCTGCCGTTGTTGCTGCTGTTGTTGTTGTTGCTGTTGTTGTTGCTGTTGTTGTTGCAGCTGTTGCCCTTGCTGTTACTGCTGCTGTTGCTGCTGTTTTGTTGTTTTTTTGAGATTGTTGTTTTGTTGTTGCTGCTGTCTTGTTGTTGTTACATGGTTGATGCTTTCTCATTATCATTGTTGTTTATTGTTTCATTATTATTATTATTATTATTATTATTATTATTATTATTATTATTATTATTATTATTATTATTATTATTATTATTATTATTATTATTATTATTATTATTATTATTATTATTATTATTATTATTATTATTATTATTATTATTATTATTATTATTATTATTATTATTATTATTATTATTTTTATTATTATTATTATTATTATTATTTCTATTATTATTCCTTCTCACCAGCTGCTTGACGACATGGCAAAACGCAGTGACGTCACGGAGGAGGAGCTTTTACAGCTCAACAAGCAGTCTTTCAAGGTGTTTTCTATTATTTATTTTATTATTTTTATTATTTAATTATTTATTTATATTTTATTATTATTTCTTTCTTTTATTTTTTTATTTCGTTGTACTATTTTTATTTTATTATTTTTATTATTTAATTATCATCCTTTTATGATTATAACTATTATTGTTGTTTGATTAAAAAATAATTCAGATTTAAATCATCGGAAATTTGTTGCTATTTGTGGAACTATTAATAAAATAAATTAAAATAGTTATTAATAGAGTCACAAATTAATAATGAACAAATATAAGAGATCTAATAATAGAACATCAAAATGACGTCACAAGTTCAAGGTGCAGCTGGACAAGGTAGTAGCGATGATGAACGAAGCTGCTGAAACCATAGCAGCAGACGAGACAAAAATACAATTGGTGAGATGATGATGGGGGGAGGGGATGGTGATGGGGGGAGGGGATGGTGATGGGGGGAGGGGATGGTGATGGGGGGAGGGGATGATGATGGGGGGAGGGGATGGTGATGGGGGGAGGGGATGGTGATGGGGGGAGGGGATGGTGATGGGGGGAGGGGATGGTGATGGGGGGAGGGGATGGTGATGGAGGGAGGGGATGGTGATGGGGGGAGGGGATGGTGATGGGGGGAGGGGATGGTGATGGGGGGAGGGGATGGTGATGGGGGGAGGGGATGGTGATGGGGGGAGGGGATGGTGATGGGGGGAAGGGATGGTGATGGGGGGAGGGGATGGTGATGGGGGGAGGGGATGGTGATGGGAGGAGGGGATGGTGATGGGGGGAGGGGATGGTGATGGGGGGAAGGGATGGTGATGGGGGGAGGGGATGGTGATGGAGGGAGGGGATGGTGATGGGGGGAGGGGATGGTGATGGAGGGAAAAGGGATGATTATAAGGGGAGGAGATGGTGGTGATGGGGGGAAGAGATGGTGGTGATGGGGGAAGGGGGATGGTGATGGGAGAAGGGGGATGGTGATGGGGGAGAAAGAGGGTGATGGGGATAGGGGGTTTTGTTCCATTATCATCCTATATACTCATTTAAAAAGAAAAAAAATCCGATTGTTTGATCTATCCCATCCATCTACTTATAAACTTTTTCTTATACTTTTCTTCCCCCCCCCTCCCCCCTCTCTCCGCCCTGGAAGGCCAAAGAGAACTCTGACATAGCGAGGTCTAGAGCTACTAATGTACTGGACACCCTCACTAAGCATCGAAGAAACTTTAACAAGCTCATCAAGGACCTCTGTGAGTGGTGCTGGAGGGCTGGTGGGCGTAAGAGTCGAACTATTGTGTGTTTGGTGGTTGGGTGGTTGTTATGTTGGGAGGCGAAGTGGTGTGGTTAAGGTTGTGTTTGGTGGTTGGGTGGTTGGGTTGATGTTGTGGTTGGGTCGGAGTGGTGGTGTTGATGTTGTGGTTGGGTTGGAGTGGTGGTGTTGATGTTGTGGTTGGGTCGGAGTGGTGGTGTTGATGTTGTGGTTGGGTCGGAGTGGTGGTGTTGATGTTGTGGTTGGGTTGGAGTGGTGGTGTTGATGTTGTGGTTGGGTCGGAGTGGTGGTGTTGATGTTGTGGTTGGGTTGGAGTGGTGGTGTTGATGTTGTGGTTGGGTCGGAGTGGTGGTGTTGATGTTGTGGTTGGGTCGGAGTGGTGGTGTTGATGTTGTGGTTGGGTCGGAGTGGTGGTGTTGATGTTGTGGTTGGGTTGGAGTGGTGGTGTTGATGTGGTTGGGTCGGAGTGGTGGTGTTGATGTTGTGGTTGGGTCGGAGTGGTGGTGTTGATGTTGTGGTTGAGTTGGAGTGGTGGTGTTGATGTTGTGGTTGGGTCGGAGTGGTGGTGTTGATGTTGTGGTTGGGTCGGAGTGGTGGTGTTGATGTTGTGGTTGGGTTGGAGTGGTGGTGTTGATGTTGTGGTTGGGTTGGAGTGGTGGTGTTGATGTTGTGGTTGGGTTGGAGTGGTGGTGTTGATGTTGTGGTTGGGTCGGAGTGGTGGTGTTGATGTTGTGGTTGGGTCGGAGTGGTGGTGTTGATGTTGTGGTTGGGTTGGAGTGGTGAAGCTTCACTGTTGCTTCCTTTGTTTTATACGACGATAAAAAATTATTAAGGTCCTTATTAACAGCGTCATGACAACCACACACTCGAAGTCTGAAAGAGACGCCACGCGTCTTGGCGTCCGAGCATGTACCAGCCTTATGCACCTCAGTAGTCAAACAAAAGTTTCAAACAAAAGTTAAATTTCTACTCTATTGTTCGAGTGATTATTAATGGCAATCGTCACTTTAGCCCTTCTTTGTGATTATCATCAAGTTCCTTAGAGTTCATTGGAGTGGTTACTTTCTCGTGTGCACGCTTGACCGCTACAGCGGAGTTGTGGTTATAATTATAATTACAAACACGAATATTATTATAGTGGCATTAACCCCGTAGAGTCTCGAGGCCACATGTGATTGTGGCCCTGTGTTTGGTCGAAATGACTGTTTTTTTGTATATAAAAATAAGAATATATGAAGATATGTATATATGTGCTTACACACACACACACACACACACACACACACACACACACACACACACACACACACACACACACACACACACACACACACACACACACACACACACACACACACACACACACACACACACACACACACACACACACACACACACACACACACACACACACACACACACACACATACACACACACACACACACACACACACACACACACACACACACACACACACACACACACACACACACACACACACACACACGCACACACACACACACACACACACACACACACACACACACACACACACACACACACAAACACACACACACACAGTAAACCTTGAGGAATACGACCCACTGAGAGTTGAGACTCTGGAACGCAAGGTGAAACAGTTGGAGAGGAGTTATGAAGGACAAAGCATGTACACGCACATGCGGGAGATGCAGGACATGAACGATATGGTGTGAAAACAAACAACAACTTCATGTCGATCTAAACCTTTGTTGTTCTTTCATTCATCGTTGAATTCATTCATTGATGTTTCATGCATGCATTCATCCATCTATTTACCACCAATCCACCCCTCTATCTACGCTTCTATCCATCCATCCATGCATCCATCCACCTACCAATCCACCCACCCATCCACTCATTCATTCTCAAATTCACAGATTCATCCATCCAATCATCCCCTCACTCATCCATCAACCCATCCCTTCATCCATCCAGCCATCCTCTCACTCATCCATCCACCCATCCACCCACCAATCCACCCATCCATCCATCCTCTCAGCTGAACGTCTTGATGGATGAGTACGAAGGGCAGATGAAACAACTGCGTCTGGATGTGCTTAATATTGGCGCCATCAACGCCACCATCCCCAGAGTGTGCTTCAAATCCGTTGTCCTTGAACCAATCGACCACAGACCCTACTTTTAATGGGGATTAATTGAAATTATTAATTAATTAATTATTTAATTAATTAAGTAATAATAATAATAATTAATCTAATCTAATTTACTAATTTGATATTAGTTAGCACCTGGTAGTATTTGCTCGATAACATAGGATCTTAAGTTAGCTTATTATCCAACTTATGTAAATCATTTCAAACATTTGAATTTTTTTTGTTATATTTTTGAAAAAAATTCTCGACGTAAAAATATGGAAAACCCGATTTTTCGAACTAGCTGGACTTTTAAGATTCGAATAATCTAATCTAATCATTGTATTTGTGAAGCGCTTCAGATGTTTCAAAGTGACAAAGTTTTGTTTAAATTGATTGAGGGATTATTATAAAAATCATGAATTAAAAACTGTGAGCTATAACTTCAGTAATATATCTATAAGTTTAAATCATAATTATAATAATATAACTACCATTGTGAATTATAATTATAATAATATAACTACCATTGTGAATTATAATTATAATAATATAACTACCATTGTGAATTATAATTATAATAATATAACTACCATTGTGAATTATAATTATAATAATATAACTACCATTGTGAATTATAATTATAATAATATAACTATCATTGTGAATTATTTATATTATGAACGATTGAGGTTACACATTATAAAGTTTGAGTTATAAAAACGATGAATTATACAAAATTAAAACTATGAACGTATTCGCGATGGTTATAATATTATAATATTTTTTCTGATTCTAGGTCATCTTTTTAAAAGCATTATTTTCCCATGTAGTTTGGTTTTGACCACAAAAGCCTTGAACCAGTTTTTAGACTAAATAGTTTAATGAATTTTATATTTTTATGATTTAAAATGTTTCAACATATGCATTTAAATGTTTTTTTTATCATACTCAGTTGACATTCGATGTTAGCTTTCTGATTGTTTTTCTATTCAGCTTCTTATGACCATCAACTCTAGTTTGATTTATAAATTTATCATTCATTTAAAACACATTACGTCAATTGTGCCTTTGAAATGTCCAATTCAGAAACATTTTAACGTGAAATTTTAGATAATAAAAATACATAAGTTATTTTCTCAAAGTTTAATTCAAATTTGAAACATTTGAAAAATCAAAAAATCTTTTTGTGTTCAGTTCTTTCAGCCTTAAAGGATTAAAAAGGCCAATTTTTTAGAAAAATACATTGAAATTATTGTTTATAAAGTGTCTTTGTTCAATGGGGACGTGTTGGTCGTTTCTTGGTTCTGTTTTTTGAACAATATTTTTAAAGTATAAGTAGTTAAAAATTAAATGTAATAAGTTATTTTGATTTTTTTCTCACTCAGAAATTGCTTAAAGCATCGTTTTATTGTGAGTATTATGTTTCCCGTCACATTTAAATGTTTTTAAGTTTAATTACGGACAATAACAACTAGCAAAAGACTGCATCACGTAATCATAGCTAAATCAAAAAATGAACCAAAAACTAGAGAATTAATATGATAATTTGACTAAGTTAAATTAGAGCACAAATCCAAAATCTTCCAAAACTAGATGAAAATGAGGACTTTAGCAGTGACGATGTTGAGTTTAGCATGTTCGGCAGCGGTATTTTACAATGCCTATGCGCAGAAAAAACAGTTTTATCCTTCTATTGTCTACATCACCAAGTCCAGTTTCAGCATGGCGGTGAGTATTTGATTAACACTTAATAGTTATACTCGCTATCTCAACATGCAAAAAATATTTTATTAATCTAAATATCTTTTTGACTTACATACTTCAGAATGAACGAAATTATGTTGTTATTAGAAAATCTTCAAAACAGTGAATGTCTGTTTGCAGGTCTTGTACTTACAGGCTTTTCTGTTTGTCTTTCTGGCTGCAGGTCTTTTCAGGAAAATCTTTTTCGGGCAACTCAGACCTGCCGAGATGGAGGTGGCTGTTGTGGTTTTTTTTTTCAGAGCTCATTTCCATTAATTCATACATCAGACTTTACATTACATCACTTTGAATCTACATTTCAACATTGCATTTCAAAACATGAGTATAAATTTTTTTAAACTTTTTTAAATTTTCATCTCACAACCTTGTACCCTAATGTATTCCTATGTTTTCCATATTTATATTTTTATCTATTTCACAAAAAAACTATAAAATCATTAGAAAAATAAAACACCAATTCAACAGCACCTGATAGAGCGATCATGGTATGCCATGACCGAGACATGTCTGGCCTTTACAGTCTTCCGAGATGACTTCTCTCCTCGTTTTGTGGCTCTTTTCACCCTCCTCCTCTTCACCAAGTCTTTCCACTGGCTGGCTGATGACCGCATTGACTATGTTGGCGGTGGCATTGTCGTTATGTTGTGCAGATGTTTGTACCTTTGCTATGTTGTACATCACGGTGGTACTGTTGCTATGTTGTACATCACGGTGGTACTGTTGCTATGTTGTACATCACGGTGGTACTGTTGCTATGTTGTACATCATGGTGGTACTGTTGCTATGTTGTACATCACAGTGGTACTGTTGCTATGTTGTACATCACGGTGGTACTGTTGCTATGTTGTACATCATGGTGGTACTGTTGCTATGTTGTACATCACAGTGGTACTGTTGCTATGTTGTACATCACAGTGGTACTGTTGCTACATTGTACATCACAGTAGTACTGTTGCTGTGTTGTACATCGCATATGTTGGTATTGTTGTTATGTTGTACATCACATATGGTGGTACAGTTGCTATGTTGTACATCGTATATGGTGGTACTGATACAATGATATACAAAAAGATGGAACATAATGCAACAAGATTAAATACAACAATATTGTTCAACACAACAATGAAATACAATTTAACTCATTAAAATACAATACAAGCTAATGAGTGAAGTTGGTACGATACAATACCTTGTAATGTAATGTTTAATAATCTTAAAATTTAACTTCAACAAATTGACAAAAAAGTCATTTCCCAGATGGAAAGAAGTCCGGTCATTTCGGTTCTCTTCCATGCAAGAGCAATTGGTATGTGTCATCGCCCTCCCAAATTCACTATCACCACCATCACTACATAATCACCATCCTTACCTCATCATCACCATCACCATCATCAGCACCACCATCACTACATCATCACCACCACCACCACTGGACCATTCCTATCATCACCACCACCACTTCTCTATTTTACTTTCCATTCCAACTCCACAAGTCATCCATAAATTTTATTAATCATATTCATATTATTATTTATTATTATTATTATTATTATTATTATTATTATTATTATTATTATTATTATTATTATTATTATTATTACCACCATCATCACACCACCACCACCACAGGCCTGATGTTTGTGTTGGCAGTCATTGACATTTACTTTGTCAACCACGCCTACAACAACACCCTCATCAAGGGACCCTCTGTGCAGCTGGTCTTTGGCTTCGAGGTGTGTGTGTGTGTGTGTGTGTGTGTGTGTGTGTGTGTGTGTGTGTGTGTGTGCGTGTGTGGGTGAATGGGTGAATGGGTGAATGGGTGAATGGGTGAATGGGTGAATGGGTGGGCGTGAGCGCGTATATACATAACTTTCTTCACATAAGATTCCGACTTGAACATCGCCATTTTAATTATATATAGCGTTCACAACCATCATGGAGCTACCGCCACCACTACCAGCATCCCTCATCCATTCACAACACCAAGCCACCATCAACCACACCATCTTCTTTCACCACACCACACCATCATCATCTTCTTTCACCACACCACACCATCATCATCTTCTTTCACCACACCACACTATCATCATCTTCTTTCACCACACCACACCATCATCATCATCTTCTTTCACCACACCACACTATCATCATCTTCTTTCACCACACCACACCATCATCATCATCTTCTTTCACCACACCACACCATCATCATCTTCTTTCACCACACCACACCATCATCATCTTCTTTCACCACACCACACCATCATCATCATCTTCTTTCACCACACCACACCATCATCATCTTCTTTCACCACACCACACCATCATCATCTTCTTTCACCACACCACACTATCATCATCTTCTTTCACCACACCACACCATCATCATCTTCTTTCACCACACCACACTATCATCATCTTCTTTCACCACACCACACCATCATCATCATTATCATCTTCCACCACACCACACTACACTATCATCAACTTTCATCACACCGTCGTCTACCTCACTATAACCATCTAACCCTGCCACCACCACCACCTCAACGCCACCACCAACACCGCCTCAACACCACCACCACCACCTCAACGCCACCACCACCACAGTACGCCATCTTGTTGACAATGGTGGCGCAAGTGTTTGTGAAGTATGTGCTGCACACCATTGACCTGCACAGCGAGAACCCCTGGGAGAACAAGGCTGTCTACCTCCTCTACTCCGAACTGCTCATGGGTGAGTAGGTGAGGGGGTTATCACTCATGGGTCAGTGGGTGGGTGAGTGGGTGGGTGAGTGGGTGGGTGAGTGGGTGGGTGAGTGGGTGGGTGAGTGGGTGGGTGAGTGGGTGGGTGAGTGGGTGGGTGAGTGGGTGGGTGAGTGGGTGGGTGAGTGGGTGGGTGAGTGGGTGGGTGAGTGGGTGGGTGAGTGGGTGGGTGAGTGGGTGGGTCAGTGGGTGGGTCAGTGGGTGGGTCAGTGGGTGGGTCAGTGGGTGGGTCAGTGGGTGGGTGAGTGGGTGGGTGAGTGGGTGGGTGAGTGGGTGGGTGAGTGGGTGGGTCAGTGGGTGGGTGAGTGGGTGGGTAAGTGAGTTATCATTCAGGGGGGGGAAGGGGGGAGGGTAGGGGAACTGATGGTGGGTGAGAAGTGGAGCAGCTTAAGGGGAGAAGAAGGGAGAGGAAGATGATAAAAAAAAGAAATAATGAATTCACCACACACACACAAACACACACACGTACACACACACACACACACACACACACACACACACACGTACACACACACGTACACACAGGCTTCAACAAGGTAGCCTTGTACCTGCTCTTCCTGGTCATCATGATGAAGGTTCACACCTTTCCTCTCTTCGTGGTGCGGCCAATGTACCTCACTGTCAGGTGGCTGTGCCATTTCAAATTCATCATTCAAGATATCTGTGAATATATAGTTATTCTAAAAATTTAATATTAAATAATTTATTGTAATTAATTTATTTTAAATAATTATTATGAATAATTTTTATAAATAATTCAGCATTAGATGATTGGTTACGAATGATACTCCAGAGAATTCAAGAAGGCATTGAACGATGTGTTCATGTCAAGGAGGGCCATTCACAACATGAACACTCTGTGAGTCCTTGTGGTGTGGTGTGGTGTGGTGTGGTGTGGTATGGTGTGGTGTGGTGTGGTGTGGTGTGGTGTGGTATGGTGTGATGTGGTGTGGTGTGGTGTGGTGTTGTATGGTGTGATGTGATGTGGTGTGGTGTTGTGTAGTGTGGTGTGGTGTTGTGTGGTGTGGTGGAAGTGGTGTAGTCTGTCCAAACCACACCACACAGAACCAACCAAACACCAAACCAAGCCTCACCATATCACCAAAATGAACCACCACAGCACAACACCAGCTATCACACCATCACAACACCATCACCACACCACCACCCACAACACCACCACTCACCACACCACAACACCACCATCCACCACACCACAACACCATCACAACACCACCACCCACCACACCACAACACCATCACAACACCACCACCCACCACACCACAACACCATCACAACACCACCATCCACCACACCACAACACCATAACACCACCACCCACCACACCACAACACCATCACAACACCACTACCCACCACACCACAACACCATAACACCACAACCGCAGGTACCCCACTGCGACTGAGGAGGAGTTGCGGCAGGGGGACAATGTGTGCATCATATGCAGGGAGGAGATGGGAGGAGCCGTGAGTGGCCCCTCCAAGAAGCTCCCTTGTAACCACATCTTCCACACCACCTGTCTCCGCTCGTGGTTCCAACGCCAACAGACCTGCCCCACTTGTCGCATGGACGTCTTCAGAACCGCCACCAACGCAAGGAACCTACGACAACAGCCACAACCGCAACAACCACCGCAGCAGCAGCAACAACAACCACAGCCACAACAACCGCAGCCACAACAACCGCAAAATATCAACCAGTTCTTCCAAAGTCAGATTTTCTTTTTTTTTTTTTTTTTTTTCGATCCTATTCTCATTTTCGTCATATTCGCTCTCACTTTTATTAATAATTTATTTTTTAAATTCATTTTTCATTCCTCTTTCACTATTCTTTCTCTTTATCTTCCTTCTTTTCAATTTTCTCTTTTTTCTTCTCACCATCATCGTCATCATCATCACCATCATCACCATCATCGTCATCATCATCATCACCACCACCGTAGATTTCCTAGCACAGCAGCAGCAAGCAGGGGCACAGCAACAGCAAGCAGGGTCACAGCAGCAGCAAGCAACGCCCACTACCCCACCCCACCCACCCCCACCTCCTCCCTTCCAACTCTTCCCCCCACCCCCTGCCTTCATGCCACCATTCTTCATGCCCTTTGGTGAGTCATCAAAAGCCTCACCTGCTTTGTTTGACGCTTCATAAATAATTCTTTAATTCATTTTCATATTCATATAATTATAAATATTTATTCATCTAATCAAGAATCGAATTTTTAATATAATTGCTTATTAAATTGTTTATCTTATCATTCATACATTAATCACTCTATTTATTTATTTATTAATATATAAATTATTTTTCGATACTCCGCCACAGGCATGCCAGCGCCAACGGCCTTCTCACCTTCAGGGCCTCCTCCTCCATCGGTGGTGGGTGGTGGTCTGTCGTCGTTGAGTGACGACGAGGTGAGAACCATGGAGGGGGAAGGTCGCAAGGCAGTGGAGGCGAGGGTGAGGTGTTTGAACGACGTGCAGACACTCTTGTCGGCTGCTCTGAGCCACATGCACCACTATCTACACGTCGTCAACTCTCTCCCCACCGCACCCCACCCAACCCATCCTCAAACAACTCCTCCCTCCCACTCCACCTCTTCTGCCCCCCCATCCTTCCCTCAACCCTTCTTTGCTCCCTTCAGTCCCTTTGCTAACCTCCAAAACCCCCCAATGCCACCTCCTACATCTTCTGCCTCATCTTCTTCTTCTTCATCCTCTTCCTCATCTTCATCTTCTATGCCTTCAGCGCCATCTACTTCAACGCTATCGGATAAGAATGAAGCTCCCACTCGCAATATCACCACAGCAACTCTCCGTAAAAGTAACACCACCCTTGGTGATAACGCTGCCAACACTACTACCGCTACTACTGCTTCTACTACAACCGCCATCGCCACCACCAGCAGCAGCACCACTGCTACTGAAACCTCTGGTATCTCTAATCACTCCAAGCAAGAATAAAGTTGCTCCTAAGTTGTAAACACTCAAAAATCTGTTTATCAATCTTCCGAATTGTTCAATTCTATATTTATTCGTATCTTTCAACACTATTATTATTATTATTATATTTTTATTTAATTAACCAGCTTCAATTTTTGTGTGTATTATATTCTGTATTATGGTAATGATAACAATAAATTTATCTCAATGTCAGGATGATTTTCCTCATTTAATCCAATATTCTAATTTCTTAAGTCAATATTTTCGAAATAAATCTCTACCTTAAAGCCGTTTTCAGACCACGTTATATTCTGGCATTTATTTTCAAACAAGATTATCATCATCTCACATCCTTCCACTCATTGAAAACTACTTTTGAGTTTTTTAAAATTAAAGATGATCATATAGTTATCATTTTTACTACTTTAGGCCACCCAAATTATGCACCAAAATGAGATTCTCACATCGTTTCGAAGCCATGGGGCTATGATTTCGAAGGCAAATAATTTGAAATTTACCTTCTTATGTGCTTTCACTTCCATAGGTTTGCCTCAATAAAATTTGACGACAGCTAGCAAAAAGGAAGTTGATTTGAAAAAAAAATCGAAAAACGTAATCTTTTCATGCATATCTTGGCGGATTCCGCAGTTTTATTTTATAAAATGCCGATTAAGAGTCTAAACTGGTGATTGAATAAATGATGACTAGGTCAAGAGATCCATGGAGATGGTCTGAATGTGCGCATGACGAAGGTGATCTTCCTGTTCATTTCGGTGTTGTAGATGCGTCTGCACCTCTCCAGGTTGACCCTCTTTCGCAACTGGTACGGCTTCTCGTAGTACATTTGCCTCCTCGCTTTTTCTACAACTTTGTCGTTTCGAAGAATTCTTTTGGCAATGAAAAAAAATAAATTATTAGCTTATAAGAGAATGAAATCATATTTAGATTTTAAGTTTAGTTTTTTAAATATATATTCTACTTGTCTTAAAAAGAAAAACGGTTCCGTACTTAGTCAGAGCTTTGTATGCAGTATCTACGTCATTATTTTTCACTAAAACAGTGCGAGCAAAAAACTTGGCATGATGAGCCATACTCGAAGATTTGTTAAATATCAAACTACTGCCTCGAATTGAGGTTAAACTATTTTAACGCTCAGTTAATTATTTTTATTTTAAAAATCATTTCATGCAAAAAAAACATTAAAATTATTAAAATACGCAACATAAAATTTTATTTCAAAAATTTATTAATAACATTTTATTTTTATCTATGTTATGAAAACAGAAAAACCTAGTGTTTAAAATAATTGTTTTGCTATCTTTAGAAACATATATCGAATCGATAAAAAAATCAAGATTTTTCAAGAAATTACTTTTTTCAAGTTCATATTTTGTTGTTGAAATGGCTGATGCGTTGAGTGTTCTGCGACAATACTACATAGATGGAAGGTTACATGAGATAGTCGAGAAAGATGACAAAATCATTTTTGGTGATTTTGCGTGGCCTAAAACTGCCAAAACCAACTATCTAATTTACAGGTAATCAACTTTCAATAGTGAGCTTTTTAGGACCAGCCGACAAAATTTGAAAAACTCATCTCGCTTTTCTCATAATTTTTTTTTCTAACAGAACTGGGAAGGATGGCAAGGAGAAAGAGTACTACACACTTGATTGCATTCTCTTTCTTTTAAAAAATGTCGCTCTGGTTCACTCCACCTACGTCAAGCAAGCTGCTGTAAGAACTAATGTTTTGAAAAAGATCCAAATAAATTACCCACTTACCATTATCAAAATGGTATTTTGATAATGGTAAATGATATCAAATTTTTATAAATTTTCCAACCTTACTCAAAAATAACCATCACAATAAACCCAACTCCACCACCATGTGAACCGTAGACAGAAGGGGTTCCAGTGGTGAGAAGACCAGACCGAAAGGACTTGTTAGCTTACCTGAAGGGTGACTCGTCTGCCAATGTCGACAAGACCGCCCCTCTGGAAATGTCTGTTCAGAGACCTGTGCAGAGTTAGTGGTATAGAAAAGGGGAATGGGTGAACCAATGTTGAAAATAATAAAAATAATAATAAAAATAATAAAAATAATAATAATATCAATAGCTTCACCCTATGATGCGCTGAAGCAAGCAAATGAAGCATCAGCTGTAGAATTAATGAATGTCTAATGATGGCAAACTCAATGATTTCAAGTGAAAAGGCCAGCAGACGACACCAGGGATAATGAGCAGGATAAGAGGCCACGACTTGAGGTTTTATTTTGTGTGTGTGTGTGTGTGCGTGTGTGTGTGTGTGTGTGTGCGTGTGTGTGTGTGTGTGTGTGTGTGTGTGTGTGTGTGTGCGTGTGTGTGTGTGTGTGAGTGTGTGTGTGTGTGGGTGTGTGCGTGTGTGTGTGTGTGTGTGTGCGTGTGTGTGTGTGTGCCTTTTCTGTGCATGTACATGTATGTCTGGACAGGAGGCGAGTCTACAGAAGCAGAGGGATCGACTGGAGATGAAGTTGAATGCACCCTCCAAAGAGGCCTCTATCATCTCCAACATCGCAACGTCAGTACAAAGTCATCATGCGTCATCGTATTTATCAATAATCTTTGTTTTCATCATTTATCGTAGTCAACCTTCATATTAATGATTTTTCAAAAACATTTATAACTTTCATTCTTTCATATTTACTGTTTTTTTTTTCAACATTCATTTTCCAGTCTCACCCTTTTCAGTGCCCTCTTCAAAGCTTTCTTCCCAAAACCTTCCAACACCTTTCTTCCTTCAACCTGATCCCTGGTCTAACTCTACCCACTCATATCCCAAACCCCCCAAACCCCCCACAGCGACTCAGGCCTGACAGAAAGCATGTCAATCGAAGCCATCAGCGCCATCAAGGCAAAAATCATTGCTCGCAAGAGAACCACCATTAAGGGCGATGATGGGGGATTGGGGGAGGGGGGTGAGGGGCGGGGAGATTACGAGGGGGACAGCATCAGAGACGTCTTGAGCAAGGAGCGACACTGGAGGGCTCGGCCAGCCATCCTTCAGAGTCCCTTCAAGGTGCGAGTGGTGTTTTGTGGGGGGGGGGGGTGAGGGGTGGTGTTTTGTGGGGGGGAGAGGTGAGGGCTGTTGTTTTGTGGGTGGGGTGGCGTTTTGGGGGGGGGGGGGGGAGTGGGGGGTGGTGTTTTGTGGGGGGGGGGGGTAGTGTTTTGTGGGTGGGGTGGTGTTTTATGGTGGGAGGTTGTGAGAATGAAGTGTGAGTGATTGTGAAGTATTGTGGAGTGGTTGTGGTGGGGGATTGTAGGGGATTATGGAGGGTTGTGGAGGGTTGTAGTGTAAGGGGTGGGGGAAGGGGGTTTGGAGTTGGTTGTGAAATGAGTGGGTGTAGACATTGTTGACTAATTGATCAATGGAGGATGAAAAAGGAAAGAAAAGTAAAAATAGTTGATGAGAAAAAGGATATATACAAGGTTCAACCACGAAAAAAACCACCAATACAACCACCCACACAACCACCAATACAACCACCAATACAACCACCAATACAACCACCCACACAACCACCAACACAACCACCAATACAATCACCCATACAACCACCAATACAACCACCCACACAACCACCAATACAATCACCCATACAACCACCAATACAACCACTCACACAACCACCAATACAATCACCCACACAACCACCAATACAATCACCCATACAACCACTCACACAACCACCAATACAATCACCTACACAACCACCAATACAACCACCCTCACAACCACCAATACAATCACCCACACAACCACCAATACAACCACCCACACAACCACCAATACAACCACCCATACAACCACCAATACAATCACCCCAACAGGAGTTCTCCAAGAGCATTTTTGCCATTCTCCAGTCGATCAAGGTGCGCGAGGAGGGTGACCTCAAAAAGTCCCTCGATCACCAGACACAGAGCGTCAACGCGCCTAGCAACAGCTCCTTAGCAACCAGCAACAGCTACCTGCAGCAGCAGCAGCAACAGCAGCAGCAAGCAGCTCACGTGGGTTACAGCAGGTACGACCAAGAGCGCTTCTCGCACAACAGAGACGAGGAGGGCTTCAAGATTGACACCATGGAAACCTTCCATGGCCTCACCCTCAAGTCCGTCACTGAGGGTGTCTCCACCAAAAAACCATTTTCCTCCTCCTCCTCCTCCTCCTCCTCCTCTTCAACCACTACCAATACTGTAAACAACTCCACCGCTAATGTTAATAGTACTCATAGTAGTGCTAGTAATGGTGTAAATAACAGCAATGTCGGCAATAGTACTTCTAGTGGGGGGGATGGTGGCGGGGTGGTCAAAACTCTGCCCCTCAACAAGGCACCCAGTGTCCAAAAGAAAAGTTTGCATCCTGCAGTTGTTTGTAGTTGTATCATAATATGTATTTCAGTTATTTTGTTTATATTGTCATCACGTTGTTGTTTTGTGGTGTCATCCATCTACTCATTCATCCTCTCGCCCATCTCCCTCACCATTACCTCACCCATCCATCTCCCCCCCCCCCCCCCCCAGGCTCCAAGATCCCCATCATCGTCATTCCTGCCACCAACACCTCCCTCGTCACCATGTACAACGTCAAGGACATGCTGCAAGACTACAAGTCACTATTAACCTTTTAACCTCATAACCTATCAACCTTATAGCCTATCAACCTCATAACCTATTAACCTTATAGCCTATTAATCTTATAACCTATTAATCTTATAACCTATTAACCTTATAGCCTATTAACCTTATAACCTATTAACCTCATAACCTATTAACCTCATAACCTATTAACCTTATAACCTATTAACCTTATAACCTATTAACCTCATAACCTATTAACCTCATAACCTATTAACCTTATAACCTATCAACCTCATAACCTATTAACCTCATAACCTATTAACCTTATAACCTATCAACCTCATAACCTATCAACCTCATAACCTATCAACCTTATAACCTATTAACCTTATAACCTATTAACCTCATAACCTATTAACCTTATAACCTATTAACCTTATAACCTATCAACCTTATAACCTATTAACCTTATAACCTATTAACCTTATAACCTATTAACCTCATAACCTATTAACCTCATAACCTATCAACCTCATAACCTATCAACCTCATAACCTATTAACCTTATAACCTATTAACCTTATAACCTATTAACCTTATAACCTATTAACCTTATAACCTATTAACCTCATAACCCATTAACCTCATAACCTATTAACCTTATAACCTATTAACCTTATAACCTATTAACTTCATAACCTATTAACCTTATAACCTATTAACCTCATAACCTATTAACCTCATAACCTATTAACCTTATAACCTATCAACCTCATAACCTATTAACCTCATAACCTATTAACCTTATAACCTATCAACCTCATAACCTATCAACCTCATAACCTATCAACCTTATAACCTATTAACCTTATAACCTATTAACCTCATAACCTATTAATCTCATAACCTATCAACCTCATAACCTATTAACCTCATAACCTATTAATCTTATAACCTATTAACCTCACAACCTATTAAACTCTTAACATATTAACCTTATAACCTATTAACCTTATAACCTATCAACCTCATAACCTATTAACCTTAAAACCTATTGACCTTATAACCTATTAACCTATAAACCTATTAAATTTTTCGCCCATCAGCCTATTAATCTATTCCACTAATCAACCTATTAGTTTTTAAACCTAATTATTTAGAATAATTAAAATTTTAGTATTGTTTTATTGACTAATTTTAACCATTTAATCATCGTTTCAACCGATTTAATACTTCTTCGAATTAATATAGGCTCCATTTAACTAATTATTACCATTTAATGAATAATAATCAAATAATTAAGATTAATTTAACTTATAATTAAATATTATTAATTATAAAATCGATAAAAATACCAAACAAACAACCACAACACTCGCCCACCCCATCAGATTCGTGAGCACCGAAGAGAGGAAAGCCTCAGGAATGACCAGAGACAACGAAGTGGAAATTCTGCGCTATATAAATTGTTTCATTTTTTCAGTGTTATATTGATTTTTTTAAATAATTTGAGAGCGGTTTGAAATGGTTAGGATGACTCATCACATCATCACGATTCTCTAGGATTCCTTTCACCCTCTCCTCCGTCATTCCATCATTCCTTTTCCATTTCATTTACCACCTTATCAATCTCACCACCACCCACTTTCAACCTTTTCCACCCTCATTAATCACCACCACCCTCATTAATCACCACCACCCTCATTAACCACCCCCTCCCTCTCCCTCCAAGGTGATAGTACACCGACAACGGCCTGGTTCTACCTCAATGCCCTTCAGAGTCATCGACAACCCTCTCAAACTCAACCCTGACGACTGGGACCGCGTGGTGGCTGTGTTTGCTCAGGTGGCTACCGCTGCTGCTGCTGCTGCTGCTGTGTCGAGTGGCGCTTTCAAATTTATTCTCTTACATTTGGTTGTGTGTCGAATGGTGTGTGTGTGTGTGCATGATTGTACACAAAACCTCAAACCTCACCCAAATCCTGTGATCCATTCTTCCCCATTCCCCCTTTCTTTCCAACCCCCCCCCCCCTTCTCCATCCTTCCATCCTCCCTTCTTCAACCCCCCACTCCCCCCCCCCCTCCAGGGTCCCTCGTGGCAGTTCAAGAAGTGGCCGTGGGGAGGGAATCCAGTGGAGATCTTCAGCAAGGTGCAGGCCTTCCACCTCTACTGGCTCGACCAGTCCCTTGATGCCAACATTAGGTGGGGGTGTTGTGGAGGGGAAGGGGAGGAGGGGTTGGTGGGGGTGTTGGGGAGGGGAAGGGGAGGGGGGTTTAACATTAGGTGGGGGGGGGGGGTTGGGGGGTGGTTGGGGGGTGGTTCAATTTTAGGTGGGGGTGTTGGTGAAGATGGTCAACCAACCAACCAATAACCACACCACCAACCAACCAACCAATAACCACACCACCAACCAACCAACCAATAACCACACCACCACCTCACCGCAGGAAGTGGTCAGTACACTTGTTGGGCTTGAACCGCCACCGAAGACACCTTGATCGAGCCTGTTTCATGTCCTTCTGGGACGTGCTGGACAGGTGGTGATGATGGTGATGATGGTGATGATGATGATGATGATGGTGATGATGACGACGATGATGATGATAAAAATAATAATAATAATTCTAATAATAATAATAATAATAATAATAATAATATAAATTGTATCACAAAACACCACCAGACACATGGCAGGCAACAAATCTCGTTTGAGGTTTTGAGACACTCATCAGTTCATAACATCCTTAATTGACTCATTTATCATTAAATTATTATCATTTATTGAACACAATTATAAATCTGGATTATTCATTTTCATTTATTTGATAATTATCATCATAATTGATCAAAACGCTCTTTCAACTTAAAATTTATTTATCAGTTTTTTTCATTAATTTATTTTCACTTTTAAACTCATTGCGTTTGACTCATGGAGAATGTGGCAGTTGTGGTTAATCTCCTCATAACTCTTCTTCGTCTTCGTAAACCCTTCAAACCTTGTTATCACCTTTAGAATCTTATTATAACATTTAAAAAATCTATCATCTTATCGTAGAAATATTTTTATAGCATTAAAAAATCTTTTATAACTCAATATCTTATTATAACTTGAAACTCTATCATGAATCTTCAGATCCCTATTATTAACTCATCATTAAAATCATTGCTAGTCACAAAACCACCCCTAGCGGAGAGTTTTTAAACAAGGCATGATCAGCGCTGTATGAATGTTTCGTTGAGATTGCATTGAGACATGACAGATGAAGTAGGTTAGATTGGGACATGGTGGTGGTGGAAGTGGTAGAGGTGGTAAAGGCAGTGGAAGTGGTGGTGGTGGTGGCGGTGGTGGTGGTAGCGGTGGTGGTGGTGGTGGTGGCGGTGGTGGAGGCAGTGGAGATGGTGGTGGTGGTGGTGCAGGCAGTGGAGATGGTGGTGAAAGAGTGAAAAGATCGTTTATTCGAAATCCTCCTTCCATCGTAAACGCTATCCTCCTATAAAATAATACAGTGCCTTTCAAGTATTAGTGATAGAAATGCTATGGATGATAGTGCTTGTGGTAGGAGCAGTAGTAAGAGTAGTAGTAGGAGTAGTAGTAGTAGTAGTAGTAGTAGTAGTAGTAGTAGTAGTAGTAGTAGTAGTAGTAGTAGTAGTGGTAGTAGTAGTAGTAGTAGTAGTAGTAGTAGTAGTAGTAGTAGTAGTAGTAGTAGTAGTAGTAGTAGTAGTAGTAGTGGCCGTAGTAGTAGTAGTAGTAGTAGTAGTGGCCGTAGTAGTAGTAGTAGTAGTAGTAGTAGTAGTAGTAGTAGTAGTAGTAGTAGTAGTGGCCGTAGTAGTAGTAGTAGTAGTAGTAGTAGTAGTAGTAGTAGTAGTAGTGGTAGTAGTGGTGGTAGTAGTGGTAGTAGTGGTGGTGGAGGTGGTAGTGACGGAGGCATGTTAGTGGAGTCGATGGTAATGGTAATTATTGTGCGTGGATTGAAAGTTAGCGTGTTGGAGTAAAAATACGAAACACAAACCCTTCTTTGAAACTAATAGTGAAAGGAAAGATACTTAACAATGTCAATAATAATAATAATAATAATAATAATAAAACAATAATAATAATAATAATAAAACAATAATAATTACAATAAATAAAAGTAATAATAATTATTAATAGTGTAATCATAATTTTTATCCAGAAATTACAAGACCTTTTAAACACGTATCGTCTGGCGACGAAGAGCTTTGCAGCGGTAACTTAATCGAAACTCTACGAAATCGAACACAACACGAAAAAGCACACACTGTATTTACAACTCTGACATCCCTCTTCTTCTTCTTCCTCTTCCTCCTCATCGTCATCCTTCTCCTCCTCTTCCTCCTCATCGTCATCCTTCTCCTCCTCTTCCTCCTCATCGTCATCCTTCTCCTCCTCTTCCTCCTCATCGTCATCCTTCTCCTCCTCTTCCTCCTCATCGTCATCCTTCTCCTCCTCTTCCTCCTCATCGTCATCCTTCTCCTCCTCTTCCTCCTCATCGTCATCCTTCTCCTCCTCTTCATCTTTCTCCTTTTTCTCATCCTCCTCATCATCAGGTTCCTTTCTTTTAATCTTCCCCTTTTCCTTTTCGTCTTTTTTATTTTCTACCTCTTCCTCTTCCTCCTCCTTCTCCTTCTCCTCTTCCTCCTCCTCCTCCTTCTCCTTCTCCTCTCCCTTCTCTTTCTCCTCCTCCACCTCCTCCTTCTTCTCTTCCTTCTCCTTCTTCTCCTTCTTCTCTTCCTTCTCCTTCTCCTCCTTCTCCTCCTCCTCCTCCTCCTCCTCCTCCTCCTCCTCCTTCTCCTCCTCCTCCTCCTCCTCCTCCTCCTCCTCCTCTTCCACCACCACCTCTTCCTCCTCCTCCTCCTCCTCCTCCTCCTCCTCCTCCTCCTCCTTCTCCTCCTCCTCCTCCTCCTCCTCCTCCTCCTCCTCCTCCTCCTCCTCCTCCTCCTCCTCCTCCTCTTGCCCATTTCGTTTTAAACACAAAACAGTGGCAGATAAGCTAAATCGAAGTTGAATTTTTTTGCTTGAAACATCAAAAAGTGCCTTCAGAAATCATTAGGGCTTGCAACCTCGTAACGTAGAGGCTTGTTGATAAAAGCTACCATGTACATGCGTGCGTTTTTGTGTGTTAGTGAATGGATGTATGTATGTGCGTGTGTGTGCGTGCGTGTGTGTG
>OX387257.1:458419-463419 GCA_947562095.1 Branchellion lobata | reverse complement strand
TCCTCCTCCTCCTCCTCCTCATCCTCATCCTCATCATCATCCTTATGGCAACGAGCGATGAAGTTTCATTTAAAATTTTTGATAGTCTACTCCAAGAGGCATTGAAGCACCACTGATTCCTACCCCCCAACCGAAAACTCCATCCCTGGCCACTCAAAAGCTGCTATCAACTGTCAATTTTATCTCTTTAGCATCGAATTCATCCATCCATCCATCCATTCATTCATTCATCCATCCATCCATTCATTCATCCACCCATCCATTCATCCATCCACCCACCCATCCATCCATCTGTCCATCCATCCATCCATCATCCACATCAACAGTAATCTCCACTAACAAACAAATCCTCTTCACATCCGCCTCCCTTACAAAAAATTAACCATCACACAAACATCACCAGAAACCACCTCACACGAACACCCAACCCACCCCCTCACAAACACCCAACCCACCCCCTCACAAAAACACCCAACCCACCCCCTCACAAACACCCAACCCACCCCCTCACAAAAACACCCAACCCTAACTATTGTCACCCCCCCCTTCACACAAACACCTTCACCAGAGCATCAGCTCCGGCAGAGGCAACGAAGGGCTTGCTGACGTGGAAAGTGACGTCATGGATAGACTCCTCAAACTTCTTCCGGTGTGACGTAATCTCCTGCACGCACGTCTTCGTCTCCAAACTCCACAGGCGAATGGAACAATCGTGGCCTGGTGGTAGTGGTGGTGGTGGTAGTGGCGGTAGTGGTAGTGGTGGTGGTGGTAGTGGCGGTAGTGGTAGTGGTGGTGGTGGTAGTGGCGGTAGTGGTAGTGGTGGTGGTGGGATTTGGATGGTGGTCTGGTGTTGTGGATGTATGGAATGGTGGTTTTTCATGGCCTGCTGGTGGTGATAGTGATGAGGGTGGTGGTGATAGTGGTGAGAGTGGTGGTGATAGTGGTGAGAGTGATGGTGATAGTGGTGGAGGGTGGTGATTTGGTGTTGTGGATGCGTGGAATGACGTGGTTTGGAGTGTCCTGGTCGTATGGATGTGTGTGTATGAGTAAATAAATGTGTCGGAATGGGTGAATGTTACATTCGGAATGCATGGGAATGAAATGGATGAGGTTCCCCATCCCCACCACCAACCACCACCAACCACCACCAACCACCACCAACCACCACCAACCACCACCAACCACCACCAACCACCAATCACCACCAACCACCACCAACCACCAATCACCACCAACCACCACCAATCACCAACAACCACCAATCACCACCAATCACCACCAACCACCAACAACAACCATCAACCACCAACCACTACCAACCACCCCCAAAAACCACCACCACCAACCACCGCCACGACCACTCACTGCCACTGAGGAGGTAGAGGCCGGAAGGATCAACGGCAAGACACGTGACTGCGTCCAAGTGAGCCACCATGGAATGAATGGTCTTACCTGTGTCGTATTGTGAATCGATTATAATTTCCAATTTATTATTATTATTATTATTATTATTATTATTATTATTATTATTATTATTATTAATATTATTATTATTATTATTATTATTATTATTATTATTATTATGTTATTGATTCTTTAAAAGATAATAATAATCCCATCAGGTAAATTGATATTCATTTTTTTTCAAACTACCACAAAACACAACACCACACACTTTCCTCCAACCACCAAAAAACAATCAAACCTACCACCACCACCACCACCACCACCACCACCACCACCACCACCACCACCACCACCACCACCACCACCACCACCACCACCACCACCACCACCACCACCACCACCACCACCACTACCACACCCACTCCTCACCAGTCTTGTTGTCGAAGAATCGGATGTGTTTGTCCTCATGAGCGGTGATGGTGACAGGCAGAGTGGGGTGCGAAATCACCCGGTTTATCTGGTCCTTTGCGAATGGTTCTGTACCCAAGAGGTGGGAGGGGGGGGGGAGGGGGATGAAAGGGGGGGATGAAAGGGGGGGATGAGGGAGGGGGATGAAAGGGGAGGATGAGGGAGGGGATGAGGGAGAGGGATGAAGAGAGAAAATGATGAAGCGTTTGAATGAGAAGGAAAGGTTTGAATAAAATGGATTAATTTGAAAATAATTGTTTGCAAGTTGTTGGTAATTACGAATTTGGATTATCTTCCTCCCCCATTCTCTATCCAAACTAACATCCAACCAATCCAATCCACCACTCACCAAGATACTTCTACTCCGTCTAATCCACCCCCTCCCCCAAAATACCTCCCTAACCAAAACAACCCTCAAAACCATTCAAACCACTCCCTGAACCACCACCACCACCACCACCACCACCACCACCACTACCACCACCACCACCACCACCACCACCACCACCACCACCACCACCACCACCACCACCACCACCACCACCACCACCACCACCACCACCACCACCACCACCACCACCACCACCACCACCACCACCACTACTCCCACCCACCATCGGCATGGGGGTTGAGGGTGAGAATGGTTTTGTTGGTGGTGACGTCATAGAGGTGCAGCATGGCCTTGGTGGTGCCTACAATGGCGTGGTTGCTGTCGCTCCTGCAAAAGTCCACGCTGGTGGGGAGACCCGAGTCTGTGGGGAGGGAGGGGGGGTGTTGGTGGTGATGAATGGTGGGTGAAGGGGGGTGTGGATGATATGGATGCACACAAACACAAGCAGACATACAAGCACACAAGCAGACACACAAGCAGACACACAAGCAGACACACAAGCAGACACACAAGCAGACACACAAGCAGACACACAAGCAGACACACAAGCAGACACACAAGCAGACACACAAGCAGACACACAAGCAGACAAGCACCGAGGTCGGGAGTGAAGGTTTGCAAGAGGGGGGTGGGTGAGAATGGCTCCCACAGCTTGACTGAGCCGTCAGACGAGGCGGACAGCAGTTGCGCGTTGTGTGCGTGCAACGACAAACTCCATACGGCGTCCTTGTGCGCGTTGATCGTCTGCTGCAACACACTCGGAACTGACAGGAGGGTAGTGGTGGAATGTGACGAAAGTAATGGAAAAAATGGTGATGGTTGTGGTGGGAAATGGTGTGAGGATGGTGGAAAAAGGTGATGCTGTAGATGGAA
Source organism: Branchellion lobata (assembly GCA_947562095.1). Classification (NCBI taxonomy): domain Eukaryota; kingdom Metazoa; phylum Annelida; class Clitellata; order Hirudinida; family Piscicolidae; genus Branchellion; species Branchellion lobata. Next base: position 460,280 of record OX387257.1, on the reverse strand, counting down.
AATGGTGGTGGTGGATAAGAAATGGTGATAGTGGAAGATTGTGATGGTGGAGAAAAGGTGGTGAGGCTTGACGGAAGAGGGTGGTGTATGGGTGAGGCACCTACCGAAGGTGTCGTATGGGTCGATGTTGGAGTTCGGGATGAGCCAACACCTGTGGAACATGGCAGGCAAGTTATCATTTGTATTATTACCATCATCATCACCACCATCCTCATCATCATCATCATCACCACCATCCTCATCATCATCATCATCAGCACCACCATCCTCCTCCTCCTCCTCATCCTCATCACCACCACCACCACCACCATCCTCCTCCTCCTCCTCCTCATCATCATCACCTAATGGTGCCATCGAGACCAGCAGAGTAGCAAATGGAAGCAGCCATTTGCACACACAAAACAGGCGCCGTGTGTCCTCGAAACGTGTACACTGGCTCCACGTCTAAAGAGGCCCCTCTGTGCATGGTGGGTAGAGGATGGGTGCATGGTGGGTGGTAGATGGGTGCATGGTGGGTGGTAGATGGGTGCATGGTGGGTGGTAGATGGGTGCATGGTGGGTGGTAGATGGGTGCATGGTGGGTGGTAGATGGGTGCATGGTGGGTGGTAGATGGGTGCATGGTGGGTAGAGGATGGGTGCATGGTGGGTGGTAGATGGGTGCATGGTGGAGGGAGGATGGATGCATGGTGGGTGGCTGGTGAATGGCGGTGTGGAGATAGTGATGTTGAAAAGGTGGCAGTAAAAAAGTAGTGGGTTCATAGTGGTTCAAGTGGATCAGTGTCAAGTAAGTTATCAAATTGGCCGGATAAGTAGGTCAAGGAAAGTAATTAAGTCATGGCGAGTAAATAGGTAAATAAGTAGGTCAAGGCAAGTAAATAGGTCAGACAAGTAAGTAGGTCAGACAAGTAAGTAGGTCAAAAGGAACCTCTTGTTAGGAACGGTCTTCTGGAGGTTCCAGAGCTTGAGGAGGTGGTCCTCGGAGGCGGTGATGAGGACTGCCTCTGTCGGGTGGAAAGCCAATGATCGCACCCCGTCAAAGTGGCTGTGGTTGGTGGGTGGCATGAGAATTTATTATTAATAATAAATAATAATAATAATAAATAATAGGAAAATAATAATATGAAAAAATAAGGTAAACAATTATTTAAAAAATATAAATAATTATGAAAATGAAAAAAAAAGAAGAATAATAACTATAACAATGATAATAATAATAATAATAATAATAATAATAATAATAATAATAATAATAATAATAATAATAATAATAATAATAATAATACTAATAATAATAAAAATAATTTTATATAAAAAAATAATAATAACAACAATAGTAAGAATAGTAGAGAGGATTTTATTTCAGTAGCGGTAAACAGGTATATGCACCAACCTCCTCAGAGTGAACTTGGCATTCCATGGACTTCTGTGAATGTCCTTGGGACCCATCATCTGGGTAGAGGCAAGACTTCATTGAGGCTCTTCAAACACCCTCCAACCACACCACACCACACCACACCACACCACGCCACACCACACCACACCACACCACACCACACCACACTACACCACACCACACCACACCACACTACACCACACCACACCACACCACACCACACCACACCACACCACACCACACCACACCACACCACACCACACCACACCACACCACACCGCCAGAGCATCACCCACATCGAAGGACAAGGCATCAGAGTCATTGTTGATGTTGAGGTCGGCCAGTTGTCCGAGGCCCAAAACCCCTTCCATGGCGTCCTCGTCCCCTTTCAACACCCCTCGTCCGTCTGATAGGGAGGAGGAAGAGGAAGAGGATGAGAGGGAAGAGGAGAAGGAGCAGGGGGAGAA
>OX387257.1:445919-455919 GCA_947562095.1 Branchellion lobata | reverse complement strand
TGTGTGCGTGTGTGTGTTAGTAGTGTTGATTGGTTGGTAGACCAACTTATCAACTGATTGAAAGTGGTTGAGATGGCGTGGAAGGCCAAATGGTTGAGTTTGTTGGTGAAAGTGGTGATCTTAAAAATTTGAAATTTAAAAAATAATAATTTAAAAAAATGCACTGAGTGATGGATGGGAGAGAAAGAAAACACCACCCACTTTTAACTTCGGCTTCTTTATAACCACCCTCTCGTCATCTTTTTCGTCGTCGTCATCATCATCATCATCGTCGTCTTCTTCTTCATCATCACCGATGGCGTTCTCGGCGGACAAGAAGCTGAAGGTGTTCATGATGGACGTCTCAGCCCCGACCAGACTCGACTCCGCCAATGAAGTGCCCAACTTTTTAGCTCCCGAGGTGTTCCTGTGGTGGTGGTGGGGGTGGGATTGTGATGGGGAAAGTGAGTAAAGAATGGTGGCTGGTGGTGGGAAAGAATGGTGATGGTGGGAGATGAATGTGGTGGTGGTGTAAAGAGAACTGGGGTTATGATGGAAGATGAAAGAAATGCAAAACCAACTTTCTAATTTCCACCCCCCTCACACACCAAGCGCCCCACCCTACATACCACCCAACACCACCCTACATACCACCCAACCCCACCCTACATACCACCCAACCCCACCCTACATACCACCCAACCCCACCCCACATACCACCCAACCCCACCCTACATACCACCAAACCCCACCCTACATACCACCAAACCCCACCCTACATACCACCCAACCCCACCCTACATACCACCCAACCCCACCCTACATACCACCCAACCCCACCCTACATACCACCCAACCCCACCCTACATACCACCCAACCCCACCCTACATACCACCCAACACCACCCTACATACCACCCAACCCCACCCTACATACCACCCAACTCCACCCTACATACCACCCAACACCACCCTACATACCACCCAACCCCACCCTACATACCACCCAACCCCACCCTACATACCACCCAACACCACCCTACATACCACCCAACCCCACCCTACATACCACCCAACCTGTTGTCAGAGTTGTTGTTTGAAAGGGCGTTAACATCACCATTGGAAATGTTGTGTTTGGAGTCATCTGCCAGTGGCTTCAAGCCCAGCAACTGTCGAACTCGTGCTGACCTGAGTAGGGATGGGCAGTCGGTGTAGGAAAAATGATTAATTATTATGATAATTATAATAATTAAAAAAAAATAAATAAAAATAATAATGATAATTATTATTATTATTATTATTATTATTATTATTATTATTATTATTATTATTATTATTATTATCATTATCATTATCATTAGGAGTAGCAGTATTATAATAATTGGCAAGTTACCTGACGTCAATGATGGTGTCTGTGTATCCAATTTCTTGGAGGTACCTGTGAGGATGAGAGGGAGTAACAAGGAAATGGCGTAAAAGCTTATATTCAGAAATAAACAATAACAATAGCTATAATGACAATACCCACAATAGGAAGAACAAAAGTAAACAATAACAAAAATAAAAATAACAAGTAACAACAGTAACAATAACACTAACGACAGAAACAACATAAACAATAGAAACAACAGTGACAATAACAGCAACAACAAAAATAACATAAACAATAGAAACAACAGTGACAATAACAGCAACAACAAAAATAACATAAACAATAGAAACAACAGTGACAATAACAGCAACAACAGAAATAACATAAACAATAGAAACAACAGTGACAATAACAGCAACAACAGAAATAACATAAACAATAGAAACAACAGTGACAATAACAGCAACAACAGAAATAACATAAACAATAGAAACAACAGTGACAATAACAGCAACAACAGAAATAACATAAACAATAGAAACAACAGTGACAATAACAACAACAACAGAAATAACATAAACAATAGAAACAACAGTGACAATAACAGCAACAACAGAAATAACATAAACAATAGAAATAACAGTAACAATAACAACAACAACAGAAATAACATAAACAATAGAAATAACAGTAACAATAACAAAAACAGAAATAACATAAACAATAGAAATAACAGTAACAATAGAAATAACAGTAACAATAACAGGAATTACAACAATGACAGTACTGGCGTAGGAGTTGTCGTCCATGCTTCCACTTGGAGGCATTGTTGCAAGTGGCTTGAAGACTTTCCTGAATGTTCTGCTCATCTGAGGTGGGTGGGAGTGGTGGGGATGAAGGGTGGGGGTGGTGGGGATGGAGGGTGAGGGAGATGACTGTGGAGGGTGGGAAGAACGAAAAGGAAAAATGAGGATTGAATGTGAGGAAAGTGAAGTTGGAAAATGGAATGAAGGTGGGAAATGACTGAATGGAAGTGGAATCAATAGAGAAGATGAAATGTGTAAAAAGTGGAAGATATGAAAATAAGGGGTGGTGAGGTGATGATTAGAGGTTTGGAGGTGGGAAGAATGAAAAGTTGTGTTAGTCTGATCAAAACCATCATGATGATGGTGATGATGGTGATGATGATGATGGTGGTGATGATGATGATGATGATGATGATGGTGGTGATGATGATGGTGGTGATGGTGATGATGATGATGATGATGGTGGTGATGATGATGGTGGTGATGGTGATGATGATGGTGGTGATGGTGATGATGATGATGACGATGATGATGATGATGGTGGTGATGATGATGGTGGTGATGATGATGATGATGGTGGTGATGGTGGTGATAGTGACTGCTTCAGGGGTGGACGAGGTAGAACCTTTGAGTTCCTTCTCAAAGGTGGGAGGCTGGAGGGTTTCGAGTTCTGTCCCAAACTTCAACTTGTGATACTTATTTCTGTGCAGTGGTTGGAGCTTGGCATTGAAACAACACAATTATTCTCAAATTAATTTGAAAAGTAAGAGTTAATTTTGGGTAAAATCTTCAAAAGAACATCTATCGTAGTAGCTCACGGTAATGTACCTCTCTTGTTTGAGAGCAAACTCGAGCATCTTAATCCTCCGTACGAGGTCTTGTTTCAAATTTTCCTGACCCTTCCTTTCCCCTTGGAGGAAGGCTATCTTTGCCTGAGGTGAGTTGTGTTGGTGATGGTGTGGAATAGATGTCATGAAATTGATAATTTTTGAATCCACAAAAAATTTCCCTGATTTCAAAGTAATACAAATTATATGAAATTGTTCAATCGTTCATGTCTATAACTTTATAAGATGAGTTTGAACAATGGAAGACTGAGCCATTGCTTGAGTACAAAAAAACTTTTGAAAAAAAAATTTCGAGCCAACCTAAAAAATGACTAAACTTCGTTTGTGAAATTTTGTATAAAAAAGTTATCCACTACTTCTGGATTGTACCTGCAACTCTGCCTTTTCGATTTCCCATTGAGCTTTTTCCATTTCAAATTTTGCCCACTCGGTCTGCAAAAAATGAAGGATTCCTGGCATAGAGTACAGAGGTCTGCTGGGCTTTTCATCGTTCTTTACGCTCGAGAGACGAATGCCGGACGAATTAAAAGGTTGGTCTACTTGCTGGGCCGAAATAGCCTCTTCCATACTTACAGACGCTTTTGTGATGTTAAATTAAATAAAAAATAGTAATAAGTTACTCGGTAGAACTTAAACGTTTGTTCATCAATTTATGTAGCGTTAAACAAGCCAAAATAGATACATAATCGCTTCGAAGAGCAAAATGGCGTTTCAACAACAGAAAACACTAAATATTGACAAAACTTTAGTTCTTTAACGAGTCTTCAGGAAATGAAGATCTTTAAATTTAAACTGTATCGTGAATCGTTTTATATTTACTACTGGATTCGAACTTTTCGAATATAAAAGCCATAAAAGAAGCTTTTTGAATAAAAATTTGTGTTTTAAAGATCGAAAAGATAAACGAATTGAAAATTGAAAAATATTCAAAAAATTCTTATTAAATAGTGTTTAAACTTTTTTTAATAAACCAATGGTTGGATATTTGAGGCTTCAAATAGAATGATTCAGCACAAAAGCTGAAGAAAACAGTTGTCTGAGACATATTTCTGTGAAATATTTTAAACCGCCGCAACTATAAAAAGTACTCATAAAACTTCATTTTAACCTTTCTTAATAATTAATTCAAAATTTTTAATATTTAGTTTTTAATTGAAAATATTAATAACTTCAAAATTGATGAAAGCTTATCTAGTCAAATCTTATCAAACCTTTATATAGCACTGATTACCTTCTGTTTAAAAGCGCTCTGCTACGAACTATTTAAACAAAAAAGTTTTAAGGGCTTTACGAAATGAAACTAGAGAAGAAATAGAGGTGAGATTGGGGGGAAGAGAGTTCCATAGAAGCTACTTCAAACGTAGATTTATATAAGAAGAAAAAAATTGTGATTAAAATTTTTATTAAATTCTTCGTGAGTGCTCACCAATTTGAACTCGAAACTAATCATTTATTCAATTGTAGGTACTTATATAAATGACCAAATGACACTCAAGACTTCCTAAAACGAAGATTGTCGCCGAAAACCAACAACCATCTGAAGTCAATGAAAATAAATTTTTGACACTTTTCATAAACCTTCGACAATTTTCGAAAATTTAAATATTCTAGAAAGTTCCTTTGAAAGATAATTTCGGGAATCGTACAAAGACAAAGTGTGCGTAGTATTATATAGTTTTTCGTTTTAGTGACAATGTTGAAAATTAAAAAAAAAACCTTAAATAAACAACGAGAAAAAATAAAATAATTGAATTATTTATGTAAATAATTAATAAAATTGAAATTCGGATTATTAATATTTTTCGATATTTTTGGAAATATGAAGATCTTATGAATATAAGGTGGCGATAATGATGAATTTTCACGCATTTCTAGGTGTTGCTCTGTATTGAGAAGACACATACACGCACACGGATAAACACACATACATGCACACATTAAAACACACACACACACACACACACACACACACACACACACACACACACACACACACACACACACACACACACACACACACACACATACATATATATATATACAACAAACACACATAATAAAATACAAATACACAAATTTATACCCCATACAAGTACACGGAAGCTGAACTACTACATAAAGTTATATCTTTTCAACTTCCTTATTCTTTATACCTCCCACCCATACATACACACACACAAACAAAAATAAAGACACACACACACACACACACACACACACACACACACACACACACACACACACACACAAACACACACACACACACACACACACACACACACACACACACACACAAACACACACACACACACACACACACACACACACACACACACACACACACACACACACACACACACACACACAAAGTGCAACTAGATCATAAAAAACCACCCCTAATGTTACAGCCGACCTTTTACACACCACCACTGACCAGTCATTCAGTTTTCGCCTCATTAAATAATTTATTATTGTTCTATTGTTTATTATTATTATTATTATTATTATTATTATTATTATTATTATTATTATTATTATTATTATTATTATTATTATTATTATTATTATTATTATTATTATTATTATTATTATTATTATTATTATTATTATTATTATTATTATTATTATTATTATTATTATTATTATTATTATTATTATTATTATTATTATTATTATTATTATTATTATTATTATTATTATTATTATTATTATTATTATTATTATTATTATTATTATTATTATTATTATTATTATTATTATACATTTATTTCCATATTTATTATTATTATTATTATTATTATTATTATTATTATTATTATTATTATTATTATTATTATTCCCCCCACAATTCCGAACAACCACAACACCACCTCAAGTCACACATCAAGCAAGCCAGCAATGATTGTTGCTTTCGAAACAAACAACGTTGCAGAAGGAGCGTGAGAGGAAGGTGCCACAGACAAGCGGATCAGAAGGTCGTGGCTTCAATTGCAACGGCGAGACAAAAGTTTTTTTTGTTAACTTACAGTTTTTAGCGCATATATAAGAAGGATGTTCATTGACTGTGGAGATTCGTTGCACGTTGTTGTTGTTGTATGTTGTTGTTATATGTTTTTGTTGTTTTTGTATGTTGTTGTTGTATGTTGTTGTTGTTGTTGTTATATGTTGTTGTTGTTGTATGTTGTTGTTTTTGTTGTTGTTGTTGTTGTTGTTGAATGTTGTCGTTGTATGTTTTGTTTTAAGTTGTTGCTGTTGTGGTATGTTGATGTTGCTTGTTGAGAATGCTGCTGCTGTTTGTGTTGTTGTTGTTGTTTTTTTCGTTATTTCATTCGTTGTAGCTTATGTTGTAGCTAAATTATTTGTTATTGTGCCAAGTATTTGTTTGTTGTTTTTGTTGAAAAGTGAACCAAAGTTGAAATTAAAAACAAGGAATACACGAATTGGACTATTTTTAGAAGATCCTAGAGCGGTCAGATTTTTCTACAAATAGATATATAAATATCTATAAATAGATATATAAATATCTATAAATAGATATATAAATATCTATAAATAGATATACAAATATTTTCATGAATAGTTATATCTATATAAGGATATGACTAGTGTAGGTGGAACAAAAGCGTCATAGATGAAATAATAATGAAACAAAATTATTATTGTTATTTATATTATTATTTATATTATTAATGATAATAATAATATTATTATTATTGTTATTATTGTTATTATTATTACTACTACTATTATTAATATTATTATTATTATTATTATTATTATTATTATTATTTTATTATTATTATTATTATTATTATTATTATTATTATTATTTTATTATAATATTTTTTTGAGGGTGAATTTCAAGAACAACAGGGACAACGTCTCTGTGTCCAACTGTTATTATTATTATTATTATTATTATTATTATTATTATTATTCTTATTATTATTATTATTATTATTATTATTATTATTATTATTATTATTATTATTATTATTATTATTCTTATTAATATTATTATTATTATTATTATTATTATTATTATTATTATTATTATTATTATTATTATTATTATTATTATTATTATTATTATTATTATTATTATTATTTTAGAACTATTTAAAAACTATCGAAAGATGATACAGAAAAGAAAATACAAAACTGAAAAAAAAGAAAAAAAAAGAAAAAAAATTTTTTTTTTAATTTAAAAAAATTTGTTTCGAGAAAAATAATGTCTTTAGTGGTTGAACAGTTTTGCACCAAAACACCGAATGTAGATATTTTTTTGTAGAAAAAACTATTATTGAAAAAAAAACAATTTTTGACGTAGAAAAATATTTTTAAACTGAGAAAAAAAAGTTGACCTATAAAAAAAACTTTTGAATTTTGAGAATTAAAAAAATAATTTTGAAAATATTGAGAAAAAAACGGAAAAATTACTTTGTTGAAAATGCATTTGTAAGATAAAAATGCTTTGAATATTTACAACAATCAAATAAAAAAAATTTTTATAGCGCCGAGTTTAAAAAACGCTTAAATGTCACTGTAATTATAAAAATTTTAAAACGACGGTGCAAAAAGAGTAAACTTTTGCATAACCAGTATTTGGAATAGAAAAAAAATGATGATTTTGAGAAAATAATCCATTTGAAGGTAAAGTGGATAAAAAAATAAAAATAAAAATCTAACCGAAGATACATTTTCAAGAATATTTATTTTGAAAATAATAAAATAAAAAAAAATAAAAAAAATAAAAAAATAATAAAAATAATTAAATGAAGAAATAAATGAATGAAAAAATAAGTAAATTAAAAAAATTGAATGAAAAATAAATGAAAAATAAATGAAAAATAAATGAAAACAGGATTTTGCTGCAACACGAGAATTAAAAAATTTTTTTTATGGCTGTTGTGGTTGTTACAAGATCAAGTGACAATCAGTTTTGAGTTCAGAAAGAGATTTGAATTTAGAAATGTTTTTAATTTAAAAAAATAAAAATAAAAAGAAATTAATTAAAAAAAAAATTAATTTAAAAAAAATTGATTTAAAAAAAATTGATTTAAAAAAAATTGATTTAAAAAAAATTGATTTAAAAAAAATTGATTTAAAAAAAAATTGATTTAAAAAAAATTAATTTAGAAAAAAATTGATTTAAAAAAAAAATATTAAAAAAAAAATAATCCATGAAAAAGTCGGAAAAATGATTGGAAAGAAGGGAAAAAGGTTTGAAAAGATGATGAATGTATGTGGACATTTTTGGTGTTTTTATAGTAAATAATAAAAAATTGAAATATTCATTAGAAAAATATTTATAAATATTAATTATTATTAATTAATAATAATAATTATTATTATAAAAATTATTATTAATCATGATTTTAAACTTTTGAGAAATGATTTTAAACAATTGAAAAATGATTCTGATCATTTGAAAAATGATTCTAATCATTGAATTTTTCATAAATGTTATTAAAAAAAAACTCTATTCAGCAAAATAAGTAGAAGGTTTAAAAGCATAGGTGCAGCTTCGAACGCTGGTTGGCGTTCCGTATTTACAATTTAAAAGAAAAAAAAAATTATTCAAAAATTGATTTTTAAAAATGAATAAAAATATTGAAAAAAATTGGGATAAAAATTAATTTATAATTGAAAACTGGAATATTTAAGAAAAAAAAAATGCGAGTCTTTTAGAAAAATTTTGAAAAATAAAAACTTGTGATGCGAGTTTTGGACTTGACGACGTGTGACACGTCGAAAAAAAATGAAAAAAAAAATTTGAAAAAAAAATTGATAAAAAAAATTTGAAAAAAAAAACCATGAAGACTTTTTTTGAAGAAAAAAAAACTAAAAGCAAAACTAATAAAAAAAGTATTTGAAAAACTAAATAGTCGGAGTAGCTGGGGTGAATAAGCAGAACTGGCATTCGAGTGTACAGGGGGGAATACTATTCTGTGCTGATGATGATGATGATGATGATGATGATGATGAGGATGATGATGATGATGATGATGATGATGATGATGATGATGATGATGATGATGATGATGATGATGATGATGATGATGATGATGAGGATGATGATGATGATAATGATGATGATGATGATGATGATGATGATGATGATGATGATGATGATGATGATGATGATGATGATGATGATGATGGTGGTGATGATGATGATGATGATGATGATGATGATGATGATGATGATGATGATAATGATGATGATGATGATGATGAGGATGATGATGATGATAATGATGATGATGATGATGATGATGATGATGATGATGATGATGATGATGATGATGATGATGATGATGGTGATGATGATGATGATGATGATGATGATGAGGATGATGATGATGATGATGATGATGATGATGATGATGATGATGATGACGATGATGATGACGATGATGATGATGATGATGATGATGATGATGATGATGATGATGATGATGATGATGATGAAAACGAGAGACAAAACAATAATGGATTTTAAAAATAATTTTCAAATATAAATATACATTTTATTTAAAAACGAAAAATGAATAAAAAATGATTAAAAGATCAAAAAAATATATAAAAAAACTCACAAAAAATTATTTCAGCGTCACAAGCATCACTCAAAAGACTAAACTTTTAAAAGTCCTGACACCATTTTAATTATTGCATTATTTCAAAGTTTTTTATTTCTATTTATATTATTTATTGTTTTTATTAATATTTATAATATTTTAATAATATTTATAATATTTTATTAATATTTTTAATATTTTAATAATATTTTTAATATTTTATTGATATTTTTAATATTTTATTAATATTTTTAATATTTTATTAATATTTTTAATATTTTAATAATATTTTTAATATTTTATTAATATTTTTAATATTTTAATAATATTTTTAATATTTTAATAATATTTTTAACATTTTATTAATATTTTTAATATTTTGTTAATATTTTTAATATTTTGTTAATATTTTCG
>OX387257.1:430919-440919 GCA_947562095.1 Branchellion lobata | reverse complement strand
ACCCACTTCCACCCACCTCCCCCCAAACCCACCCACCTCCACCCAAACCCACCCACCTCCACCCCTTTTCCTTTGATGATTTGACCATCCCTGTTCTTGGGGTAGAATTCGAGTCGGTTGGGGTAGAGTTTGAGGTGTTTCTTCTGCCACGTGGGTAGCACTGTGGGCCCCCCCAACTTCAACATCTCCCCCTCCACTATGCAGTCCGTGGGACCAACTGTGGAAGGGTGGTGGTGGAGGAAGGGTGGATTGGCTGAAGGAGATTGTTGGTTGGTTGGTTGGTTGGTTGAGGGTTGATGGTTGGCTGAGGGTTGAGGTTGGTTGGTTGGTTGAAAGTTGATTGGTTGGTTGAGGGTTGGATGGGAGGTGGGGGACAAGAGGTGGATAGTGGATGGGTGGTGGTAAATGAATGGGGGATAGGGGATGGAGAGTGGATGATGGATGGTGGGTGGATGGGGGATGGATGATGGATGGTGGGTGGATGGGGGATGGATGATGGATGATGGGTGGATGGATGGGGGATGGATGATGGATGATGGATGGATGGATGATGGATGATGGATGATGGATGGATGATGGATGATGGGTGGATGGATGATGGGTGGATGGTGGGATGGATGGGGGATGGATGGGGAATGGAGAGTGGATGATGGATGATGGATGGATGGTGGGTGGATGGGGGATGGATGGGGAATGGAGAGTGGATGATGGATGATGGATGGATGGTGGGTGGATAGGGGATGGATGATGGATGGATGGTGGATGGATGGGGGATGGATGGGGATGGATGGGGGAAGGGGGTTAATGAGAGCTGGAGCAGTTAATGGGATGGAACGTAGATAAGAAGCACGGTTGACTGAGTCGCCGTGATGCACATAAATAACTCGGTTTTGAAGTTGCCAAAAAAAAAAATTAAAAAAAAAATTTGAATAAAAAAAAATAATTCAACAAATTTTTTGAATTTAAATCATTAAAAAAAACGCAAAAAAAAAATAAAACTTCAAAAAAAAACAAAAAAAATAAAATCATAAAAAAAATAATAAAATTTTTTTCTTTTTTTTTTAGTTTTGGAAAATCAAAATCGACGACAGCAAAACAAACAGTTTTCATCGTGGTGGTCCGTTTTTGGTTTTGTCTTCCGCTTCTGCTCGGCCTGGTGGGAGGGTTCGACAGGTTTATGTTTTTATTAAAAACGCAAAGAAAAAAACAAAAGAAACAAGTGATTTATTTTGCAATTTTGCATCCGAATCGCCTTCTGTCGGAAGGAAGCCATAAAGAGACTGGTGTTTTGATCACAAACTTCTTTGTCGAAAGTTATAAAAAACCCCATTGAAAACATGGGGATTTGTGCATTGAAATGTTGAATCGTTCTCTTTCTTATGTCACCATAACCACCCTCTCCCCATTCACCACATAACATTCACCACATAACATTCACCACATAACATTCACCACATAACATTCACCACATGACATTCACCACATGACATTCACCACATAACATTCACCACATGACATTCACCACATGACATTCACCACATGACATTCACCACATAACATTCACCACATGACATTCACCACATAACATTCACCACATGACATTCACCACCGAACATTCACCACATGACATTCACCACCGAACATTCACCACATAACATTCACCACATGACGCTCACCACATGACATTCACCACATGACATTCACCACATGACATTCACCACATAACATTCACCACATAACATTCACCACATGACATTCACCACATAACATTCACCACATAACATTCACCACATGACATTCACCACCGAACATTCACCACATGACATTCACCACATGACATTCACCACATGACATTCACCACATAACATTCACCACATGACATTCACCACATGACATTCACCACATAACATTCACCACATGACATTCACCACATGACATTCACCACATGACATTCACCACATGACATTCACCACATAACATTCACCACATGACATTCACCACATGACATTCACCACATGACATTCACCACATGACATTCACCACATGACATTCACCACATGACATTCACCACATGACATTCACCACATGACATTCACCACAAGCTTCTATGCCCTCCTTTTTCCTCTCTTTTTTTCATTTTTCACCATCTTTTTATCAGCATTTTCAGTTTCTCATATTTCCACCTTAGTACCAAATCCCATCTTCTTATCACTCTCCCCCCAAATACATCACCCTCCCTCCCTCCCCCCAAATACATCACCCTCCCTCCCTCCCCCCAAATACATCACCCTCCCTCCCTCCCCCCAACTTTATCACCTTCTTCCCTCCTCCCTCCCACCAACCTCATCACCCTCCCCAAACTTCATCCCCCCCTTCCCACCTCATCACCCCCTCCCCAACCTCATCACCCCCACTCCCACCTCATCACCTCCCCCACCCCCCCTTTAGCACCCACCCCCACTTTTCTACTCCCCCTCCCCTTTCATCACCCTTCCACCTTTTTATCAGCATTCTCACAACCTCCTCACCTCCACCTCACCTCCACCTCACCTCCACCTCACCTCCACCTCACCTCCACCTCACCTCCACCTCACCTCCACCTCACCTCCACCTCACCTCCACCTCACCTCCACCTCACCTCCACTTCACCTCCACCTCACCTCCACCTCACCTCCACCTCACCTCCACCTCACCTCCACCTCACCTCCACCTCACCTCCACCTCACCTCCACCTCACCTCCACCTCACCTCCACCTCACCTCCACCTCACCTCCACCTCACCTCCACCTCACCTCCACCTCACCTCCACCTCACCTCCACCTCACCTCCACCTCACCTCCACCTCACCTCCACCTCACCTCCACCTCACCTCCACCTCACCTCCACCTCACCTCCACCTCACCTCCACCTCACCTCCACCTCACCTCCACCTCACCTTATCAGCATCACCTCCACCTCACCTTATCAGCATCACCTCCACCTCACCTCCACCTCACCTCCACCTCACCTCCACCTCACCTCCACCTCACCTTATCAGCATCACCTCCACCTCACCTTATCAGCATCACCTCCACCTCACCTTATCAGCATCACCTCCACCTCACCTTATCAGCATCACCTCCACCTCACCTCCACCTCACCTCCACCTCACCTCCACCTCACCTCCACCTCACCTCCACCTCACCTTATCAGCATCACCTCCACCTCACCTTATCAGCATCACCTCCACCTCACCTTATCAGCATCAAGGTTAATGGCTTCAAAGACAGTATCAGCCACCTCCTGCTGCCAGCGGTCGGAAATGACTAGGTTGAAGTGTTTGTAAATTTCCTGGTCGCTCTCGAAGAGCTGGGAGGGTGTGGGAGGCTTCAGGACTTTTGAAGATTTTGGGGTTTAAAGAGGTTTGGAGTTTGAAAAAGTTTAAAGGAAGATTAGAGAGGTTTGGGAGAAGTTAAGAGAGGTTTTGAAGGATTTGGAAAAAAGCTGGGGCCTTGAAAAAGTTTCAAAGATTGAAATTAAAAAAAATGTGTGTAGAAAAATTAGTAAAAAGAAAAGGGAAGTGAGATATATTGAATAAAAACAAAAATTTAGAAAAAAAGAAAATGAGAAAAAACAAGAAAAATTTGAACTTAACAAAAAAATGGAAAAATAAGAAAAAAAATTAAGATTGAAACAAGTTAAAAAAAAAATTTCAAATTAAAAAAAATTTTAAACTTTGAAAAAAACTTCATATGATTTTTCTGAGGATTATTTTTTTAAGGGTTTTTTTTGTGCGTTCTTTTCAAGTGTTTTGCGTCGGTTTCAAAACGGTTGTTTAACTAATTCGTTAAAAGTCTTTCACTTATTCTCGATTTTTCTCAACCTTCATTTGCATATTCAAAAAAAATTTTTTTGTGAGTTTTTCTATGGTTTCAACTTTTGAATAATTTTTTTTTGTTTTTTTGTTTTTTTATTTTTTTTTATTTTTAACTCATTTTTCTTATTTTTTTAATTTTCAACGAGTGTATAAGTTTTCAAAAAATAATAAAGGTTTTTAACGATGAAATTTGAAAAATAGAATTTTTTTTAAATTAATAATTTTCACACGTTTTTTTGCGTGAGAAATAACAATGAAAACAAAATAAAACAAAACAGATATATTTTTAAATTAAAAAATTAAAAATTAATTTTCGTTGAAATATTTTTTTAATAAAAAAAAAAAAACTTTTTAATTATTTTTTTCCAAATTAACATAAATTAAATTAAATTTTAAATTTTCAATAATTTTGACTCTGTGAAAAAAAAAACTTATTAAAAAAATCATTTTTTTATTTTTTATTTTATTTAATTTTTAAAAATAATTAAAAAAAAATTAACTTCATTTCTTTCTCGTGAGTTTTTTTAAAATTTTGAATTTTGCTAGTTATTCACTTTATTTATTTTTTTCATGAATGCAAAGATTTGAATTATATTTTCTCAGTTTTGCATCTCAAAAAAAAAAAAATTTTTAATAAAAAAAAACAAAACAACAAAACTAAGAATCACGGAGGTTTCGAGCGCAAGGATAAGATTACACTGATTGTTAAAGATTGAATAAAAATTTAAAAAAACTAAATTAAAAAAAATTTTAATTAAAAAAAAATTAATTAAAAAAAATTTTAATTAAAAAAAAATTAATTAAGTTTGCCTGTAGGAAAAATTGAAAAAAATTAATTTGGAAAAAATAAGTGTGAAATAAAAAGAAAAAAAGGAAAAGAAAATAGTGTAGAATGAAAAAAAACTAGAAAGACTAAGAAGAAAGGCATGGTAGAAAAGAGGAACTGTAGAATTATCTAATAAATGACCATTAGTGATGATAATTGGTTAATTAATGAAAATAAATCAAAAAATAAAAATAAAAAATAAATGAAATAAAAATAATAAAATAGATTAATAATAATAATAATAATAATAATAATAATAATAATAATAATAATAATAAGAACAGAAATAATAATAATAATAATAATAATAATAATAATAATAATAATAATAATAATGATAATAATAATAATAAAAATGAAAATAAAAATAAAAATAAAAATAATAATAATAATAATAATAATAATAATAATAATAATAATAATAATAATAATAATAATAGAAATAATAATAATAATCATTTAATGAACAAACATCATGAAAATAAAAATAAAAGAAATAATGTTGATAATTTGAAATAAAAACATAATAAAAACAAACTTAAAAATAAAAAGAATAACAAAAATAAAAATAATAAAAATAATAAAAATAAAAACATCAAAAAACAATAAAAACATTACAAAAACAATATAAAGAATAATAAAAACAATAAAAACAATAAAAAAACAATAAAAAGAATAATAAAAACAATAAAAACAATAAAAACAAGAGAAGTAACAATAAAAATAATAATAAAAAGAACAAAAAAAAGAATAATGAAAAAATAATAAAAAGAATAATAAAAAAATAATAAAAGCAATAAAAACAACAACTCGCACCTTGACTCCCTTGGTGTCTTCTTCGTCGAAGGAGCCGATGTCGAAGGCGTCAGCAGCATTCACCTCCCCCCTGGGAGGAATCAGGGGGGGTGGGTACTTCTGCAGGTACACCTGGGTGGGGGGGTGGGGGGGGGGGGAGGGGGGGAAGGTTATGGGAGGTGGGGAGGAGGGAAAGTTGTGGAGGGTTTTATTGGGAGAAAAGAAGGGGGTTGTGGGGGGTGTTATTGGGGGAGAGGGGGGGTTGTGGGGGGTGTTATTGGGGGAGAGGGGGGGTTGTGGGGGGTGTTAATGGGGAATGGTGGGTGGAGGGTTGGGGGGGGGGGGGGGGGTTGTGTGAAGTGTAGATGGGGAATGGTGGGTGGGGGGTTTGGAGGGGGGGGGGGTCATCAAGAACCACCACTGGAACCACCACAAAAGTCACAAACCTGCTGCCAGTCTATGCCCTGGAAGAAGGAGTGGTCCTTGACCTCTTGCGCCCTGCGAAAAGTAAACAAGATAAGTAAATATTATTTTAAAAAAATACGCTATATAAAGAATACTCCACATACAGTATACAAAATAATACTTCATACAAGTTGAACAAATCAGTATTTCATGAGAATTTAAAAAAAAATTGTCCCCTATATAAATTCAGTTCAATAAAGCTTTTTTCATTTATTTATGAAAAACTTTAAAAAATGTAAAAATGTTTGAAGAAAAATAGTGCAGATTGAGGAAGCGGTTAAAAACAAAGTTTTTGTGAAAAAAAAATTAAAACTTAAAAAATAAAAATTAATCTCGGGTAAAAATTAATGAAAAAAAGAAGTGATAGGAAAATTAAAAAAAATAAAATAAAAACAGCAGAGAAAACGTGGAAAAATAAAAATAAAAAAAGGAGTAAAAGTGAGAAAATAAAAACAAAAAAAAAAAAGAAAAAAAAAATACAAAAATTAATAAAAGTGAAAAAACCAGAAGTTATGAAAAATGACGTAGTAGCAACAGAGGGTAACAAATGGAGGAGGAGGAAAAAATTAAAAAAAAACGTTGAGAAAAACATAAGAAAAAAAAATATAAAAAAAAACCAACGCTACCAACGAAACCAAGAGATACTACCACCAGCAGCAAAAACACCAAAATAATACCCTACACCAAACTACCCACTTACCCACTACCCCACCTACCCCCCTCAACAACCCTATCTATCCACCACTCTATCTACCCTCCTTTCCCCCCCCCCCCCCCCCCCTCCATCAACAACCCTTCACCCTTCCCACCTACCCACCACCCACCTTTCCCCTCCCCCCTCCTCAACAACCCTATTTATCCACCACCCTATCAACCCTCCCCTCCCCTTCCCATCAACCACCCTACCTACCCACCACCCCTACCTACCCCCCACCACCCCACCTACCCCCCACCACCCCTACCTACCCCCCACCACGACACCCCAGCCTCTCGGACACCTCCCTCCTCAGTAACTCCTCCAACAACGACTTCATGCCTCCTGACATCGACTCCGACAACTCCAAGTCCTGGCGTGTTGTGGGGGGGGGGGAGGGGGTTTGGGGGTTTGGGGGGTGTTTGGAGATTTGGGGGGTGTTTGGAGGTTTGGGGGGGGTTGAGTGAGAGGAAGAGTAGGGCACAAACTCCCAAATACCACCATAAACCTCCAAAAATCCCCCAAAACCACCAAAAACCACCACAAACCACACAAACCACCACAAACCACCATAAAACACCACAAACCACCACAAACCACTACAAAACACCACAAACCACCACAAACCACCACAAACCACCACAAACCACCACAAACCACCACAAACCAGGTTGAGGGTGAGACTGTCGACATCAACTCGGTCCTTGTTTTTGTGTTGTCTGAATGGACTGTGCCTTATATGTGGCAGGGTGGCGGAGTGTTGAAAAATCAAAAAAAAAATAATTTTATTTTTATTTTTTATTCTTTCAATTTTTTCACCCTTTTTCACTTTCTCCCACCACCTCCCATCACCTCACACCACCTCCCACCTCCTTCCACCACCTCCCACCACCTCCCACCACCTCACACCACCTCCCACCTCCTTCCACTTTCTCCCACCACCTCCCATCACCTCACACCACCTCCCATCACTTCACTCCACCTCCCACCTCCTTCCACCACCTCCCACCACCTCCCACCACCTCCTACCACCTTTCACCATCTCTCATCACCTCCCACCCCTTCACCTATTCCACACCCATATTCCACCCACGCTCACACACCCACCCTTTCAGCCACTTACAATTACCCACCCAAATCCACCCACCCACATCCACCCACCCACGTCTACCTACCCACATCCACCCACCCACCCACATCCACCCACCCACCCCCTCAGCAGCTTGTAGATCATACATCCGAACGAGAACCAATCAGCACTTGAGTCATAAGACACACCTTTCATTAACACCTCAGGCGCCATGTATCCGTGAGTGCCTCTGTGTTTGCGTGTTTGTGTGTGTGTGTGCGTGTGTGTGTGTGTGTGTGTGTGTGTGTGTGTGTGTGTGTGTGTGTGTGTGTGTGCGTGTGTGTGTTGGTGTGTGTGTGTGTGTTTGTGTGTGTGTGTGTGTGTGTGTGTGTGTGTGTGTGTGTGTGTGTGTGTGTGTGTGTGTGTGTGTGTGTGTGTGTGTGTGCGTGCGTGCGTGCGAACTTCAAATATCCCCACTTACACACTAGCGTGTGGTTTTTTCTTGCCGAAGTCGCAAGCCAATCCCAGGTCGGAGATTCTCACGTGACCATTTTCGTCCAATAAGATGTTGGCAGGCTGTTGTGCATGAGGTAGTGGAGATGGTGGTGTAGTGTTGCTATGGTGGATGCTATGGGGGATGCTATGATGGTTATAATAATTTAAAAAAATATAATAATAATACTAATAATAATAATGATAATGATAATAATAATAATAATAATAATAATAATAATAATAATAATAATAATAATAATAATAATAATAATAATAATAATAATAATAATAATAATAATAATAATAATAATAATAATAATAATAATAATAATAATAATAATAATAATAATAATAATAATAATAATAATAATAATAATAATAATAATAATAATAATAATAATAATAATAATAATAATAATAATAATAATAAAAATAATAATAATAATAATAATAATAATAATAAAAATAAAAATAAAAATAATAATAAAAATAAAAATAATAATAATAATAATAATAAAAATAATAATAATAATATTATTATTATTATATTTAAAAAATAATAATAATAAATAGAATCATAGTAAAAATAATATTTGAAAGTATTGAAAAATATTTCGGAATTCATTTTTTATTTTAAATAATAAAAAATTTGGAATTGATTGAAAAAGATGAATAATTAACTATTGAATAACAGGAAATTGAATAACAATGGAAAACCAAAAATCAAAAAAAAATAATAAATAAAAAAACTATTTATTCGGAAAAAATTAAAAACATAATAAAATATTCATTTGAACAAAATTAAAATGAAAAAAATATTTATTAAAAAAAAACAAAACTTTAAAGAAAGTTA
The DNA here is from genome assembly GCA_947562095.1 of Branchellion lobata. Lineage (NCBI taxonomy): Eukaryota > Metazoa > Annelida > Clitellata > Hirudinida > Piscicolidae > Branchellion > Branchellion lobata. The sequence continues at coordinate 431,866 of OX387257.1, read as the reverse complement.
TAAATAAAAAATGAATAATAAAATTATCATTTCCACCAGTGCCCCCTCACCTTGAGGTCCCGGTACACGACGAAGCGGTTGTGCATGTGGTCGAGACCCAAAATGATCTCCGAACAATAAAACCTCACCTGACGGGCAGTTGATGCTGGTGATGATGGTTTCCCCTCCCCCACCCACCTCCTCCACCCTCCCCCACCCACCTCCTCCACCTTCCCCCCACCCCACACCCTCACCATCTCACACCCTCCATCCTTCTCCCACCCATCTTCACCCCTCACCCACCCCCACCCCCCACTCGCCCTCCCCACCCCACTACTTCCACACCCAGGCCCCAAAACACCACGGATTTTATTCTCAGGTATCTCCCAAAAAATTATTTTTCGAAAAGGTTTTCTCCGAGCAATCTCACGTCACCCCAACTAACCCACAAATCCAAGCCCAACTGAACTGAGAAACAAAAATTCAACCAACCCCAACAAACTCTCAAAAACCCAAGTTAACCTCAACAACTACTCAAAAACTCAAATTGATCCCCAAAACCCTCGAAAAAACCCAAAAATCTATTCCAAAACCCCCCAAAGAATCCCAAAATCAATCTCCAGACCCCCAAAGAATCCCACCCACCCACCCATCCATCCACCTACCCAGCCATCCATCCACCTACCCACCCATCCACTACCCCTCCCCTCCTTCCCCCCCATTCCCCCCCACCAACTTCGGACTCAGAGAAGACGCCGTGTTGTGAGAGGTGGTAGTGCAGATCACCGCCGTTCATGAGGTCCAATGTGAAACACAACTTCTCGGTGGTCTGGAAGGCGTAAGTCATACACACGATGAACGGACAGCCCTCCTGGAGTGGTGGGTGATTATGGGGTTTTTAGGTGATTATGGGTGATTATGAGTGATTATGAGGGTTGTGGGTGATTATGGGTAATTATGGGTGTTGA
>OX387257.1:425919-428419 GCA_947562095.1 Branchellion lobata | reverse complement strand
ATTTTTAAATATTTTTTATTTTTTAAATATTTTTTTATTTTTAAATATTTTTTATTTTTTTATTTTATTATTATTTATATTTCCTTTATATTTTTTATTTATTATTAATATTTCATCTTGTATTTCATTATCTTTTATTTTATGCATTTTTTATTATTATTTATTATTTTTATTTTCCAGTTTATTTATAGTTCAAAGTACATATTATCTTTTTATTTGCCATCTCTTCTTTTCAAAAAGTTTTCATTTCCGTTTTTTTTTCAAATTTCAAACTTAAACCGCCAAAGCAAATATTTTTTACCTGGTCCTTCACGACTGCTTCCCTATCCAGGTAACAAAAAAAAAATTTAAAAACAATTTTAACAGTTTTTATTATTATTATTATTTTTATTATTATTATTATTTTTATTATTTTTATTGAAAACGTATTCAATTTTTCCAAGCTAAAATTCACAAATAAAAATAAACACAATACAATACAATAAAATACAACACAATAAAATACAATAAAATAAAATACAATACAATACAATAAAATACAATACAATACAATACAATACAATACAATAAAATACAATACAATACAATACAATAAAATACAATACAAACACGAATATTATTATAGTGGCATCAACCCCGTAGAGTTTCGAGGCCACAAGTAAAAACACAATTGCCTTAAATTTTAACTTAACTTTCACTAAAACATAAGAATATAAAAGTTAGCTTTAATCTTATTATTATTTTTAACATTATTTTCATTATTTTTATTCTTATTTATCAAATCTAATTTATTTTTAACTACAACATATATTGTTTCTTCAGCGCTATTGCAAAACCACCCAGTTAATTAGCCACACCCCACCCACACCCCACCCACACCCCACCCACACCCCACCCACACCCCATCCACACCCCACTCAAACCCCACCCACACCCCACCCACACACCCACACCCCACCCACACACCCACACCACACCCACTCTCCGCCACCTCACTTCCCCACACACCTACTCCTCAGTAGCAATAAAATTGTGTAAGAACACACACACACAGTTCTGTTCAACAAACAATAGCATTATTGTTGTTGTGGTTGTTGTTGTTTTTGTGGTTGTTGTTGCTTTTGTGGTTGTTGTTGTTGTTGTAGTTATTGTTGTTAATGTTGTTATGATTGTTGGCCTCGAAATTCTACGGGGTTAATGCCACCATAATAATATTCGTTTTTATATTGTATTTTTTGTTGTTGTTGCTTTTAAAAAGGTTGTTGTTTTTGTTTTTGTTGTTGTTTTCAAAGATGTTGTTGTTTTTGTTTTTGTTATCTCTGAGACGAGTTTCAGAAGGCTTAAATCTAACTACCCGCCAGCAACAACAGCAACAACACGCGACAAACATGTAAATATGCAACAACAACAACAAAAAATTACAACTACATACAATAAAGAAACATAACAATAACAAATAAAAAAAAAGAAAACAACAACACGAACACAAACAAACAGTAAAGCAAAAAAAGAAAAAAACATCAAAAACAACAACAACAACAACAAAAACAACAACAACAAAAAAACAACAACAACAACAACAAAAACAACAACAACAAAAAAACAAAAACAAAAACAACAACAACAAAAAAACAAAAACAAAAACAACAACAACAAAAACAACAACAACAAAAAAACAAAAACAAAACAACAACAACGTAGAGCCATAAAGTTTACAGAAAAGTTCTTAGAGGGGGAGGCCGAACAAACAGAAGAAAGGAGGGGTCTTAATAGCCCGATGGAAGGCAAACAAATAAAAAGCAGGACAAACAAACCGACAAGGAGCAGGCAAACACGCGGACAAGGAGCAGAACAAAGAGACGGACAAGGAGCATGACAAAGAGACGGACAAAAAGCAGGCAAACACGCGGTCAAGGAGCAGGACAAAGAGACGGACAAGGAGGAGGACAAAGAGACGGACAAGGAGCAGGAAAAACACGCGGACATAGAGCAGGACAAAGAGACGGACATGGAGCAGGACAAACAAGCGGACATGGACAAGTTCATGCAAACTTGTGGGCTGGGTGCGTGATGCCTGCTTATTATGGTTGTCATAATCCTCGCAATCCCAGCTACCCATGCATGCAACATTGACCACGCAATCAGGCGCTAATCCCCATCTCTCAATGTTTGCTAATCTCTCATTAATCCTTAATCTCTCCTTTAATCTTTCACTCCACCATTTTTTCACCGTTCTTCAAACTCTCAACACTCCTTAATCTTCATCTCATATCCAATCAGGATCGTACGATACCAACGTGTCATCAATCCACCCTTGAATCACAAACAAAAAACAAACATACAAACATAAAAACATAAACAGCAAACGTACAAACATAAAAACATAAATAGCAAACATACAAACATAAAAAAATAAACAGCAAACATACAAACAAAAAAACATAAACAGCAAACATACAAACAAAAAAACATAAACAGCAAACATACAAATAAAAACAGC
>OX387257.1:405919-413419 GCA_947562095.1 Branchellion lobata | reverse complement strand
GAGGGAGGGTGGGTGGGTGGTGGAGGAAGGAGGGAGGGTGGGTGGGTGGTGGAGGAAGGAGGGAGGGTGGGTGGGTGGTGGAGGAAGGAGGGAGGGTGGGGTGGATGGTGGAGGAAGGAGGGAGGGTGGGGTGGGTGGTGGAGGAAGGAGGGAGGGTGGGTGGGTGGTGGAGGAAGGAGGGAGGGTGGGGTGGATGGTGGAGGAAGGAGGGAGGGTGGGGTGGATGGTGGGATGGATGGTGGAGGGAGGAGGGGTGAGAGAGGGAAGAGGGAGGAGGGAGAGAGGGAGAGAGGGAGAGAGGGATGGAGGGATGGGTGGTGGGGCAGATGGAATGAGTGAAAAAAAAGAGAAAAAGAACAGAGAAAAAAAATAAAAAGAAGTACTAAGGGGTTAAAAAAAAATTAAAAAAATGTTAGAAGTTAAAAATGGGTGAAAATGGGTGATAAGGGATGATAATGGGTGAAAATGGGTGATAATTGGTCAAAATGGGTGATAAGAGATGATAATTGGTGAAAATGGGTGGAAATGGGTAAAAATGGGTGGAAATGGGTAAAAATGGGTGAAAATAGGTGATAAGGGATGATAATGGGTGATAATAAATGAAGATGAGTGATAATAGGTGAAAATGGGTGATAATGGATGGAAATGGGTAAAAATGGGTGATAAGGGGTGATAATGAAGGAAAGGTGACGCAGACGTGTTCGTGCGACAGAAGTTCCTTCATGATGAACTGGTCGTAGATTTCCTTTCCCGCCTTGATCCTCTCCTCGTCCGTCTCCAAACTCTCAAACTTCTTAATCTGGGTGGGTGGGGGGTGAGGGGGGGGAGGGAAAGGAGGGGAGGAGTGGGGAGAAGGAGAAGAAGGGGGAGAGAAAAAGGGAGGAAAAAGGGGGGGTGAAGGGGGAGGAAGGAAGAGGGGGAATGGGGGAAAGAGGGGTGGAGTGAGGGGAGGGAGAGGAAGGGAGGAGAAGGGGGGAGGGATTGAGATGAGTTGTGGTTGGGTTTATGGGGTTTTAAGTCACAGAGTTTTGTTAGTGGGGATTAGGGAGTGTTGAAGCATTGGTGGCTTTGAGAGTTGGGGGAGGGGTATTTGTGGGGTTTTGTGGGGTTTTGTGGGGTTTTGTGGGGTTTTGTGGGGATTTGTGGGGTTTTGTGGGGAAGTTTTGTGGGGTTTTGTGGGGTTTTGTGGGGAAGTTTTTGTGGAGTTTTGTGGGGTTATGTGGGGTTTTGTGGGGAAGTCTTGTAGGGAAGTTTTGTGGGGAAGTTTTGTGGAGAGGTTTTGTAGGGAAGTTTTGTGGGGAAGTTTTGTGGGGTTTTGTGGGGAAGTCTTGTAGGGAAGTTTTGTGGGGAAGTTTTGTGGAGAGGTTTTGTGGGGAAGTTTTGTGGGGAAGTTTTGTGGGGAAGTTTTGTGGGGAAGTTTTGTGGGGAAGTTTTGTGGAGAGGTTTTGTGGGGAAGTTTTGTGGGGAAGTTTTGTGGGGAAGTTTTGTGGAGAGGTTTTGTGGGGAAGTTTTGTGGGGTTTTGTGGGGAAGTTTTGTGGAGAGGTTTTGTGGGGTTTTGTGGGGTTTTGTGGGGTTTTGTGGGGAAGTTTTGTGGAGAGGTTTTGTGGGGAAGTTTTGTGGGGAAGTTTTGTGGGGAAGTTTTGTGGAGAGGTTTTGTGGGGAAGTTTTGTGGGGTTTTGTGGGGAAGTTTTGTGGAGAGGTTTTGTGGGGTTTTGTGGGGTTTTGTGGGGTTTTGTGGGGAAGTTTTGTGGAGAGGTTTTGTGGGGAAGTTTTGTGGTGGACAAGTGATGAATGGTTGGGATGGAAGAATTGGCTTTTGAAAAATAAATCCATGCAATAAAAAAACGACAACTGTGCAGATATTGAGTTATGCTATCGCAAAACAAAAATCTTTCGACGACAGCTTTCCAATGCGTCCTCTATCTCATTCTCCAGAATGTACAGTGCTTACAAAAAAATGAAAAAATAGAAAAAAAAGAAAAAAAGAAAAATAGAAAAAAAAAGAAAAAAAAAAGAAATGGAGAAATATTGAGAAAAAAAAGATGAAAAAACAACAAAAAAAAGATGAAAAAACAAAAAAAAAGATGAAAAAAAAAATGAAAAAAAAAAGAAAAGAAATTTACTTGAAAAAGTAAAAATATTTTGCAAAATTCTTATGCAAATGCAAAACAATCGGGTGAGAAGTTTTCTTACCAAGTTACTTGAAAAAAATAAGATTCACAACGACAAAACAATCAAGTCACAAAGAGTTTTTATTTTCTTTTGAAATAATTCTAAAAATATTAAGCGCATAATAATTCAACCTGTTCATACACCCTCGAACTTAGATTAGAAATTTTTTTTTAGAAAGTTATTCTTAGAAAGTTTTTTTAGAAAGTTTTTTTAGAAATTTATTTTTAGAAATTTATTTTTAGAAATTTATTTTTAGAAATTTTCTTTAGAAGTTTTTTTTAGAAAGTTATTTTTAGAATTTTTTTAAAGAATGTTTTTAAATAGAATTTTTGTTGTTGAATTCACGTACAATTTGAGAACCTTTTTAATGGGATGTGTTGGCAGACGAAAAAGTTTTTGAGTTCTCACCAAACGACCTTTTGGCGCGAAAAACTATTTTTTAATCTTTGAGTTTTTTTTTCATTTTTTTATGCGCACAATTGACTAGGAATTTTTTTTTTCAAAACTTTGAGATACACACAATTGAAATATGAAAAATGAACATGACACAAAACATTTTTCAATATTCAAAAAAAAAACAAAAAAAATAGAAAATAATTCTTCGTCATACTAAACGGAAATGGAGCGGAAGTGAAACAATGAGAAAGGATGCACCTTTGAAAAGATCGTGTGTCATTTTGAAAGCTTCTGAAATAATTTTTCAGTTTAATAAAAACTCAACTCAAAAACTTTGTTTTTATCCCGAAGGTTGGCCTGAAAATTTTTTTTTTTTTCAACAAATGCTCATTAAATTTTAAATAGAATTTTTTTTTTGATTTTTAAAAACAAAAAGTTTTTCTGGAGCGTAAATATTTCAAAGTTTAACTTCAAAAATTTATGAAAATTTTCAACACGAAGGAATATTGCTAGGATTTTTTTCTATATACAGAGGGATGTATAACGAAATATACGATTGTGTAAAAAATTTAAAAAAATTAAATTACGAGAAAAAAAGAAAAAAATTGTTTCGAAAACTCTACGCCATGTCTCGATTCTTTATAAGGCATAAGTTGATGTTAACAAAAGGTGTTTGTGGGATATTTTTATTGGCATGTTTCCATGACAACTAGTTAATCGTGCAAGTAACCCTCTTACTCTTTTTATTCCTTCATCAGCCCCATCACCCCCACCACCATCACCACCATCCCCACCAGCACCACCCCCACCACCATCACCACCAGCACCACCATCACCACCATCACCACCAGCACCATCATCACCGCCACCAGCACCACCATTCAAGGCTCTTTCATAACTAAGTTTTATTGGCTTTCCCATCGAATCTAACCTGTCATTCACTCATTCACTCCTCCTCCATTCCTCCATCACTCCTCCTTTACTCCTCCTTCACTCATTCACTCCTCCTCCATTCCTCCATCACTCCTCCTTCACTCATTCACTCCTTCTCCACTCATTCATTCGTTTATTTATTTATTTTTTATTCGTTTTTTTCACACACGAAAAAATTCACCTCCACTATCTATCATCAAATTACACAATTCTCTATCCATTCATCCATAAATCTATACATTAATCCATTCATCCGTTCATCCATCCATCCATTCATCCATCTATCCATTCATCCATCCATTTATCTATCCATCTATCTATACATCCATTCATCCATTCATCCATCCATCCATTCATCCATCTATCCATCTATCCATCCATTCATCAATCTATCCATTCATCCATCTATCCATCCATTCATCCATCCACCCACACCCCCTCACCTCCTCATAGAATGAAACCTGGGGAACTGGAGATTCACATACGTTTTGGCAAAAATCTTTGAAAAGTAAAAAACCTGTGGAAGGAAAGAAAGGAGAAGGAGGAAAAAGAAGAAGAGGAGGAAAAGGAGGAGAAGAAGAAGAAGACGAAGAGAAGGAAGAGGAGGAGGAAGAGGAGGAAGAGGAGAAGAAAGAGGAGGAGGAGGAGGAGGAGGAGGAGGAGGAGGAGGAGGAGGAGGAGGAGGAGGAGGAGGAGGAGGAGGAGAAGGAGGAGGAGGAGGAGGAGGAGGAGGAGGAGGAGGAGGAGGAGGGGGAGGAGGAGGAGGAAGAGGAGGAGGAGGAGGAGGAGGAGGAGGAGGAGAAAGGGAAAATTTTTTGTTTGAATGAAATTTGACTGTAAATTGAAAAAAAAATGCTTTTGTAAAACTAAAAACTTAATTCTTGAACAGAAAAACTTTTTCTGTTAGGATATTTATTTTTATTATTTTTTTGTGTGAGATGAATCGAAAGAAAAAACTATCAACAGAAATGAAAATTTTAAAAAAATTAATGAAAACAATAAAAATAGATTCAAAAAAACAATTTATCAACAAACTAAGCAAAATAAATGAAAAAAAAAACGAAAAAAAAAAAACGAAAAAAAAACGAAAAAAAACGAAAAAAAAAAAAAGGAATAAAAAAATTTAAAATATGAAACAATTTTTGCTTTTTTTTGGAAGAAAAAAGAATTAATAAAAACAATTTGGAATGGAGGGAGCATTGAATGAAAAAAAAATATAATAATAAAAACTTAATTGAAAAAATCATTTAAAAGGAAAATTAAGTTTGAATGATTATTAAAATAAAAAAAATATTTTAAAAAGAATTATTTTGAAACATAAAAAAATTAATTAATTAGAAGAATTAAGTGAAAGTTATAAATAGTAAAAGTATAATTAGAAATATAATGATTATAATTATAATTAGAAAAATATAATTATTAAAATTATAATTAGAAAAATATAATAATTAAAATTATAATTAAAATAATTGGCACATGAGAGGATGGATTGGAAGAATGGCTGGAGGCGATGATTAGACGAAAGACATCGTTATGGAAACAAAAGGCGGTTTTCAGAGTTACGAGGAGGGTGTTATTGAGTGGAAAAGTTACTGATTAAGAGAAGAATTGAATAGAAATAAATAATAAAAATAATAAAATGAAAAATAGCTAAAATTAAAACGAATTAAATGGAAAATAATAAATAAATAAAATTTTTAAATTTAAAAAAATAAAATTGAAAATGAAAAAAAGTTGGTGGGAAAAATAAAAATAAAAAATAACTGAAAGAAAAATAATAATGAAGAAGGATTGAGTGGAAAGATTTTTTTGGTAAAATTTTTGTTTTTACCAAAAAAAATTTAGTCGGTGAAAAAAATAAACCGAAAGAAAATGCTGATGAAAAATCATTTCGTAGAAAAATCAAAATGAGTTTTTTTTTTCGAAATTTTTTTTTCCAAAAAAGGGTTTTTTTTTGGAAGCAATTATCTTTGAAAAAGATTAAAAAAAAGAAAGATTTAATATAAAATGACGCTGAAAATTAACTTTGAAGAATTTTTTCTCGTTTTTTTGTGAATTAATTTTCATTAATAGTTTGGAAAAAATTTTAATTTGAAAAAAATCAATTAAAAAGTTTTTTTAAATAAATTTTTTTTATTAAATTTTTTTTCGGTTTAATATCACCACCAACACTTTGCGCCTGTAGCATAATGGTTAGCAGGCCCGCTTTGAAAACGTGAGGCTCAGGGTTCGATTGCCGGCTAAGTTCAAGTTTGAGTTGTGAAAAGCAGTAACTCAAGTAAAGCACAGATTCCGTCTGATTGAGGGGTTTAGTCACTTAGTCGCTTGCCTTGGCATTTTACATTTCGAATTAAATGTATATATTTTTTTATAAACAACAACACCACCAACAACACCACCAACAGAAGCAACACCACCAACAACACAACACCACCAACAACACCACCAACAGAAACAACACCACCAACAACACCACCAACAAAACCACCAACAACACCACCAACAACACCACCAACAACGCCACCAACAACACCACCAACACCACCAACAACACCACCAACAACACCACCAACAACACCACCAACAACACCACCAACAACACCACCGACAACACCACCAACAACACCACCAACAACACCACCAACAACACCACCAACAACACCACCAACACCACCAACAACACCACCAACAACACCACCAACAACACCACCAACAACACCACCAACAACACCACCGACAACACCACAAACAACACCACCAACAACACCACCAACATCACCACCACCACCACCACCAACAACACCAACACCACCACCAACAACACAGCGTGGTGATGGATGCATGGACAGGTCATGAGAATCCATGCCAATAATCCCTCTGATTATTCCGTATCCTCATCCTCCCACCGCCCCTAATCTTCCTGCCCTATAAAACAACATCAATAACAAAACTATCAGCATTATTGTCATTATTAGCATTATTATTATTATTATTATTATTATTATTATTATTATTATTATTATTATTATTATTATTATTATTATTATTATTATTATTATTATTATTGTTATTAACTTGATTGGATGATAACTAAGAAGATTAAAGTTGGTTAGAGTGATATATATTTCAATATTGAGGTGTGCTCCATATAATAAATTATAATAATATAACACAATATATTATTATAATGTAATAAATAATAATAATATAATATGATAAATTATCATAAAAGAATAAATAATAATAATAATATAATATAATATATTTTTATAATATAATATGAAATAATAGTTTCATCATATTTTTCAGAAATCATATTTTTTCAACAATATAGCGTTGAAAAGCAGTCATCGGGAGACTGGTTGTGTTAAGCTGACTTGTTATTTCATTCCGATTGTTCGCCGTGCTTCGTAACAATTTCAGCGTTTGTTTGAATTTAGCCTCGTGAAGTCTGTAAAAACAGCTTGAGTTATATTAAAGAGATTAGAAAAAAGATTGCAGGTGGGTTTAGGTAGCTTTGGTGAGGTTGGCAGGTAGATTCAGTTAGCTTTGGTGAGGTTGGCAGGTAGATTCAGTTAGCTTTGGTGAGGTTGGCAGGTAGATTCAGTTAGCTTTGGTGAGGTTGGCAGGAAGATTCAGTTAGCTTTGGTGAGGTTGGCAGGTAGATTCAGTTAGCTTTGGTGAGGTTGGCAGGTAGATTCAGTTAGCTTTGGTGAGGTTGGCAGGTAGATTCAGTTAGCTTTGGTGAGGTTGGCAGGTAGATTCAGTTAGCTTTGGTGAGGTTGGCAGGTAGATTCAGTTAGCTTTGGTGAGGTTGGCAGGTAGATTCAGTTAGCTTTGGTGAGGTTGGCAGGTAGATTCAGTTAGCTTTGGTGAGGTTGGCAGGCAGATTCAGTTAGCTTTGGTGAGGTTGGCAGGTAGATTCAGTTAGCTTTGGTGAGGTTGGCAGGTAGATTCAGTTAGCTTTGGTGAGGTTGGCAGGTAGATTCAGTTAGCTT
>OX387257.1:391063-398563 GCA_947562095.1 Branchellion lobata | reverse complement strand
AAATTAGAATTTAGTTCAACTTTTATTTGGTTTGAAACAAAATCATAGTTTCGATTTAAACCTATTTGAACTCTGGTCAAAAACAAGAAAAAACCTATAAGTAAATCTGTCCGAAATTTCAAACATTCAATACTTATGCTAATTTATTAATCCCATCGTGCAAGTGCCTTAAACGATGTAGAAATTGAAATATTTTCAATCACAAAATTCTTCAACTTTTTGAATTTAATAACTCAAATGCTCCCATGATCATTTTGGCATCTCTTGATGCAATAAATATTCTATTTAAAGAATGCTTTTACAGATCGTACACCTATTCGAACACGCTCGAAGCAATGGTCTAATGGAAATAGAAACGAATAATTATTTTAAAACATTTCAAAAGTTTAACATGAAACCAAATGAGCATTTATATTTATGTTTGAAGCTTTTCAGGGCTGGAAATAGAAAAAGTATCATTCTAGCGTACGCTCTGTGCATCACAATCAGTGTACAGTCTTTTTCTGTACACAAAACCTTTAGTTATACCTTTCCAACTTTAGAGATTTTTTGGGGTATTTTCAGGGTTTTATTCACACTTTTTGCTAACTTTCAAAAATAAATTCGCTAACTACCCGGAATTAATCATTTCAAAATTTTAAATTTGTACATTGGCGCCCAACTAACATGTTTCAATATATTTTTCAATGAACAATGTGTGAAATCGGAATTATTTCATAGTTAATTTATTGTTTAGTTGTCATTTGTTTCTTATAAAAAAGCTCAAAGCAATCAAATTCTATTGATTTTTAAACAAAGTTGTTTAAAATTAAATATTTGAAATGAAAAAGGTATTGACTATTTAAAGTGATTAATGTTAAAAGCTGAAAATACACCAAAACAATTTACTCCTCTTACCAAGACAAAACATTCCTTCCTCGTCTTCTCAATACTCAATAAGCTCATAATACTCATTGTTCATCGTTTTTAATTTAAACTTTTTTTTTGTCGTTTGTTGTAAGTTCAATGCTGACTTTTATGACTGATAACATTCAGTTCTCGTACATTTTAATTTTTTTTAGTTCAATTTGTTTCCGTTATTTGTAATAATTCCAGTGTATGTCTGGACTTGATCTAGTAAAGACTAGAAAAAAAGATAATTAAAATAAATTTGTTTTATGTTGTCAAGTTTGTTTTTTTGATACAGAAAATGGTGATATTTTGTTTTTATTTACACTCACTTTATAAAATCACTATTTAAAAAGCTTAAACCCAGTCTTTTAAAAGTCCAGTTGTGCGCTAACACAAATCTAGTGTTTATATTACTCGTATCAGACCGTCCTTATAGATACATAATAAAAACTGCAAATGAAAACAGCGTCTTTTTGTGAAAATTTTTGAAAACACCGATTTAACACAAAACATGAAAATATCATTTTTAAAAATAACTCGATTATTTAAGCCAAAAGACTGAAAAACATTTTTTTTCCGGCATTTATCCATTTTCTGGCAAGTCCTTTGTACTGAATTTGAAATTACCGACAATAATATTGAAGAAAACTTTCTTCAAAACCCTTATAACAAAATTACAAAAATATATAGTTCATCTAACCGCAAAGTTTTTTAAATTAATTTTTTAAATACACAAAAATCAACCTTTTGTACCAAACAGTATATCAGCAACCATGAACCAGAAAAAAAAGGACGGAAAAACTAAAGAAAGTTCAAAGGCCTCAATTTTTGCCACTTCGGGTCACGATGGAGTCATGATGGTCGGTCCAAACTATCGAGTAGGCAAGAAAATTGGAAGTGGCAATTTTGGAGAGCTCAGGATAGGTGAACATCATTGTTGATTCTGGAGTTAAAGTCTGGGGAGTTTTCAAAAGCTTCAGAAACATTATTATTTTTCATTCCACTCAAAAATTCAAACATTAATCATCTTAAAACCTTTTTAGTCATAGCTAACCCTAATGATGCTCTCTATGGCCTTTACAAACCAAACAAGTCGCTCAACTTTCATTTCAAATTCACTTTCCACCATCTCTACAGACTACATTACATTAATAATTAATGCATTAGTCAATAATTAATGAATAATAAATAATAATTTTGAAAATAAATAATAATTTTGGAAATAAATAATAATTTTGAAAATAAATAATAAATTTGAAAATAAATAATAATTTTGAAAACAAATAATAAATTTGAATACAAATAATAAATTTGAAAACAAATAATAAATTTGAAAATAATAATTAACCTTCTATTCACTTTCCAACACCTCTTTGTTCAATGCTCGACAACACCCCTCCATCAGGAAAAAACCTCTATACCAACGAACATGTCGCCATAAAGCTAGTGAGTCAAAAGTTGCTAGCAACTGTCACTTCATCTCATTCATATCAGACCTTTGAGTGGTAATTGGAGAAAAATCCAAACTAGAAAAATATCTATGTATGATTCATATTTATAATTACAATAATAATGATAATAATGATAATAATAATGATAATAATAATAATAATAATAATAATAATAATAATAATAATAATAATAATAATAATAATAATAATAATAATAATAATAATAATAATAATAATCACCATCATCACCATCATCATCATCATCATCATCATCATCATCATCATCATCATCATCATAATCATAATAATAATAGTAATAATAATAGTAATAATAATAATAATAGTAATAGTAATAATAATAGTAATAATAATAGTAATAGTAATAGTAATAATAATAGTAATAATAATAGTAATAATAATAGTAATAGTAATAATAATAGTAATAACAAGAGTAATAGTAATAATAAACAAGTAGTCATAATAATAATAATAATAATTTTCACAATGAAGCTGGGTATTTTCATTTTTTATACACAACTTTTTTTGTTGGTATTTTTTTGTAAATAAATTTTTATCAATTTTGTTTTTTTATATAAATTCTCTTTTTTATTATTATTTTTTTGTATAAATTCTATTTTTTATTTCTATTTTTTTGTATAAATTATATTTTTTATTTTTATCTTTTATGTAAATTCTATTTTTTTTAATAATTTTTTTGTATAAATTTTTATTTTTTATTTTTATTTTTTGTATAAATTCTATTTTTTATTTATATTTTTTGTATAAATTTCTTTTTTTTTGTTTTTATGTGAATCTCAATTTTTTCACGAAACCTACTTCTTAATTATATTTTTTAATTAAATCTTTTTATTTTTTCAATAAATTTTCATTTTTATTTTTTCAATGAGTTTATTTTTATTTTTTCAATAATTTTTTATTTTTTCGATATTTTTTCTCATTTTTATTTTTTCAATGAGTTTTTCTTTTTATTTTTCAATAAATTTTCATTTTTATTTTCTCGAAAATTTTCATTTTTATTTTTTCAATAATTTTTTATTTTCATTTTTATTTTTTCGAAAATTTTCATTTTTATTTTTTCAATAATTTTTTCTTTTTATTTTTATTTTTTCGATATGTTTTTATTTTTATTTTTTCAATAATTTTTTATTTTTATTTTTTCGATATGTTTTTATTTTTATTTTTTCGATGAGTTTTTATTTTTATTTTTTCAATAATTTTTTATTTTTATTTTTTCGATATGTTTTTATTTTTATTTTTTCGATATGTTTTTCTTTTTATTTTTATTTTTTCGATATGTTTTTATTTTTATTTTTCATAAACAGGAAGGAATAAAGTCCAAAGTCCCTCAACTCCACCTCGAGTACAGATTCTACAAGCAACTCACGCCTGCAGGTTCTTTTCTGTTTTTCTATATTTTTAGTAATTTATTATTATTATTATTATTATTATTATTATTATTGTTATTGTTTTATTATTATTTTCATTGATATTATTATTTATTTTATTATTATTATTTATATTATTATTATTTATATTATTATTATTTATATTATTTTTATTTATATTATTATTATTTATATTATTATTATTATTATTATTATTATTATTATTATTATTATTATTATTATTATTATTATTATTATTATTATTATTATTATTATTATTATTATTATTATTATTATTATTATCATTATTATTAGGATAGTAGTAGTAGTAGCAGTATTGGGTAGCTTCCGTTATTTTGTTGTCTCCATTTTATTATCATTTCTTGGAAAGGGGTGTCTAATGACCAAGGGAATAACGAAAAAGTCAATCAAGATTGAAAAATTGAATACAAAATGGAATCTCAACACACGTCCTCACGTCTCGAATCATGCCAACCAGAGGCACACAGCCAATGTCTCAAACATACGTCTACTCAAACTCACATACATCCTTCCACATACACCTCCTAGCTTGTAATCCCAACCCCCAAACAACCTTAAAAACCCCCAAACAACCCCACCCAACCCTCAAAAACCCCCAAACAACCCCACCCAACCTCAAAAACCCCCAAACAACCCCACCCAACCTCAAAAACCCCCAAACAACCCCACCCAACCTCAAAAACCCCCAAACAACCTAAAAAACCCCCAAACAACCCCACCCAACCTCAAAAACCCCCAAACAACCCCACCCAACCTCAAAAACCCCCAAACAACCTAAAAAACCCCCAAACAACCCCACCCAACCCTCAAAAACCCCCAAACAACCCCACCTAACCTCAAAAACCCCCAAACAACCCCACCCAACCCTCAAAAACCCCCACTCAACCCCACAGAGGGCCTTCCGAACGTCTACTACTTTGGTCCTTGTGGCAAGTACAACGCCTTGGTGATGGAGTTGTTGGGGCCCTCACTGGAGGATCTTTTCGAAAAACTTAACAAAAAGTTCTCCCTCAAAACCATCCTCATGCTCGCCATACAACTGGTGCCTTCTTGGGGGTGATGGTGGTGTTTGTGGGGGGAGGGGGTGATGGTGGTCTTTTTGGGGTTTTGTGGGAGGGGGGAAGGGGTGATGGTGGTTTTTGGCGGGGTTTGTTTGTGGGAGGGTGGGTGCTGGTGGTGTTTAGGGGTTTTTTTTGTGGAAATGAGATGTTTTGGGGGAAGGAGAGGGTGTGGGTGGTTTTGAAGGGGTGGCAAGATGTTATTTTGGTGGTGGGGATTGTTGGTGTGTGTTTAGGTCTTGTTTAATACCACCCAACACACCCACAACTACCCACCCACAACCACCCAACCCACCCACAACTACCCACCCACAACCACCCAACCCACCCAACACACCCACAACCACTCAACCCACCCACAACCACCCAACCCACCCACAACTACCCACCCACAACCACCCAATTCAACCCACCCACAACCACCCAACCCACCCACAACCACTCAACCCACCCACCCACAACCACTCAACCCACCCACCCACAACCACCCAACCCACCCACCCACAACCACCCACCCACAACCACCCAACCCACCCACCCACAACCACCCAACCCACCCACCCACAACCACCCACCCACAACCACCCAACCCACCCACCCACAACCACCCAACCCACCCACCCACAACCACCCACCACCCCACAGATCAGCCGCATAGAGTATGTCCATTCGAAGCAAATTGTGTACCGAGACATTAAGCCTGAAAACTTCCTGGTTGGCAGGTGGTCAAACCGCCGTATGAACTTCATCCACATCATCGGTTCGTCCTCTTTGTTTGTTTGTGTGTTTGGGTTTGTTTGCTTGTTTGTCTGTTTGGGTTTGTTTGTCTGTCTGTATTTTTGTTTGTCTCGTTTATTTTTTGCCTGTTTGTTTGTTTGCCTGTTTGTTTGTTTGTTTGTTTTTTTTTTGCTTATTTGTCTGTTTGTTTGTTTTCTTGTTTATTTGTTTGTTTCTTTGTCGTTTACTCATTTGTTTGTTTGTTTCACCTTTCAACAGGTTGATTCATTCGTTCCATCCAACCCTCCTTCCTCCTTCACTCCCAACCCACTCATCCTTCAAGTTTCTCTCAACACTTCCTCACTCCATCCATCCATCTATCCTTCCATCCATCCATCTATCAATCCATCCATCCATCTATCAATCCATCCATCCATCTATCCATCCATCCATCCATCCATCTATCCATCCATCCATCTATCCATCCATCCATCTATCCATCCATCCATCTATCTATCCATCTATCCATCCATCTATCCATCCATCTATCCATCCATCCATCCATCCATCCATCTATCCATCCATCACCTCCCACTATCCTTCTACACTCTCTTCCCACTCCATACACCAACCTTCTACTCATCCATTCATCAATCCATCCATCCATTCATCAATTCATACATTCATTCATCAGTCCATTCATTCATCATTCCATCCATTCATCAATCCATCCAATCTCCACCTTTCCATACACAAACATTCCATTAATCCCTTCATCA
Organism: Branchellion lobata; assembly: GCA_947562095.1. NCBI lineage: Eukaryota > Metazoa > Annelida > Clitellata > Hirudinida > Piscicolidae > Branchellion > Branchellion lobata. The sequence continues at coordinate 392,219 of OX387257.1, read as the reverse complement.
ATTCATCCATTCATCACCCATCCATTCATCAACCCCTCCAACTCCACCCCTCATACAGACTTTGGTCTTTCCAAGTTGTACTCGGACCAGAGCACGGGAGAGCACATTCCCTACCGAGAACACAAGAGCCTCACAGGCACAGCCCGCTACATGAGTATCAACACCCACCTCGGCATCGGTTCGTTGGGGGGGAACGGGTGGGAGTGGGGAGATAAGGGTTATTTGGGGGGGGGGGAGGGGGGAGGAAGGTTATTTGGGGGGGGGGGGGGAGGAGAAGGGGGGAGGAAGGTTATTTGGGGGGGGGGGGGAAGGGGGGAGGAAGGTTTTTGGGGGGGGGGAAGGGGAAGGGAGGAGGAAGGTTATTTGGGGGGGGGGGAAGGGGGGAGGAAAGTTATTTGGGGGAGGGGGGGGAAGGGGGGAGGAAGGTTATTTGGGGGGGGGGGGAAGGGGGGAGGAAGGTTATTTGGGGGGGGGGAAGGGGGGAGGAAGGTTATTTGGGGGGGGGGGGGGAAGGGGGGAGGAAGGTTATTTGGGGGACGGGGGGAGAAGGGGGGAGGAAGGTTATTTGGGGGGGGGGGGGAAGGGGGGAGGAAGGTTATTTGGGGGGGGGGAAGGGGGGAGGAAGGTTATTTGGGGGGGGGGGGAAGGGGGGAGGAAGGTTATTTGGGGGGGGGGAAGGGGGGAGGAAGGTTATTTGGGGGGGGGGGGGGGGGGAAGGGGGGAGGAAGGTTATTTGGGGGGGGGGGGGGAGAAGGGGGGAGGAAGGTTATTTGGGGGGGGGGGGGGGAGAAGGGGGGAGGAAGGGTTAGTTTCAGGTAGGATAGTAGCTGGATGATGAGTAGTGACTAGAATGAAAATTAATTATCTAAAAATTATCTCAAAAAGCGGCGAATATTCCTTTCAAAGATTTACGCATTGACACATACACACACACACACACACACACACACACACACACACACACACACACACACACACACACACACACACACACACACACACACACACACACACACACACACACAGGCACACACGCACACACACACATCAACTCCCCACCACCCTCCAATCAGAACAAAGCAGACGAGACGACTTGGAGGCCATAGGTCACGTGTTGATGTACTTCCTACGGGGCTCGTTGCCATGGCAAGGCCTC
>OX387257.1:383563-386063 GCA_947562095.1 Branchellion lobata | reverse complement strand
ACGCTGACATCATTTTATCAATGTTAAATAATTTTTAAATAATTAAATGAGAAAATGAATTTAATTTATAATTCTCATAATTATAAGGTATCTCATAATTATAAGGTATCTCATAATTATAAGGTATCTCATAATTATAAGGTATCTCATAATTATAAGGTATCTCATTAACACCCTCGTCTGTGTTTCCACTCAAACCCTTTGTTTTCACGAAATGAATTTTTATGAAGCCAACAAAGTCACTAAATAAATCTATTTTTACACATTACAAATGGAATAAACAGACCACCAAAAAAGTCTCATTAAATACCATTTTGTATCATTAATTAAGCGCTTTGTAACCAACTCAGCGCTATACAAAGCTTGCATTAGACTGTTAGGATCTCATCAAATTGGTTACTCTCTTCTGCTCCAATAGATGCAAAGCTGTGAAGCGATCAAAGGTGGAGGGATGTGCGCCTTAGGATTTACTAAATAAGTGGAGCTCACGAATTAACTTCATTAAAATAATTTTTTTATTAAATAAAATAATTTAATTATTAATTTAATTTTTTATTAAATATAATAATGTTTTTATTGAAATAAATAATTTAATTAAAGAATTTAAGAATCTTTTGAATAATTAAGTTTTATAATTCTCAACTTTGATGAGTTTAAGATTGCTGACGAATTGAGAAGTGGTTGAGTTGTTTAATGAGAGGTAACAACTTGAAAACAAAGGCACAAACTGTGACGGAGACATGATTATAAAAAACTAGGCGCTCCTCAACAGCGTGCAATCTACGCTATACAAATGATTTGATTAGATTAGATTAGAGTAGAGTAGATTAGATAAGATTACATTGGAGTAGATTAGATTGGATTAGATTAGAAAAAATTAGATTAGATTAGATTAGATTAGATTAGAGTAGAGTAGATTAGATAAGATTAGATTGGAGTAGATTAGATTGGATTAGATTAGATTAGATTAGATTAGATTAGAGTAGAGTAGATTAGATAAGATTAGATTGGAGTAGATTAGATTGGATTAGATTAGATTAGATTAGATTGGATTAGATTAGATTAGATTAGATTAGATTAGATTAGATTGAAGTAGTTTAAACTATATTATACTATAGCAGCGAAAATAATAAATTAGGTTTGACAAGAAAAGATTAGATTTGATTAGACTAAATAAAATAAAATGAGATTGGATAAGATTAATACTATTTAAATAATGGATAAGCGTGGAAAAAAATTGCTGATGGTGTTGGCAATTGTCAGTGCAGTTGGAGGAAGGTTGGAGGGAGGTTGGAGGGCAATTGTCAGTGCAGTTGGAGAGAGGTTGGAAGAAGGTTGGAGGGAGGTTGGAGGAAGATTGGAGGAAGGTTGGAGGAGGGTGGAGAAAGGGGAGAAGGGTGGAGGGAGGGGAGGAGGGTGGAGGGAGGGGAGGAGGGTGGAAGAAGGGGAGAAGGGTGGAGGAAGGGGAGGAAGGTGGAGGAAGGGGAGGAGGGTGGAGAAGGGGAGGAGGGTGAAGGGTGGGGAGGAGGGTGAAGGGTGGGAAGGAGGGTGGAGGGTGGGGAGGAGGGTGGAGGGTGGGGAGGAGGGTGGAGGGTGGGGAGGAGGGTGGAGGGTGGAGAGGAGGGTGGAGGGTGGGGAGGAAGGTGGAGGGTGGAGGGTGGGGAGGAGGGTGGAGGAAAGGGAGGAGGGTGGAGGGAGGGGAGGAGGGTGGAGGGAGGGGAGGAGGGTGGAAGAAGGGGAGAAGGGTGGAGGAAGGGGAGGAAGGTGGAAGAAGGGGAGAAGGGTGGAGGGAGGGGAGGAGGGTGGAGGAAGGGGAGGAGGGTGGAGGAAGGAGAGGAGGGTGGAGGAAGGGGAGGAGGGTAGAGGGTGGGGAGGAGGGTGGAGGGTGGGGAGGAGGGTGGAGGGTGGGGAGGAGGGTGGAGGAAAGGGAGGAGGGTGGAAATCGGTTGAAAAATTCATCGAAGAAGAGAAACCTTGTTTCAAGTGAGGTGGCGAAACTATCAAGCGGAAAGGTAGTTAAGGAATTTAAGGGTGCTTTCGTAACCAAGGAAACAAGCCTGGAAACAAGAAAAGTGAATTTAGGTACAAAGTAAGAATTAATTATTTGATTGATAGATTAGAAAAAAAATAATAGAAAAAATTATGAAGCAATAAACTAAATAAAATAAGAATAAATAATAAAAAGTGAATAATAATTTCTAAAACTCAAACAAAACATTCAATTGAGGCGAATATTTAAGGCAAAAAGGTTACGTGAAATATGACTACAGCAATAATGCATCGGTTATTCAATCATTATGTTATATTGTTATTTAGGGAAGAGAGATATATGGAACCGCATTGGCAGGAAAGGCTCTGGCAAAGACGGGCAATGCGCCCCTGTAGAATCCTCTAGGGCCTTCCTCCTGCAAAACTCTCCCTACCAAGGTCCATGCACCCCCTCTTGGCGTCTCTGTGGACTCTGCTTGGTGTGGTGTGGTAGGTGTGGTGTAGTGTGGTG
>OX387257.1:376063-381063 GCA_947562095.1 Branchellion lobata | reverse complement strand
GCGACATGGTGGTGGTGATGTGATGGTGGTGGTAGATAGGGTGACGTGGTGATGGTTAATATGGTGATATGGTGGTGGTGGTGGTGATGATGGTAAATATGGTGATATGGTGATGGTGATGGTAAATATGGTGATATGGTGGTGGTAAATATGGTGATATGGTGGTGGTGGTGGTGAATATGGTGACGTGGTGATGGTGAATATGGTGATGGTGGTGGTGGTGAGGATTGATGGGAGCAATGGTGGAACGAAGAACGAAATATTGGTGACGATGAGTTTGTGGATCTCACAAACACTTCACCACTTTCAGCATCATTATCATCACTACCACCACAACCACCATCAATACCACCACCAGCACCACAACCACCACCACAAATACCATCACCACCACCACAACAACCACCACCACCACCACCACAACAAGCACCACCACCACAACAAGCACCACCACCACCACCACCACCATCACCACCACCACCACCACCACCACCACCATCACCACCACCACCACCACCACCACCACCACCACCACCATCACCACCACCACAACAAGCACCACCACAACTACCACCCCCACCACCACCACCACCCACAGCAGAGTTTCTCCAGAAGAGGTTTTAAAGAGGTCTTGTCCAAGGTGGTAGCCGAAGAAGAAGATAGAAAAGATGGGAGCCACACCCACCACTGGAGTGGCTACGCCCTTGTAGAAGCCCAAGAAGCCCTGTGATGGTGGTGGTGGTGGTGAGATGTGATGGTGGTGGTGGTGAGATGTGATGGTGGTGGTGGTGAGATGTGATGGTGGTGGTGGTGAGATGTGATGATGGTGGTAGTGAGATGTGATGGTGGTGGTGGTGAGATGTGATGGTGGTGGTGGTGAGATGTGACGGTGGTGGTGGTGGTGAGATGTTATGGTGGTGGTGGTGAGATGTGATGGTGGTGGTGAGATGTGATGGTGGTGGTGAGATGTGATGGTGGTGGTGGTAGTGAGATGTTATGGTGGTGGTGGTGAGGTGTGATGATGGTGGTTGTGGTGGTGAAATGTGGTGGTTTGTTGGAATGGTGATGTTATAGTAAAAATTGTTTTTGTAGTTGGTGTGGTGTTGTTGTTGTTGTTGATATAGAGGTGTTTTTGTTGATGTTTGTGTCTTTGTAATGGTGTTGTGGTTGTTGTGTCGGTGTAGATGTTGTCATTGTTGAAAGTGAAACCATGAGATGGAGGCTTTTTCAAAGTAAATCAATCATCGAAACTTAAAACCTTGGTTGTTCCAATTTCTTGCTCTGATGTTCCATGAGTAAAATTATTATTGATATAGCGCTACACAAAAATTCTAATTAGATTTTTATTTTTATTTAAAATGAAGTTTTTCTTAGTTGCTGTGGTAGTTAGTTACCTCATTTCTTATGATCTTGTTGATGCAGTCAAAGGTGCTTTTGTACTTGCTGTTCACTTGCAGACGAACCTTCACAAAAGATTTTGAAATTCATAGAAATATTCACTCCACTAAAACTCCAAATAAATTATTTTCATCTCATGAATTATTATTGATTATTACTGCCTCCACGATTGCAACCTCTTTTATTATTTTTTTGGCCTCGAAACTCTATGGAGTTAATGCCACTATAATAATATTCGTTTTTGCATTGTATTGTAGTAAAGTACAATAGAACATAATATTAAATAAACTACCAAAATAAGTTTAAATTTCATGTTTCATCTCATAAAATTTAGTTAATTCGAACAAAAAATTTCATAAAATTTTCCAAGAATTAAAAGCACCTTGACTGTGTCTAAAGGATGGCCAGTGAGTATGTTACACACTCCTCCAACGCTACCCGAAAGTACTTTTTTCCAGCGTTCTACACTTTCCATAATTTATCTAATTAGATATTTATTTCAAGTATGTTTTATTTTTAATTTTTTCATATATTTTTGCTTATTAGAAGACAGTATAAAACTTATTTCTAAAGTCACCGGTGAACTCGTAGAAAAGAAAATGACACTCTAAATAAAACTCCACATTGAATTTAAATTTTTTGATACCATGGTTTCATTTTGAATTTAAAATAAAAGCCAGCTTAATACTTTATAAATCCATTTCTGCGATAACCTTTAGACGTGAGGTAGGTAAGGCTCGCTTCTCGCTTTTTAGTATTTATTTTTCTAATAAAATGATGAAAATCTGAAGTACACACACAAAATATATATATATATATATTTATATATATGTTTATTTAATTAACTAAATCTAAAAAAATATATAAAAATTAAAAAATAAAATTATTAATAATTTTTAAAAATTGAAAAAAAAGATTGTTAACTGTTTTCGCCTTTTTCAACTTATTTCAGCCTATTCGTACCTAATATAAGGCAGTAAAGCCCAATTTAATGAAAGACAATGGTGACGATGATGACGATGATAATGAGAGAGATGATTAATATGGATGTCCTAGGGCTGATCAATGGCGTGGAGTATTGGCCAAACAGATCTTATCATTCTTTACGCTTAATAAACATTCAGTGCACGCTGAGCCACGATATAAACTTGTAATTTCCATGCTTCCTAATTAATTTAACTCTATAAAAATTAATTTTATACATTATAAATTAATTGAATTACATAAAAAATAATTGAATTACATAAAAATTAATTAATTCCGATGTATATTTAATTAGATTGATATAGACTCATTTAACTTAATATTTTTTATGATTAACATTTCACGAAAAAAACAGACTCAAACTACCATTCTAAGCTAATCTAAGCGAAGCATTTGTATAGCGATGATCAGTGTTCAAGAGCGCTCTGGTACCGAACTTAACTAACCCTACCTTTCACATTTTAAAAACTATTTTAACAAAGATCAAATAATTTGCGAATAGTACTACCATAGGCAAAAAATTATTCCAAGAAAACAAAATGATTTGAATCCGTCGAATGAGGATGGAGGGTTGTAGAAAGGAGGATTTGCAGTGTCGGCTGCACTGACGTTAATGAGAAAGGCAGACATGAAGGGGGTGATAATGTTCCTCGGAATAATTATAATCTTCCACCAAATCTTTTGACTTCTCTACATTTCGACTCGTTATCACCATGCACACCACGCTTGACTTTGTTTTTCATGAAGCACTTATTACCTTTTTTTATTCTTTACTTTTTTCCTTTGTTTTCTTCTCTTTCTTTGAGCCTAGTCAGGAATTTTTCGTTTCAAGTTCACCGATTCCATCAACCATAAATTTTAAATAATTTTTTTAAAATACTTTTCCCTATATGCTGTTTTTTCCGGTACTTCAGCCAGTATTTATTATTTTTTCTTGTCTATTTTCATGAATCCAGTCTCAATTTCTGCTACCTTTTTTGAAATTTTTTTTTGTGAAATTTTTTTTTGTGAAATTGAAAAAATATTTTTTCATTGAAAATTATATTATGTTCTTAATAAAAAAGTTTTTTTTATAAGTATTTTAGATAGTCTCTAACGATTCCAAGCGGTGTATGGTTTTACGCATGGATGTATGTATGTATAAGAGGCAAGTGATTCAAAATAAATAAATATGATGGATAATTGACATCCACATCAGTTGTTAAAAGATCTTTTGGCACTCAGATAATTTTTCATAGTTGGGATATTGAAATCAAATGTTTCATAGTTTTATTTATCAAGAAAGTTACTTTAGTGAATTTAAAAAAATTGATAAAAATTTTAAAATTATTGAAAGTTGATCGAAATATTTAAATTATTGAAAATTGATGAAACTTTTAACGAAAATGTTTTACAAATTAATTTATTAATTATACACCGCATCTTTTAAATCAATTGATGTCTTCTTTAAACAATTATAGAAAAAGTTATAATAATTATGATATATTAAAAAACAAAAACAATGAAATTTTATTAAAAATAAAAGACCGTATTGGATAGAGAAATTAAAATTTATGGATTTTTAACTTTTTAATTCAGAACGTAATCATGTTGAGTTTCTTATTTATCACTATTAAAATCTCACTTCTGATTCATAAAAGTGTCTGTGATGGTGAGTATGTGGATCTGATTTTGCATCAAACAGAATTATATTTACGGTATAAATTTCTAAACAAATCTAGAATTTATATATATTTGCGTCTGTCATGTTTTTGCACCGATCTAGTCATGTTTTTTCCTGCCAAATAATCGTGTCAAATTATTATTTCCATTATTACAGAAATAACCATAACAACAAAACATCGTATGACACTCATCTTTACCAGTTTCATTTTATTGCCGTTGCAAAAAAACATTAATTCGCCATAAACATCCCATTTATTTGAAAAACTCGAATATAATGTTATTCAAACAAACAAACCTAATGATTTACACCCTGATAAAATACGAACGTTGGTTTTTTTTGAAGAATAAATGATAATAATTAGTTATAACGCAACATCAACATTCCTCCACGTCTAGTGAGGGTGCCACCCAAAATCCTTCATTCTCAGCCCGAAACCATCTACCTCAGGGACGCTAACCCTTTTGCGGTTCTCAAGTGTGCAGCCACTGGCTCTGAAAAACCAAGGTATCATTGAATGATTGTATCAAAAAATATTGTTTAAAAAAAGAAAAAAAAAACTGTCTGATTTCATGGTAAGAGGTAGATTAGATACAAGGAGGGAAGTTAAATGAGATACCATGAGAAGGGTTAAAGCAGGCATTAGGAGAAGGATTGAATGGGGAAACTGAAGTTTTCGTATTTGGCACAGCATTGATGGTTTGACTGGGTGTTGAAAGAGTTGTGAGGCGGGGTGTGTGCTTTGAAGAGTAACGAAGTCAACTTGTGGGGAGAGAGAGACATCAAGAGAGAGAGAGACAGCAAGAGAGAGACAGCAAGAGAGAGAGAGACAGCAAGAGAGAGAGACAGAGAGAGAAAGACACAGCAAGAGAGAGAGACAGAAAGAGAGAGAGACAGCGAGAGAGAGAGACAGAAAGAGAGAAAGACAGAACAAGAGAGAGAGACATCAAAAGAG
>OX387257.1:351063-368563 GCA_947562095.1 Branchellion lobata | reverse complement strand
ATCGTTTTCATATCCATCGCATTCACCATTATCACACATAACCACCTTTATTTCATTATTTTCACTATCATCGTCTTTCTACTATCATTAAGTATCACTCAATATTATATCATTAAGTATTATACTCAATATTATATTATTAATTATTACTTTATTTTTTTTTAATTATAATTATTTTTTATATAATATCTTTCAATTTTTCATTTTCATGACCACCCTACCCTCATCATCCCCTTCCTTCCACCTCTCACTCACCCAGTCCGCTGCCCACGTACACCTGGAGTAAGATGAAGGGACATCTACCGACACACAGACACACTCAGACTGACAACCACACGTGCATGCAGATCAGGGAGGTCCAGAGGGAGGACGAAGGCCTGTACAAGTGCAGGGTCATCAACGACATCGGGTCTGCTGACCAGTACTACGATGTCCTTGTTGAAGGTGCAGGGGATTGTGGGGGAGGGGGGTTGTAGTGGTGAGGGGGAGGGGGGGGGGGGTTGTGGTGGTGGTGGGGAGGGGGGGGGGTTGTGGTGGGGGAGGGGGGGGGGTTGTGGTGGGGGAGGGGGAGTCATAACACCACGAGGACAACCCTATCAAACCATCAACATCCTTTCCACTTCTTCAATTCTTTCCTCTCAGACCATTTCTCATTCTTCACCAAGCTAAAGAACCCACCCACCTATTGTCAAACCCCTCCACCCATCCCTCCAGCCCACCCAACCCACCCAACCCATCCATCTTCATCATCCGCCCCCTCCCCTCCTCCCCCTCCCCCTCCCCCCCCCTCCCCTCTTCTCCTCCAGCAATCCCCAGTTTCAAAAGCGCTTCTTCTTTCCCCACTGACGTCAACGTCACCGAGGGTGATGACGTCACAATCAGGTGTGACCCTCATGCCATTCCAGCTCCAAACATTCTGTGGTACCTCAACGACGCACAGATCAGGGGTGGGTTTGAGGAGTTGGTATTGGGTATTGAGGGTTTTTGGGTATTGAGGGTTTTTGGGTATTGAGGGTTTTTGGGTATTGAGGGTTTTTGGGTATTGAGGGTTTTTGGGTATTGAGGGTTTTTGAATATTGAGGGTTTTTGGGTATTGAGGGTTTTTGGGTATTGAGGGTTTTTGGGTATTGAGGGTTTTTGGGTATTGAGGGTTTTTGGGTATTGAGGGTTTTTGGGTATTGAGGGTTTTTGGGTATTGGGGGTTTTTGGGTATTGAGGGTTTTTGGGTATTGAGGGTTTTTGGGTATTGAGGGTTTTTGGGTATTGAGGGTTTTTGGGTATTGAGGGTTTTTGGGTATCGAGGGTTTTTGGGTATTGAGGGTTTTTGGGTATTGAGGGTTTTTGGGTATTGAGGGTTTTTGGGTATTGGGGGTTTTTGGGTATTGAGGGTTTTTGGGTATTGAGGGTTTTTGGGTATTGGGGGTTTTTGGGTATTGAGGGTTTTTGGGTATTGAGGGTTTTTGTGTATTGGGGGTTTTTGGGTATTGAGGGTTTTTGGGTATTGAGGGTTTTTGGGTATTGAGGAAGGGGTATTTGGGCATGGAAATAATTTTTAAGAAACGTTCTTCAGTTTATTTCCTCAAATTCTATAACCTACTTAACCATCCAATCAGGTGACAGGCTACCAGCTAAATGGTCGCTTAGTAACGACCAAAGGTCCATCACCATCCGCAACGTGTCACGTGATGAAGATCTATGCGTCATCCACTGCAACGTCAGCAACAAACATGGCTACCTTTTCGTGGGGGGCTATGTTAACGTGCTAAGTGGGTGGTGTGGTGGTGGTTGTGTGGTGGTGGTGGTGTGGTGGTGGTGGTGTGGTGGTGGTGTGATGGTGGTGTGGTGGTGTGGTGTGATGTGGTGGTGTGGTGTGGTGATGGTGATGTGGTGATGGTGATGTGGTGGTGTGGTGTGGTAAAAAAGAAAAGGATAAAATTTAAGAAAAAGAAAAAGAAGAGGAAGAAGACGCTGAGAATAACCATGAGTTCAATAACCACATTTAACTCACTACCCATCTCCCACCACCCCTTATCTCCCATCACCCTTTACCTCCCACCACCCATTCTTATCTCCCACTTCTTTCCACCCACCCTTATCTCCCACCACCATCGACCATACTCCCAGAACGATCCAGTTTGCAGTTGAAGGGTTCAAAGAACGTGGTGGAAGTTGCAGGCGATGGGGGAGCGTTGGAATACCATTGTATTGGTCACAGCGACCCATCAACTCCTGTGTCGGTGAAATGGTGGAGGAGGGAGGAGGGGGTGGTGGAGGAAGATTCACACCCATGGCCCATAGAACCCATCTTGAGGATGATGGGTTTGAGGGGAGGGGTGGATGACAGCAGTATGGATAACTTTCATCCCATCCCTGAAGAAAACCTCTCGTCGTCATCATCCTCTTCCTCCTCCTATCCATCGGTCTCTTCTTCATTCTCCTCATTCCCATCCTCTTCCTCCTCCTCCTCCTCTTCCTCCTCCTCCTCCTCCTCCTCCTCCTCCTCTTCCTCCTCCTCCTCCTCCCCCTCTTCATCAGCACGGCGCTCATCCCAGAGCATCTTGGTAGACAGGGAAGGGAGGCTGGTCGTGTCTAGGGGAATGAACAGGTCTTGGTCTTCTGTCACTGACACCTACAAGTGTGTCATTGACAACGGCTACTCCAGGGATGAAAAACTGGTCCGAGTGTCACAAGCGATGGCTGATGGTGGGTGGTTCTTTGGTGGCTGGTGGTGGGTGGTTCATTGGTGGCTGGTGGTGGGTGGTGGTGGGTAGTTCATTGGTGGCTGGTGGTGGGTGGTGGTGGGTAGTTCATTGGTGGCTGGTGGTGGGTAGTTCATTGGTGGCTGGTGGTGGGTAGTTCATTGGTGAGTGGTGGTGGGTGGTGGTGGGGGGTTTATTGGTGGCTGGTGGTGGGTAGTTCATTGGTGGCTGGTGGTGGGTAGTTCATTGGTGGCTGGTGGTGGGTGGTGGTGGGTAGTTCATTGGTGGCTGGTGGTGGGTAGTTCATTGGTGGCTGGTGGTGGGTGGTGGTGGGTAGTTCATTGGTGGCTGGTGGTGGGTAGTTCATTGGTGGGTGGTGGTGGGTGGTGGTGGGGGGTTTATTGGTGGCTGGTGGTGGCTGATGATTTTCTGGGTTTTTGTTTTGAGTTTGTAAGTTATGAGAGGTTTTTGGTGTGTTTGTGTGAGTTTTTTGTGGTTTTATTTGGGGGTTTTGGGGTGTGGTGGTGTACGCATGACGTGCCCTGAAATGTTGCGAGCCACCACCATCAACCCCCCACCACCATCAACCCCCCACCACCATCAACCCCCCCCCCCTCCACCACAAACAATCACTCCACAGTTGAGCGGAGCAGCTTTTCCAAGTACTGGTTGATGGTGTTGTTGGTGTTGTTGCCCGTGTTGTGTTTGCTGTTGGGCGTGTGTTGTTGCTGCCGCTGTTGCTGTCGCCGTCGTTGCTGTTGTAAGGAGAACAAGGAAAAAGAGGATTATTATGATGGTTGGTGGTGTGGTGCGGCTGGGTGGGTGAGTGGGTGGATGGATGGGTGGGTGGATGGGTGGGTGAGTGGGTGGGTGGTTGGATGAGTGGGTGGGTGAGTGGGTGAGTGGGGATCCTCATTTTAAATCTTTCATTGCTTTTCACTTTTAAACATCGCCATTTAACATATGGTTATTACATATTATCTTTCATGTAATAAAATTATTTATGAAACTTCATGGTTTTCACTATTTTTATTTTCACTTTTATTTTATTTTATTATAATTATAATTTATTCTTTTTTATTCTGTTTTTCAATATTTATATTTCGTTATTTATCCATTCAATGCTTGATCTCATGTTTTTATCTTTTTAGATCTTTTTTTTTCTCATCTTTTCACCTCTCCCCCCTCTCCTCCACCTCCTCATCTCCCCCCCCTCCACCTCCTCATCTTTTCCCTCCCTCCACCTCTTCATCCCCACCCCCCTCCACCTCCTCATCTCTTCCCCCTCTCCACCTTTTCATCCCCCCTCCTTCCACCTCCTCATCTCTCTCCCCCCCACCTCCTCATCTCCCTCCCCCCCACCTCCTCATCTCCCCCCCCCCCCCTCCTCCATCTTTTCATCTCCCCCCTCCCCTCCACCTCCTCATCTCCTCCCCCCCTCCACCTCTTCATCCCCACCCCCCTCCACCTCCTCATCTCCTCCCCCCCTCCACCTCTTCATCCCCCCTCCTTCCACCTCCTCATCTCCCTCCCCCCCACCTTCTCATCTCCCTCCCTCCCACCTCCTCATCTCCCCCCCCCCCTCCATCTCTTTATCTCCCCCCTCCTCTCCACTTCCTCATCTTTGCCCCCCTCCACCCCCTCCCCCCCACCCCCCCAGTGGACCGGCAGGAGAGGTGCAACGGCAACGACCCCGTCAAGGAACTGGCTGACAGTGGCTTCCAGAGCTACTGGAGGAAGTAAGAAAAATCCGTATTATTATTATTATTATTATTGTTGTTATTATTATCATGATGATGATGATGATGATGATTATTATTATTATTATTATTATTATTATTATTATTATTATTATTATTATTATTATTATTATTATTATTATTATTATTATCATGATTATTTTTATTATTATTATCATGATTATTTTTATTATTATTATCATCATCACTATTGTTGGTTCCAGTCCAAATATTTTGAAGTGTATCTTCCATTCGAATATTGTTCAATTCTTTTATTTTTTATTCTTTGTTATTATTTGTTATTATTTGTTATTATTTATTGTTATTTGTTATTATTTGTTATTATTGGTTATTATTTTTTATTATTTGTTATTATTTGTTATTATTTGTTATTATTTGTTATTATTATTTAGTTATTATTATTTATTTTTATTTTTCATTATTATTTAATCTTATTTATTTATTATTATTTATTTATTATTATTTATTTATTATTATTTATTATTATTATTTATTTTATTATATTTAGTTATTATTATTTAATATTATTTATTATTATCAAGTTTCCCTTCATTATTTGACTCTCCTAATTGCCCATGGGACTCGAGACGTTCGTGGCAGCAGGGCTGCCAACAAAAGCTGCAGCGGAAACACATTGCGTCTTTATCAATTTGTTATCTTTCCCGACGACTAATTCCAAGACGAATTTTTAAATTATTCTTTTAAATATATTTTTACTTTTAAATTATTTTTTTAATTTTATTTTAACTTTTAATTTATTTTTTAAATTTTTTTTTTTTAATTATTATTTAAATTATATTATATCTCATTACAAGATGACTCATTTTTTTCTAAATCTCAATTTTTTTGCAGTTTCAAAATGATTATTATTTTTAGTTTTGTTTTTTTTCCAAATTGCAGACGTGTTTTCCTTTTCCTTTCTTTCTAGACTCTTCACTCCTCCCTCCATTCACTAATCATTGAATTTTAAAAAGCATGCATCGTTTTTACACTTTCTATTCATTTAATTTATTCATTTTTATTCTTTTTTTTCTTCTTTTTCCTTCCGATCCTTTCTTCTTCTAGCGCCTTTCAGACAGCCTAGTTTTCACCACACAGCGACACAGGCACGGCCAACGGGGCTGGCACGAACACCTACGTGAGCTACAACACCGACAAGAAGAGTCTCCACCACCACCACGCCACCATCGACTCCCTCCTCGCTTCAGACTCCCTCAGCAGCCACAGTGACGAAACACGCAACAGCCTCCTACGTTACGGTCTCAACGGCCTCGACAAGTTCAACGAAGACGGCTCTTTCGTGGGTGCTTACACATCGCCCTACAGAAACCGCGTGGTGCCCAATGGCCTGGTGAATGGAGGAAGCTTCAATGCCTCCAACTCCTTCCATCCTCTTCCTCACGGAGACTCGAACCCCGTACCTAATGGTCTCTCTCCGCACCACGTTGTTGTTCCCATGCCTCAGTTGCTTTCCAGGCAGCACAGCTCTCCCCAGCACTTCAACTACCCGCCCAATGCCAACCACCTACCCCACCTTCAAGCCTCGCCTATTTCTCCTAGAAGTGGCTATGTGTAGTTTGTTTGTGTGTGTATGTGTATGTATGTATGTATGTATGTGTGTGTGTGTATGTGTGTGTGTGTGTGTGTGTGTGTGTGTGTGTGTGTGTGTGTGTGTGTGTGTGTGTGTGTGTGTGTGTGCGTATTTATGTTGGCGAAGCCTTTGAGAAAATCATTTTTTTTTTGCTTCATCACAGCAAAGCCAGTAGAGAGAGAGAGAGATGGCGTGAGGAGAAAATAATGGATTAATTTTTGTTTTAATCTTTTTTACTTTTATTTTGTGAATAGAAAGCTTCAATGGGCCACACATGGTCTTCAGGACTCATCAATCAACGTTTCCTTTTGTGTTTCTACAAAATTGTACATTGCTAGTTCAACTTCGAATGTTCGTCTCCTTTGCTATTTCATACTCAAACCTTCAAAGCTTTTTGGCACTTTCAAGCAAAACATTTCAAACCTCCACTCTCAAGTGTAATTTCCACCATCTAACCACCACTCGTGCGCCTTCACCAATGGCCTATACACTGGTGGTCCTTGTTGTATCATCTTCTCCACCATGCACACTCTTTCCACACTCAACAACCCTATACTTCACTGTGTATTTCCACCTGGTTGTACTTTTCGTTTTGTAAGTCACACGCGTCAGTTGATTCTAAGTTGTGGCTAATAAATTTTAAAGTTACTTTATTCGGCACGAAAAAGCTTCATTTGATGGAGATGACCTTTGGCGTTGGGGGTTTAAGACAATAGCAATGGAGTGGCGTTTGAAGGTTTGATTATGTTATAACCTTCACGATCAACTCAACTAACGTAAAACGATACACGCCTCTGAAGGCGTGCGGAGGGCGCTTCATGATTGCAGTGGCTAGATAAGCTATTGAACAGAAATTGGCGCTATACAAATGTTTTGATTGGATTAGATGAAGAGTTTAGCATGAATGGCATAATACAATCCTTAACAACAACACATCGCGATTGGTGAAGGTTCGCAGAACTATGAAACATTTTAATATTTTCAAAACCTCTCAAAAATCACAAAGCCCTGCAACCCTCTCGAACCTTCTAGAACCAGCTTAAAGTTTTTAAAACCTTCGAGAAACTTCCAAAAGCTTCTAGAACTCACTCCTGCTTCCCCTGTGCTGACCACCCTTGCCTCCCTTCTGGGTGGGCAGACCCAGATGGTGCCTCACCTTGTCCTCCAGGTCAAAGACACCCACCCTGGGTCCCCACCCACCCACCACCTCCCCCTCAGAACCTATGAGAAACTTGTGGAAGTTCCAGTTGATGGTCTCATTCGTCTTGTCTGCCAGGAAGAGGTTGGAGTTTGAAAGTTTAACTTTTAGTCGGAATAAAATTGACAAAAACATGAAAATTTTTAATAAAAATTTGAAATTTTTAGAAAAAAAGTGAAAATGTGTATTAAAAACGCGAATTCCTCAAGGCAAAACAAATGCACTTTGATCTGGCGAGTAAAATTAAAGAATCTACCAAAAACAAAATTATTATTTTTTTAATTTGCAAAATAAAAATCAGCGAAACCTTGAAGGAACTTAAAAAGAGGAGATGCGTTGGGTGAGTTGGCGAGGATGTTGACTTTGGCGTAGATGGGGAAGTTAAGGGCATAGTTGTTCTGGGCGAAGGCGATGATTTGCGGAGTATCCTGTGGTTGATGCAGGTAAAATGCCTACAGCAGCTTCAAAAATCCTCATTCATTCAATACCTTTTATTATTATTTTTTTATTATTAAAAAAAAATTTTTTTTTTTTTTTTGAAAAATTTTCAATTTTTCTATTATTTTGAAAATTATTATTTTTTATATTCCAAGAACTTATATTTTTATATTATTTCAAGAATTATTTTCATATTATTTTTAAAATTATTTTAAATTTATATTAATTCATAATATATTAATCTCTAGCCATCTATCAGTTTGTATGAACATTCAAAAACCTCTTTTATCCTTCCATCATTTATCAGTATTATCATTAAGTTCCTCTTATCAATCCATCCACCATTCACCTTCAAATCTTCATCCATTCACCATCTTATCATCACCCAAGCATCCACCATCCAACTCCTATTTTTATTTATAACCCACTACCCAACAACCTCCAAAAACCACCCACCATCCAAAAAACCCCCAAAAACACCATACAACCCCCAACACCACCCAACAACCTCCAAAAACACCATACAACCCCCAACACCACCCAACAACCTCCAAAAACACCATACAACCCCCAACACCACCCAACAACCTCCAAAAACACCATACAACCCCCAACACCACCCAACAACCCTTAAAAGCCACCCAATAACTTCCAAAAACCACCTAACAACCCTCAAAAACCCTTTAAAACCTCCAACAACCCCCAAAAACCACCAAAAACACCCCCAAAAACCACCATAAAACCCCCATCCTTTACATTGGGTTCTTGTTGTCCGAAGTCATTGCAAGGGAAGGCGAGCACTTGAAAGTTGTCGGAGGCGTACTTGTTTTGTATGGCCACCAGCCCCTTGTAGTGGTTGTCCGTGTAGCCACACTCACTCGCCACGTTCACTATCAACAGGGTCTGTACCATGGTGGTGGAAGTGGTGGTGGAAGTGGTGGTGGTTGGTTGGTTGGAAAGTGGTTGGTTGGTTGGTTGGAAAGTGGTTGGTTAAAGATTGAGTAGTAGGTTGATTGAAGCTTTATGGGTTGGAAGTCAATTGGAAGGTCATGAGTAGGGTTGGGTGTTTGATTGGGAGATGAGGTGTTGGGTTGAGAGGGAGCGGGGGAAAGGTTGGTGAATGGGTTGAAATTGGGTGAAACAAAAGTAGGAAAGAGGGTTGAAAGTTGGTGTAAAAGACGAGGGATGTGAGAGTAATTGGACTGAAAACGGTTGCAAACAATAAAGTATGGTGAAGTGAAAAGAAGAAGTCAAGTGAGGTTGGATAAGCACCTATGGTGGTGTCTGTCTGAGTGGAAATTTAAATATTATATTTTAAAGTGGAAAGTTTAGTGCTGGTTGAGAAACTCTGGATTGTTCAGTTTTTTTTAGTTTTATGTGTGTGCAAGAAACCAATAAATGAGATAAAATGAAAACTTTATAGTGGTAATCATTTATTTGAAATGAGTATTAGCACTAGATTTGAGTATAAATTCAGAACATAATAGTTCAAAATACAATGATTTAAAAAATTTTAAATGTAAAAAAAAATGAACTCTGTGAAATTAATTGAAAATTTATGATGTGTTAGCTTTTGAAACGATGGTCTGAGAAATGGGTCAAAGTTTAACGAACAAAGAAGCACACGCACATTCGCACATAGACTCACAGACAAATACACAGACACATACACATAAACTTACAAATATACACACACGCACAGACTTACAGACAAATACAAAGACACATACACATAGACCCACGGACAAATACACAGACAAAGCGATTATTTTTACACATAAGTGTCACATATTAAACCGACTTTGCCCCTAAAGTGCTGGAGGGATACATTTCCGCCAGCACCATCCTCAACGGAAAATGAGTAAATATCGTCATCAGCATGGCAGAACGCAACAATGACGAAGAGGAAGAGGAAGATTGAAGTGACGAAAGCTGCTGAAGGGCCTAACATTCTGTACGCTCTGAGCTGTAATTTTAAACGTATTTTACATTTTAAATGTCATAATAATGAAATGGAATATTTTAAACATTCATTAGGATGTTTTCGTTTCTTAAATTTTTTCAAAACTTCAAGTGCTGAATGTGAACAAAAGATTCCATCAGCCTTGTGTAGTCTCGGATATCAAAAACTTGAAGTTTGTTATGAGTTTGAGGTACGCAAACATTTCATTAGTTCCATAACTTGAAAACGTTTAATGTTTGAAATGTTGTTGTGGAAAGAGTAGAGGTCTTAGTTTCGTACATGAAAATAAGACGGCTGGATGCAGAAAATTCGGAAACTCACTTTGAACAGAAACTTGGAAACTTGTTTAAATGTGAACCAACTTTCGTTTTAAAATAATTTTTATACTTAATTATTCTCTGCAAAATTAAATTTCAAATCACTTTATTTATCGAGAATTTTATCTGAATATCCCTCCAAGACATATAATAATTAATTCAGTGTTTATCCGGCATGGTTGAGAGCTTATATATATACCCTCCTATTGTGAGGCCTATGGAAAAGTTAGAAGTTCATGCAGTGATGTGAAAGAGCGCTGATGTTTATAAAAAAAATTTTTTAAATTAGGGTTCAAAGTCCGCCGAAAACACTCCATTAAGTTTTTTCTTTTCATTTTATTCGAGTAAAAAGTGAGTTGAGTTTTAAGTTGGCAAGATTAACAAGATAACCACAGATAATCTATCAGTTACAATGCGTAAAACGTTTGTGTAAGTGGTGCATGCATGCATACATGCAAACGCATCAACACTCACATTCAGACAAACACCATTAACAAATCCACACATGCAGTCAAAAATCCATCCACAAGCCTCCAAAGGAGGTTAAATATGTTTTGAACATTTAAACCAAAAATGCTTGAAATACAACAAGCTAATATTCTCAGTTAGCATTGCTCGCAACAAAAAAGAAGAAAAAACAAAAAGTAAAGTTTATAAAAATATAATTCATAATATAATTAAATAATTAAATTATTAAATAAATAGGATATTTAAAAATATTATAATTGATATAAATGATTTATTGAGTTCTGATTTGATAATTACAGGCCAGTTAGAACAATGGCTTGAAGGAGATTTGAAAATGTCTGAGAGCATATTGCACTGAGGATTTTGAAATATTCGGGTTTTCAAAGCATTAAAGGGAAATATTAATAAGAATGAAAGATAAAAAGAAAAAATTTAAGTTAATTAACTTCAAAATTAAATTAAAAGAAATGAAAAAATTGAATAAAGTTGGTTGAGAAAAAAACGCAAAAAGTTTGAAGTTTAAATAAAATCATAAACATTTTTAAATTAAATTAATTAAAAATTATAATAAAAATAATTAAAAGTTATTTTTTAAATAATTAAAAGTTATAAAAAATAATTATTAGTATAAATAAAATAAAAATTAAATAAATTATTTATCAGAGTTAAGAAAAATGTGAAATTAACAAGAAGAATTATGCCAAACTTCAAAAAAATATCTTAGACTTAAAAAAAACAAGATTTAAAAAAAAAACATTTTATAGATAAAAAATTAAAAAAAAAAATAATAAAAAAAATACAACATTGAAAAAAATAGAAGTTGAGAGAATATTTTGTAACAGTCAAAACAAAAATGATTTGAAGGGTTTTCATCTTTAAAACTTGCTCCTCATGACTAGAACATGCAACTCCGCAAAACTTTAAACTTTCTTGCTCTCAAGAATCCAGTAGGCATTGCTGTTGTTGCTGTTGTTGTTGTTGTTACTGTTGTTACTGTTGTTGTTGTTGTTGTTGTTGTTGTTACTGTTGTTACTGTTGTTGTTGTTGTTGTTGTTGGTGTTGTTGTTACTGTTGTTACTGTTGCTGTTGTTGTTGTTGTTGTTGTTGTTTTTGTTGTTTTTGTTGTTTTTGTTGTTGTTGAAATGTTTGTTGTTGGTGTTGTTTTTTTTGAAGTCAAGGTTTTCATGGATGTTTGCACTTTCACAGAAGAAGTTGTTGGTGGTGGTGCACAAATGGCTGGGATTGCTGTATGTGTTTGCTTGTGGCGAAGGAGTTGCACACACAAGTTGATGTTGTTGTTGTTGTTGTTGATGTTGTTGCGGTTGTGGATGTTGTTGTGCATGTTGTTGTTGTTGTTGTTGATGTTGTTGATGTAGTTGAAAATTAGGATTGGTATGCAGATTTCTGGGTTTGTTATTATTTTTATTATTATTATTGTTGTTGTTACCGAAGTTAGCGTTGTTGATGCTGTTGCTATAGCTACTGTTGCTACTAGTGCTGTTGCTGTTAGCAACTTCATTGTAGGGATTAGCCCTTTCAAGGTCAATGTTAGCGTTTCCGTTGTTGTTGTTGTTGTTGTTGTTGTTGTTAAAATAACCGTTAGTATTGAGGCTGTGGTAGTTTTTGTTGTTGGTAATGTTGTTGTTGATATTGTTGTTGTTGTGGCAGTTGTTGTTGCTGATGTTGTTGTTGTTAATGTTATTGTTGCCGATGTTGTTGTTGCAAAGGTTGTTGCTGTTGCTGTTATATTTGTTGTTGACGCTAGAGCCGTAGCTGATGCTTTCTGTGGCCATATCGGCTAGCTGATCGTACAGAGGCACAACCTCACAGCCTGAGTTCAAGTCCCCTGTGTGGCATGGAAACAACATTTTGGTTGATCCTTCCGGTATGGAATATTTTGAAAGGTTTTTTGAAGTTATTAAAAGTATGAACGTTATAACAAAACAATGGAAGTCGATCTTGTTCAACAACTGTTCGGAAAATAAGAGAAGAACATAGAAGTATTAATAAGAAGAAGATTGACCGGAAACAGTTTGAATTAAAAATCGACGATATGAAAAGTTAAGTTCCATCAAAACCACCTGTTGCGGAGGGGTTTGGAGGGGTGGGGTGGGTGGAGAAGAAGGGGGGAGGGGGAAGGTGAAGGTCGGGTGGTGGCTGGAAGGATGTAGAGATGAATGGATGGATGGATGCATGAATAATTGGATGGAGAGATGGATAAATGGATAGATGTATGGATGTATGGATGGATGGATGGATGGATGGATGGATGGATGGATGGATAAATAAATGAGTGGATGGATGGATGGATGGATAAATAGATGGGTGGATGGATGGATGGATGGATAAATAGATGGGTGGAGGATTGGATGGATGGATCAATGGATAGATGTATGGATGTATGGATGGATGGATGGATGGATAAATAAATGAGTGGATGGATGGATGGATGGATAAATAGATGGGTGGAGGATTGGATGGATGGATCAATGGATGGATGGATGGATAAATGGATTAATGAGTGGTTTCATGGAGTGGTAAATGGATGGGTGAATGGTTTTATGGATGGTTGGCTGGATTGTTGTTTCGAAAGTAAAATAAATTGTCAAAAATGCAAAATTGAACAAAATTGAGAATGAAAAAAAAAGCACGAACTCTCAAAACGGAAGAGGTTTCGAAGAGAGCATCCGAACTGCTTCCGGTGTTGGTTCCACTGGAGTTCTGATTGGCTTGAAGGTAATAGAGGTTCCTATTGGTTATGGCTTTGGAGAACTCTATAGGCTGCGCGTATTGTGGGGCTTCACTGTGATTGGTTGGGAAGGTTCTTCCGTTTGCGCAGTTGCCATGGCAATTGGATAAGTGGGTGGAGATGAGAGTTCCATTGTGAGTTATGATTGGCTGCTGCTGCTGCTGGTAACACTGCATGAGCGAGTGTTGGTGGGCTGGGGGAGGGGGGGGGTTGTGACGTCTATGGAATATTTTCCAGTATAATGAAATTTATATTTTTATATTTTATTTTTAAAATATTTAAATGAAACTATATTTGTAAAATAACTAAAAAAAATTTTTTAAATAGTTTAAAAAATGATAAACAAACAATGAAAAAAAAATTTACGAATGAAAAAGTTATGAAAAAAATATTTTCACAAAAATTAAAAAAAAAATTGTAAATTTTTTTATGAAAAACGAAAATGCATTTCATGAAACAAAAAAAAAATGTCCCGTGAAAAAAAAATTTAAACGAAAAAAATATGAAGAAAAAAATAATTAAAAAAAAATCATTTATGGATTGATTCATCAACTTGAAAACAACTTCACTGAAAGATTGGAATTTAAAGAGTAAAATTTAAAAATTGAAAATTTGAAAAAGTAAAAAATTGAATTAAAGTTTAAAAACTGAAATTTAAAAGTAAACTTTCAAAAATTGAAACTCCAAAATCCTCACTTTTGTCTCGACACGCGTTTTTCGAGTCATTTTTTTTGCGACAACACAGCAAAACTGCAAACAATATTGCCCCGAAAACCACCACCACCAAAACTCCAGCCAAGATGTACAGGTATTGGTTGTTGCTTTGTGACGTAACATTCATACTGCCTTCTGATTGGCCACTGCTTTTTGAAATTTTTTCGCACTCTGGAGGAGTTAAAACAGGGGTCTTGTCTTTGTTTTAAAATTAAAATTTTAATAATTTTAAGAAGTTTACCCTTATTCATCCATCCATCCATCCATCCATCCATCTCCCCATCCACCCATCCATCCATCCATTTACCCACCCACCCATCCACCAACCCACCCACCCACCAACCCACCCATCCATCCACCCATCCACCCACTCATCCACCCACCCATCCACCCACTCATCCACCCACCCATCCACCCATCCCCCATCCAACCAGGCGTCTCCTTGACAACAGAGTGGCTGTATTCACTCTCCAGTATCCCAGGGATGAAGCTCTGAATCTTGAAAGAGTAAGCAGTTCCTTCCAGCAGCTTTTCCACCCTTGCAGATCTCACTTCCCTCCCTTCCACCCTCAAAGTTCGCCCCTTAGCAGCCTCCTGGTATGGAGCGTAGTGGATGTAAAACTGTTTAATGCCTCTTCCTAGGGTCTCCTGAGAGGCGTGGTAGAAGGCAGGAGGGGGAGGATGAGGATGAGGATGATGAGGAGGAAGATGAGAAGGAAGATGAGGAGGAAGAGGAGGGGGGAAATGAGGAGGAGGAGGAAGAGGAGGAGAAGGAGGAGGAGGAGGAGGAGGAGGAGGAGGAGGAGGAGGAGGAGGAGGAGGAAAAGGTGGTTGTTGCTGAGGCCGATATAAATGTTTGTTTAAGTAGTGTTGTTTGTGTTTTGTTCGTTGTTTGTGTTTGCTTTGTTGTTTGTATTTTTGTTTTTGTTTGTCCTGCTGTATCATTCTCTCTTTTTCTTTCACTTCTCTCTTATACTGATTCTTCCATCTCTTCTTCCCCTCCCTCACACCTTTCCTCCCCACTCTTCCCATGTAATCATCATCAAAACCACCAAACAGTTCATCATCATCTTCTTCTTCCTCTTCTTCACGTATCCCACCCTTCAGTCCTAAGCCATCGTCACCATAGTGACCATCATTCCCGTCATAGTCGTTCCCGTAATACTCCTCATACATCTCATAGTCTGGTACTTGCCACGTGATCTTGATGGCCGAACAGGAAATGGCTAGGGCCTCGACGATGATTGGCTGAGGAGCCTTCATAGGCTCGGCGCTGATTGGTGGGTCGTTGAGGCGTGCATCGTTGTGATTGGCTGAAAACAAGGGTGATTTTGAAAACGTTATTTTCTCGCTCTCTAAGCAATCTTCCTTGTTTTTCTTCCTCTTCTTCATCACCAGACACATTCTAAATCTGTAGGCGCCATCTGGCGAATCAAATTAAATATTTGTCAAATATCTTCTACAGCCGCTTCTGCAACTATATATATTTCTAAGAATTTGAAATCTAAAGAAACTTTTAAAAATCTAACAAAGACAATCGGAAAAGTTACACATTTTGAAACTACTCAAAATGAACCAAAAAAACCGACATTGAAGATTTTTTACGTTCGCAAAAAAAAATTAAAAAAACGCTGACCGTAGCGGAAGAAGGAGGAAGGAAAAGCGAAAGAAGATGAAAAAGTAGAAAAAAGAGAGTGAAAAGAGGAAGAGGAAAGAGATGAGAATGAAGAGGAAGAAGAAGAAGAGGAAGAAGAAGAGGATGAGGAGGAGGAAGATGGAGGTAGGCCAATGCGGGACTTGATGGTGGACCAGGGTTGTTTGGCGAGAAGGCTCTTCAGCTGCACTTCCAAATGGGGCCTGCCTCCATCCCTTCCCTTCTGTTTTTTCTTATGTTTTTTCTTATTGTTTTTATTCATCTTATTATTGTTTTTATTCACATTATTATTATTTTTATTCACATTATTATTGTTTTTATTCATATTATTATTGTTTTTATTCACATTATTATTGTTTTTATTCATATTATTATTTTTTTTATTCATATTATGTTTGCTTTTATTTATATAGAGTATATTATCGTTATTTTGATTTTTATTATTATTATGGTTTTTGTTTTGTTTGTTTTTGTTTTGTTTTGTTTTGTTTTTGTTTTTGTTTTGTATGTTTTTGTTTTTGTTTTGTTTGTTTTTGTTTTTGTTTTGTTTGTTTTTGTTTTTGTTTTGTTTGTTTTTGTTTTGTTTGTTTTTATTTTTTTCCTGCACACCAGACAATCGCCACTTGAACAAAAAGTCTTTATGAGTCCTGTTGCTACTGCCCAGAGTCGCTTCAAAAGACAACAGTTTTGCAGCTGTTTGAAAAAAAAAACAAAAAATTCAGAAAAAAAGTTTTCAACTTGAAAAAGTGAATCGTGAAAACATCAAAATGAGTTTTTATTAAAAATTATTTGGACAAATATTCAACATTATTTATTTTAATAAAAAATTATTTAAAAAAAAATCACAAATGGTATTAAAAATATGTATTCAAAATTACTGAAAAGATTGAAAAAAACAATAAAAAACAAAAACAAAAAACAAAAAAACAAAAAAAAAAGACAAAAAAAAACAAAAAAAAACGAAAAAACGAGAACTTTTCTAAAAAGAAAAATGATCAAAAACGAAAAAACAATGCGGAAAAAAAAACATGAAAAATTAATAAAAATGAATAAAAAATTCAATGGGGGGGGGGAGGGGCAACAAAGCACTGAAGATGTAAATAAGTTGACGAAAAACATCCTACTGTAACCTGTGTCGTAGTCCTTTGCTTCCTCCTCTTTTTCGTCTTCCTCCTCTTCTTCGTCTTCCTCCTCTTCTTCGTCTTCCTCCTCTTCTTCGTCTTCCTCCTCTTCTTCGTCTTCGTATTTTCTATTTTTTCTTTTATTTTTTTCTTCTTCTTTTTCTATTTTTTTTTCATTTTCATTTTCTTCTTCTTCTTCTTCTTCTTCTTCTTCTTCTTCTTCTTCTCCTCCTTCTTCTCCTCCTTCTTCTTCTTCTTCATCATAGTAGTAAAGATCATCATCATAATTGTAGTTGAGGTAATTTCCAAGGTTTTCATCATCTTCTTCTTCTTCTTCTTCCTCTTCTTCGTCTTCATCATCATCATCATCATCATCATCTTCTTCTTCTTCCTCTTCTTCGTCTTCATCATCATCATCATCATCATCATCATCTTCTTCTTCCTCTTCCTCGTCTTCATCATCATCATCATCATCATCACCATCATCATCATCATCATCATCATCATCATCATCATCATCATCATCTTCTTCTTCTTCTTCATCATCATCATCTTCTTCTTCTTCATCATCTTCTTCTTTTTTGTCTTCTTCTTCATAGTTTTCGTCTGATTGGATTGGACATTAGGAACATTTACACATTGAGAAAAGCAATATTGTTTTTTTTCCTATTTTCCTATTTTCTTATTTTTCTATTTTTCTATTTTTCTATTTTTCTATTTTTCTATTTTTCTATTTTTCTATTTTTCTATTTTTCTTTCAGTTTTGTTTTCTCATTGTTTTTTTTCGATTATCATTTTTTTTGGCTTTTCTGCAATACTTGCACATCC
>OX387257.1:337500-350863 GCA_947562095.1 Branchellion lobata | reverse complement strand
GTGCGTGTGTATGTGAGTTGGTGTGTGCGTGTCCGTGAGTGTGGCGAATGAAAAAGAGGATGAAGAAGAAAAAATAAATGAAAGTGAAGAAGATGATGAAGAAAATGATGAAAAAGAAGATGAAGAGGATGAGAAGATGATGAAGAAGAAGATGATGAGGATGAGAAGATGATGAAGAAGAAGATGATGAGGAGGAAAATGATGAGAAGGGGATCAGATGATGATGAGGGGGTCAGATGATGCCGTGGAGGAGGGCTGGCTGGGGGGATTGTTCGGAGCGAGGCATGCATCGGTGGGTTGATGAAGAGGAGGCCTTCTTGCGTCTGGGACCTGGTGGGTGGTGGTGGATGGTGGTGTTGGATGGTAGTGGGTAATGGTGTTGGATGGTAGATGGGGGTGGTGGGTGGTGGTGTTGGAAGGGTGAAATAGTGTGTGGTGGATAGTAGTGGTGGAAAGGT
Source organism: Branchellion lobata (assembly GCA_947562095.1). NCBI lineage: Eukaryota > Metazoa > Annelida > Clitellata > Hirudinida > Piscicolidae > Branchellion > Branchellion lobata. The sequence goes on along the minus strand of OX387257.1, from coordinate 350,405 downwards.
GGAATGGTGTGTGGTGGATGGTGGTGTTAGATGGTGGAATGGTAGTGTTGGATGGTGGTGGGTGGTGGATAGTGGTGGTGGAAGGGTGGAATGGTGGTGTTGGATGGTGGTCAAGATAGTGGTAATAGTGTTGGAAAGGTGGAGAGGTGGGTGGTGGAAAGGTGGAGAGGTGGGTGGTGGAAAGGTGGAGAGGTGGGTGGTGGAAAGGTGGAGAGGTGGGTGGTGGTGGCGAAAGAAGACAAAATGGTGGAAATAAATGAAAACTCTTGGGTCCTTCTGCATTCTTTCAACACCCGTCCAAACATGACAACAACCCATCCTCCCCACCCCTCCCATCACCCCCCCCCCCCCATTTACTCCAATCCCTTCCCTTCACTCCGACCCATTCCTTTGCCACCCACCAGTCCTGGAGTGGATGAACCACACGGCCCCGATGAGGAGAATGCCGAGGAGGAAGGCAGCGAATGCGATGAGGACCACAGCTGTGATGCGCACCCCGTTGACACACGAGACCTGGTAGTCTTCCAACTTCATTCCACTTGGCTCCCCCCCTCCTCCTCCTCCTCCTCCTCCTCCTCCTCCTCCTTCTCCTCCTTCTCCTCCTCCTTCTCCTCCTTCTCCTTTTCCTCCTTTTCCTCCTTCTCCTCCTCCTCCTATTCCTCTTCCTCCTCCCCCTCCTTCTCCTTCTCTTCCACATCCTTTTCCTTCATTTACTTCATTGCCTTTGTAATCGCTGTCACCACTACCACTACTCCCAATTTTACCACCACTCACACCACCATCCCTACCACCACCATCCCTACCACCACCATCCTTACCACCACCATCACCATCCCTACCACCACCATCCCTACCACCACCATCACCATCCCTACCACCACCATCCTTACCACCACCATCACCATCCCTACCACCACCATCACCATCCCTACCACCACCATCCCCACTTTCAACACCGCCTTTTTTTTTGGGTTTTCTGAAGCGATCGGAGAGTGGGTAGATGTGATGGATGATGCGCCTGGCTTGAGTCAGGTTGTTCTTCTGCAATATTTCTAAGTAGGAATTGTTCTCCTGGGTGGGTTGGTGGGTGGAATGGTGGGATGTGGGTGGGTGGAATGGTGGGTTGGTGGGTGGAATGGTGGGATGTGGGTGGGTGGAATGGTGGGTTGGTGGGTGGAATGGTGGGATGTGGGTGGGTGGAATGGTGGGATGTGGGTGGGTGGAATGGTGGGATGTGGGTGGGTGGAATGGTGGGATGTAGGTGGGTGGAATGGTGGGATGTGGGTGGGTGGAATGGTGGGTTGGTGGGTGGAATGGTGGGTTGGTGGGTGGAATGGTGGGATGTGGGTGGGTGGAATGGTGGGATGTGGGTGGGTGGAATGGTGGGATGTGAGTGGGTGGAATGGTGGGATGTGGGTGGGTGGAATGGTGGGATGTGGGTGGGTGGAATGGTGGGATGTGGATGGGTGGAATGGTGGGATGTGGGTGGGTGGATGAATTAATAAATGATGGACAGATAGATGAAGGATGGATGAAGGATGGATGAAGGATGGATGAGGGATGGATGAGGGATGGATGAGGGATGGATGAAGGATGGATGAAGGATGGATGAAGGATGGATGAAGGATGGATAAAGGATGGATGAAGGATGGATGAGGGATGGATGAGGGATGGATGAGGGATGGATGAGGGATGGATGAAGGATGGATGAAGGATGGATGAGGGATGGATGAGGGATGGATGAGGGATGGATGAGGGATGGATGAAGGATGGATGAAGGATGGATGAAGGATGGATGAAGGATGGATGAGGGATGGATGAAGGATGGATGAAGGATGGATGAGGGATGGATGAAGGACGGAAACTCACGAAATCGATCCATGAAATCTCCATTTGTGCGTACTTGTGCATGTCTGTGAGTAAAAAATAATTAAAAATAGCATGAACAAACCGATAAATTGAAAATAACGAAATAAAAACCTTCGTGGAAAAACTTTTTACGTGGTTTTCCACGTTTTACACTTTGACGAAATATTCGAAATAAAGTTAAAAAAAATACAGACAAAAAAAAATTATTTTTGCATCAAAAACTTTAAGTAAAAAAACTTGGAAAAAAAGTATCGAAAAAATTATTTTCAGTAAAAAAAAAGGTGAGAAAAACAAGGAAAACGTGAGAAAAACAAGGAAAACGTGAGAAAAACAAAAAAAAAAAAGAAAAAAACAAGAAAAATAACGATGGCACCTGAAGATTTGACGAAGGGTCCGATTTGGAGGTGGGTGGTGAGAGGGATGAGGTTCTTCTTGGTGACGATGCGGTCGATGAGGGAGGGGGAGGAAGGGGAGTGTGAGTAACAGAAGTGGGAGTCTTTGGGGATGCACTGTAGGATGGATGCTTGTTGAATGTTTTGTTGAAATGTTGTGTTGAGGAGTTGTGTTGAGGAGTTGTGTTGAGGAGTTGTGTTGAGGAGTTGTGTTGAGAAGTTGTGTTGAGGAGTTGTGTTGAGGAGTTGTGTTGAGGAGTTGTGTTGAGGAGTTGTGTTGAGGAGTTGTGTTGAGGAGTTGTGTTGAGGAGTTGTGTTGAGGAGTTGTGTTGAGGAGTTTTGTTGAGGAGTTGTGTTGAGGAGTTGTGTTGAGGAGTTGTGTTGAGGAGTTGTGTTGAAGAGTTGTGTTGAGGAGTTGTGTTGAGGAGTTGTGTTGAGGAGTTGTGTTGAAATGTTGTGTTGAGGAGTTGTGTTGAGGAGTTGTGTTGAGGAGTTGTGTTGAGGAGTTGTGTTGAAGAGTTGTGTTGAAAAGTTTTGTTGAGATTAAAAAACGCTACCACCCCTATTGGTTCTGTCACGACAAACACACCACACCCCTTCACACCGAAACAAACATCACGCCAATAATTTTAATCGCAGCAAACAAAAGCAACGCCAAATCGATACCACCAAAAGCCACCACAAACTACCACAGACCACCACAAGCCACCACAAGCCACTACAAGCCACCACAAGCCACAAACCACCTGAATAAATGCCACAAAAGCACCATAAAACCCCACAAAAGCACCATAAAGACCCCAGAAAAGCACCATAAAGACCCCACAAAAGCACCACTGCCAGCCACCTGCACAAGTCCAGGCACGGACATGAACCTGGAGTTGACACACAGGGACACGTTACAGAACAACATGACAGCTTCATGGTCTTCAAAGGCGTCGAAGAAGAGGCCTTCCTTGTCGTCAGAGAGCTGGAAGAGTGTCTTATCAGGTACCACCTTGATGCCGATCTCCTTAAGGATCTCTGGTTCTAGTCCATTGAAGGTGACCTTATCAACCGAGCCACCACTGCTTTCCTCGATCTTCTTGAGCACCTCTTGAGACTCGCGGTACTTGAAGGAGAACCACTTGACCCTGTGGTCGAGAGGGCAGGAGGCGTGGACCAGGGGGTGACTCGAGGAGTGCAGGGAGATGCTCTGAGATCTGCACTGGTCCAAGCGCACCTTCACGCGATCATTTGGAGCATCTGCCACTGTGGTGTGGTGTGTGTGTGTGTGTGTGTGTGTGTGTGTGTGTGTGTGTGTGTGTGTGTGTGTGTGTGTGTGTGTGTATGTGTGTTTATGTATGGTGTGGTGTGTGTGGTGAGGTGTGTGTGATGTGGTAGATTGTAGTGTAATGTGGTGTGGTGTTTTTGGTGAGATTGGTGTGGTGTTTTTGGTGAGATAGGTGTGGTGTGGCTTGCATTGAAGTCTGGTGTGGTGTGGCTTGCATTGAAGTGTGGTGTGGTTGTATGTGGTGTGATTGTATGTAGTGTGGTGTGGTGCATTGTGGTGGAAAAAACCACCCAAACCACTCAAAACCACCTTCCAAAATCCCACCAAAATTCCAACACCCAGAAATCATCCAACCCACCAACACCCAAACCCCCTCCCTCCCACTCACACAACTTGGGTTCCAGGTAGAGGAATGAGTCTCTGACGTCAGAGATGGGCAAGAGGAGGAGTTCTGAGGTTGGCTCTTTCACCTCGCCTCGACGTCTGCTCCTGAGAGACATCTCAAACTTCGGGTGCTTGGTCTGTGGATGGATGGATGGATGGATGGATAGATGGGTGGATGGATGGATGGATGGATGGGAGGATGGATGGGAGAATGGATGGATGGATAGATGGATGGATGGGTGGATGGATGGACAGATAGGAGGATGGATGGGTAGATGGATGGGAGGATGGATGGATGGATGAATAAGTGGATGGATGGGTGGGTGGATGGGGAGAGATGGGAATGAATGGGTGGAGATGAATAGATAGATGGGGGAAATGAATGAATGGTGAGAAAATTGATGGTGAAAGTAGGATGGATAGAGATGGTGGAGTATGGATTGGTGGATGTGGAAAACACAACTAGCACCCAAGCATACAATAACCACTAGCGCACCCCTCCATAACCGCCAAAACTCCCAGAACCACCAAATCCATCACCCAAAAAGACCCCGAACCTTCAAACCACCACCTAAAAAACCCCAAACCACCACCCTAACACCACCCTTACACCACCCCCAAACCACCACCACACCACCCCCAAACCACCACCACACCACCCCCAAACCACCACCACACCACCCCCAAACCACCACCACACCACTCCCAACCACACCACTTCCAAACCACCACCACACCACCACACCACTTCCAAACCACCACCACACCACTCCCAAACCACCACCACACCACCACACCGCCACCACCCCCAAACCACCACCACACCACTCCCAACCACACCACCACCACACCACCACCACACCACCACCACACCACCAACGTCATAGATGAACATGTCCAGACTGATTGACTCGCACTTGAGGGTCACCTCGATTGGGGGGATGCTTTTCACTCCCCTGTGGGACACCAGCAACTGTGCCGTGGTGGTGGTGGTGGTGATGGTCACAACAACACAACCACCACTACCACCACAACAACACAACCACTACCGCCACAACAACAAAGCCACCACTGCCATAACCACACAGCCACCACCGCTACAACAACACAGCCACCACCGCTACAACAACACAGCCACCACCACCACAAAAACACAGCCACCACCGCCACCACCGCCACCACCGCCACACCACCTTGTTATGTACGGTGGAGTTGACTTGTTGGTTGCCACACTGACCCAGAGCCACATCCCACCACAGAAACCCGCCCTCTTCCACCCTGCCTACGCAATCGTCCAGCAGCGAGACTCGAACCTGGTCTGGCTGGTGGACGAGGTGACGTAGGGGAACTATCACCTTCAAACGAGCGTCCTGGCAATCCACCACAGCTTCTCTTCTTATCCTCATCACCATCTCCTCCATCCCAGCTCTGGCGTCTGCTTCTGTTGGGGGGGGGGGGGGGGAGAGGGATGGATTGGGGAGAGAGGGATGGATTGGGGGGGGGGGGGGGAGAGAGGGATGGATTGGGGGGGGGAGAGAGAGGGATGGATTGGGGGGGGGAGAGGGATGAATTGGGCGGGTCGAAGTTAAATGGAGAGATGATGTGGTGGTTGTTGGGGTTTTGTGGATAATAATGAAAATATTAATAATACTTAAAACAAAAATTATACAAACATTTATAATAATAATAACAACAACAACAATAATAATAATAATAATAATAATAATAATAATAATAACAATAATAATAATAATAATAATAATAATAATAATAATAATAATAATAATAATAATAATAATAATATAAATAGATGCCTCTGAGGAAAGCTAGTTAGCGGTCTGTGTGCTATGAAAAAGTGTACACACATTAATTCATGAATAATAATTCTTTGATTAATAATTAATAATAATTATTATTGGGGTGGTTAGACGAACCGGCTTTTGCGTAGGAGGTGAAGAAGGGGCTGGGAGCGTTGTGGGAAGTGAGGCGAGAGACGATGTAGTGTGGTTTGGTGACCACCAGCTGTATGTTGTTCGCTTCCTCCACTCTGTGGCGTGGTGGTGGTGTGGTGTGATGGTGTGGTGTGGTGTGGTGGCGTGGTGGTGGTGCGGTGGCGTGGTGGTGTGGTGTGGTGTGATGGTGTGGTGTGGTGTGGTGGCGTGGTGGTGGTGTGGTGTGATGGTGTGGTGTGGTGTGGTGGCGTGGTGGTGGTGCGGTGGCGTGGTGGTGTGGTGTGGTGTGGTGTGGTGGCGTGGTGGTGGTGTGGTGGCGTGGTGGTGTGGTGTGGTGTGGTGTGGTGGCGTGGTGGTGGTGTGGTGGCGTGGTGGTGTGGTGTGGTGACGTGATGGTGTGGCGCGGTAGTAAGATTGATGTAGTTTGTGTGGTGTGGCTTGTATGCTGTGGTGATTTGGTGTGGCGTGGTGTGGTGGTGTATGGTAGTGTGGTGTGGTGTGGTATGGTGTGGTAGTGTGGCGTGGTGGTGTGGCGTGGTGGTTTGGTGAGGCAAAAAAACAGTACAGAAAAACAGTACAGAGAAACAGTACAGAAAAACAGTACAGAAAAACAGTACAGAAAAACAGTACAGAGAAACAGTACAGAGAAACAGTACAGAAAAACAGTACAGAGAAACAGTACAGAAAAACAGTACAGAGAAACAGTACAGAAAAACAGTACAATAAAAGATGAGAATCATTTTAGTGATGTTAGTCTGTCAGAAGCACATGAGATAGGAGGCAGCCGGAGGTGAAAAATATGAAAAAAATTTGAATAGCTTCTGAAGTACGCGGGAAATAAAGTTACAAAAAAACGTTTATCGATTAATGAAAAACTGAGAAAAAAATGACTATTTTTTACGGCCATTCAGAGCGATGCTCCATTTTTTAGGGCGTAAAAAAATCAATTAAAACTTTTGAGCGGGAATTGTGATGAGAAAAAAACAAGGAAGGAATGTGAAGAGAAAAATTAATAATAATAAAATAACCTAGAAATAAAGCGAATTTTTAAGAAGCTTTATAGTACCTTTGAATATCAATATATACTTGTGAGGAGGAGGAGGAGGAGGAGGAGGAGGAGGAGGAGGAGGAGGAGGAGGAGGAGGAGGAGGAGGAGGAGGAGGAGGAGGAGGAAGAGGAGGAGGAGGAGGAGGAGGAGGAGGAGGAGGAGGAGGAAGAGAAGGAAAAGGAGGAGGAAGAGAAGGAGGAAGAAGAGGAGGAAGAGGAGTAGAAGTATGAGGATGAGAAAAAAAGAAAAGTAAGAAGGAAGAAAAAAAGGAAGAAAAATGAGAAGAGAGATAAGAAATAACAAGAAAAAAATATGAAAAGAATTATAACAATAAAGAAAATAACAATAGCAATGGCAATGGAATATAATAACAATAATGACATCATCAATAATAAAAATATCAACAACAGCAACAACGACGACAACAACAACAACAACAACAGCAACAACAAAAGCAAGAACAACAACAACAACAACAACAACAGCAACAGCCACGGGCAACCTGGCGTAGAGGGAGGGCTTGTGGTAGTAGAGGGTGGTCCAGTTAATGAGGGCCTCCCCCGAAAAAGAGCTGAGGGCTTTCTCTACGATCAGTGTGGTCCCCCAGGGGGGGGTGAAGTCCGCTGGTGCGTCATCCACCTGAGGTGGCGTGGAAGGTTTTGAGGCCTTTTGAATGGAGTTTTGAATGGAGTTTTGAATGGAGTTTTGGACTATTTGACCATTTTGTGGGGTTTTTGTGGAGTTTTTGTGGGGTTTTTTGGGGTTTTTGTGGAGTTTTTGTGGGGTTTTTTTGGGTTTTTTTTGGGGTTTTTGTGGAGTTTTTGTGGGGTTTTGTGGGGTTTTTGTGGGGTTTTTGTGAGGTTTTTGTGAGGTTTTTGTGAGGTTCGAAGACTGGTTGGTGAGTTTAAAGGAGGAGTGATTGGGATGGTAGTGGGACATGAAAGGCCGAGAAGCGGCCTACAAAAGAAGAGGAGCTCAAAATAAGATGAAGTCAGTGAAGAAAAAACACACGAAATCAATACTTTTCACTTTGAAAACACTTGAAAAACACGTTCACAATACTCCAATAATACTCCAATAATACCACAATAATACTCCAATAATACCACAATAATAATAATACTCCAATAAGACTCCAATAATACTCCAATAATACCACAATAATACCACAATAATACTCCAATAATACCACAATAATACTCCAATAATACTCCAATAATACCACAATAATACTCCAATAATACCACAATAATACTCCAATAATACTCCAATAATACCACAATAATACACCAATAATACTCCAATAATACTCCAATAATACCACAATAATACCACAATAATACTCCAATAATACCACAATAATACTCCAATAATACCACAATAATACCACAATAATACTCCAATAATACCACAATAATACTCCAATAATACCACAATAATACCACAATAATACTCCAATAATACCACAATAATACTCCAATAATACCACAATAATACCACAATAATACTCCAATAATACCACAATAATACTCCAATAGTACTCCAATAATACTCCAATAATACCACAATAATACTCCAATAATACCACAATAATACTCCAATAATACCACAATAATACCACAATAATACTCCAATAATACTCCAATAATACCACAATAATACTCCAATAATACTCCAATAATACCACAATAATACTCCAATAATACCACAATAATACTCCAATAATACTCCAATAATACCACAATAATACACCAATAATACTCCAATAATACTCCAATAATACCACAATAATACCACAATAATACTCCAATAATACCACAATAATACTCCAATAATACCACAATAATACCACAATAATACTCCAATAATACCACAATAATACTCCAATAATACCACAATAATACCACAATAATACTCCAATAATACCACAATAATACTCCAATAATACCACAATAATACCACAATAATACTCCAATAATACCACAATAATACTCCAATAGTACTCCAATAATACTCCAATAATACCACAATAATACTCCAATAATACCACAATAATACTCCAATAATACCACAATAATACCACAATAATACTCCAATAATACTCCAATAATACCACAATAATACTCCAATAATACCACAATAATACTCCAATAATACTCCAATAATACCACAATAATACCACAATAATACCACAATAATACTCCAATAATACTCCAATAGTACTCTATTCATCACAGAACAACACCCCCAAACGAATGCCTCCCAGCGATCTCACTTCCTCACTCCATGTTATCTATGCGCCTCACTAGCTTGCCTTGGCGCTTTACAAATTGGTTAAATTAATATTGTTATTATTATTATTATTATTATTATTATTATTATTATTATTATTATTGCCACAATTATTATGACTCTTTCACTCCCTGCAATCCATCTCTCCCTCACTTCGTCGAGAAAAACGATATTTCATAGTTTTTGCACAGGTATTCAGACCGCTTCGAGAGCAAGTGTTCGTGGGGTGTTGTTGTTGGGGGTGTTGTTGTTGGAAGGTGTTGTTGTTGGGGGTGTTGTTGTTGGGGGTGTTGTTGTTGGGGTGTTGTTGTTGGGGAGTGTTGTTGTTGGGGGTGTTATTGTTGGGGGGTGTTGTTGTTGGGAGTGTTGTTGTTGGGAGTGTTATTGTTGGGGGGTGTTGTTGTTGGGGGGTGTTGTTGTTGGGGGGTGTTGTTGTTGGGGGGTGTTGTTGTTGGGGGGTGTTGTTGTTGGGGGGTGTTGTTGTTGGGGGGTGTTGTTGTTGGAAGGTGTTGTTGTTGGGGGGTGTTGTTGTTGGGGGGTGTTGTTGTTGGGGGGTGTTGTTGTTGGGGTGTTGTTGTTGGGGGGTGTTGTTGTTGGGGGGTGTTGTTGTTGGGGGGTGTTGTTGTTGGGGGGTGTTGTTGTTGGGGGGTGTTGTTGTTGGGGGGTGTTGTTGTTGGGGGGTGTTGTTGTTGGAAGGTGTTGTTGTTGGGGGTGTTGTTGGGGGGTGTTGTTGTTGGGGGTGTTATTGTTGGGGGGTGTTGTTGGGGGGTGTTGTTGTTGGGGGGTGTTGTTGTTAGGGGGTTTTGTTGTTGGGTGGTGTTGTTGTTGGAGGGTGTTGTTGTTGGAGGGTGTTGTTGTTTGGGGGTGTTGTTGTTGGGGGGTGTTGTTGTTGGGGGGTGTTGTTGTTAGGGGGTTTTGTTGTTGGGAGGTGTTGTTGTTGGGGGGTGTTGTTGTTGGAAGGTGTTGTTGTTGGGGGTGTTGTTGGGGGGTGTTGTTGTTGGGGGTGTTATTGTTGGGGGGTGTTGTTGGGGGGTGTTGTTGTTGGGGGGTGTTGTTGTTAGGGGGTTTTGTTGTTGGGTGGTGTTGTTGTTGGAGGGTGTTGTTGTTGGAGGGTGTTGTTGTTTGGGGGTGTTGTTGTTGGGGGGTGTTGTTGTTGGGGGGTGTTGTTGTTGGGGGGTGTTGTTGTTGGGGGGTGTTGTTGTTAGGGGGTTTTGTTGTTGGGAGGTGTTGTTGTTGGGGGGTGTTGTTGTTGGAGGGTGGAAAAAGAGTGGGAAACGGAAGGGAAGGAAGAGAGAAGAGAAAAAAAGGATAGAGAGAAGAGAGAAAAAAGAGAGAGGAAAGAAAAATGTGAGAGAACGGAGATGAAAAGAATGTAAGAAAGAAGAGAGAAAGAAGAAAGAAGAAAGGAAGATAGAAAGAAGATAGAGAGAAGGAAGGAAGACAGGAGGAAGATGGAGAGAAGGAAGGAAGACAGGAGGAGTGGTGAGTTGAAGAAAACAAATGAATCGAAAGAAGCAAAAAAAGAGATGAAAAATGAAACGTCCAAAAAATAAAAAATGGAAAAAGTGATGGAAGAAAAAAGAATAATGAAAAAAAAAACTGAGAAATGACAACAAAAAAATCATTAAGATAAACAAAAATATTGAAAAATGAGAAAAAAAAAGAAAAATGAGAAAAAAATGAAAAATGAGAAAAAAAAGAAAAATGAAAAAAAAATGAAAAATGAGAAAAAAAAAGAAAAATGAGAAAAAAAAGAAAAATGAGAAAAAAAAGAAAAATGAGAAAAAATGAAAAAAGTCAATCATGGAGTCGGTGGTTTTTGATTTTTGTCGAAAAAAATGAAAATGCAAAAAGAAAAAGAAAGGATGGAGGAGGAAGATGGATGATTGATGTGGGAGGAGGAAGATGGATGAAAGGTGGAAAAATAAAGAAAAGAAAAAGAAGAAGTGAAGAAGAAGTGAAGAAAAGAAAAGAAAAGAGGAGGAGGAAGAAGAAAAAAGAAGAGGAGGAGGAAGAAGAAAAAAGAAAAAAGGAGGAGGAAGAAGAAAAAAGGAGGAAGAAGAAGAGAAAAGAAAAAAAGAGGAGGAAGAAGAAAAGAAAAAAGGAGGAAGAAGAAAAGAAAAAAGGAGGAAGAAGAAAAGAAAAAAGGAGGAAGAAGAAAAGAAAAAAGGAGGAAGAAGAAAAGAAAAAAGGAGGAAGAAGAAAAGAAAAAAGGAGGAGGAAGAAGAAAAGAAAAAAGGAGGAAGAAGAAAAGAAAAATGGATAGAAAAAAAAAGAAAAAAGAAGGAGAGAAGAAAGAAGGAGAAAGAGGAGGAAGAAGAGAAGGAGAAAAAAAGAAGAAGCTGAAGAGAGAGAAGAGGAAGAGGACGAAGACGAGAATGAACATGTTATAAACGGCGGAGTATAAGGAAGATTATAAGGGGTAGGAAGCGCTCATGAAGATGAGAAGCGAATGGATGGATTGATGCATGGATGGAAGGACGGAAGGATGGAAGGATGAAAGGATGGAAGGATGGATGGGTGGAAGGATGGAAAGATGGAAGGATGGAAGGATGGAAGGATAGAAGGATGGAGGGATGGAAGAGATAATGACTCAATGGAAAGATATAAGGTGAAAAGATGAAGGAGGGGTTTAATGGATGAATAGGTGAATGAAATATTAGATGGATGAATGGAGGGATGGATGAAATATTGGATGGATGAGTGGATGGATGGATGGATGGATAGGTGAATGAAATATTGGATGGATGATTGGATGGATGAATGGATAGATGGACAAATGAATGGATGAATGAATAGATGGAGGGATGGATGGATGGATGAATGAATAGATGGAGGGATGGATGGATGGATAAATAGATGGATAGATGAAGGAATGAAATATTGTTTAATAGATGAAAATATTGAGATTGAAAGAAGAAAGAAAAAGAAAAAGATATAAAGGAAGAGTTCTTTAAACGAAAACAGGGTGAATAGATAGCCGGAAAGAAGGATGGATGAATGGATGAAGGAAGGATGGATGAATGGATGAAGGAAGGATGGATGAAAGGATGGAGGGAAGGATGGATGAAAGGATGGAGGGAAGGATGGATGAATGGAGGCAAGGATGAACGGATGGATGAATGGATGGATGGAGGCAAGGATGAATAGATGGAGGGAAGGAAGAATGGATGGATAGATGCATAGACGGATGGTTGAATGGATGGAGGGAAGGATGAACGGATGGATGGACGGAAAGAAAACAGAGAAAGAATGAAAGAGAGGTCGATCATCCCAGAGCGACCAGTGGCAGCTCAGGTCGGCATCATCACCACTAGGTGATTAGGAACGTTCCATCCATACTCCTCCTTCATATTCAACATCATTATTATTTTTATTTTTATTATTATTATTTTTATTATTATTATTATTATTATTTATCTTCTTATTTTACTATTTTTGTTATTATCGTTATTAATAATAATAATAATTATTATTATTATAATTATTATTGTTATAATTATAATAACAATATTATTATTATTGTTATTGATAATATTATTACTATTATTATTGATGTTGTTACTTTCATGCGTAGTATCATTTCCATTATTATTACTGACACTTTTACTGCGCGGAGTATTAAATTTTGGATATTACTACTGACATTTCTATTTTTAGATTATTTTTTTATTATTATTGTTATTATTATTATT
>OX387257.1:332500-335000 GCA_947562095.1 Branchellion lobata | reverse complement strand
TTTTGGGGGTTATGAGTTATTGAATGTTTTAGGGGTTAAAAGAGTTTTGTAATGTGATTGGTGAGTTTCAAGAATGGAGGTTGCCCTGTTGAGGTGGTTGTGGTGGTTGCAGTGTTGAGGTGGTTGCAGTGTTGAGGTGGTTGTGGTGGTTGTGGTGTTGAGGTGGTTGTGGTGGCTGCAGTGTTGTGGTGGCTGCAGTGTTGAGGTGGTTTTGGTGTTGAAGTTTTTGTGGTGGTTGCACTGTTGAGATGGTTGCGGTGGTTGCACTGTTGAGATGGTTATGGTGGTTGCAGTGTTGAGGTGGTTGTGGTGGTTGTGGTGTTGAGGTGGTTGTGGTGGTTGCAGTGTTGAGGTGGTTGTGGTGGTTGTGGTGTTGAGGTGGTTGTGGTGGTTGCAGTGTTGTGGTGGCTGCAGTGTTGAGGTGGTTGCAGTGTTGAGATGGTTGTGGTGTTGAGGTGGTTGTGGTGGTTGCAGTGTTGAGGTGGTTGTGGTGTTGAGGTGGTTGTGGTGTTGAGGTGGTTGTGGTGGTTGCAGTGTTGAGGTGGTTGTGGTGTTGAGGTGGTTGTGGTGGTTGTGGTGTTGAGGTGGTTTTGGTGGTTGCACTGTTGAGGTGGTTATGGTGGTTGCACTGTTGAGATGGTTGTGGTGGTTGAGGATGGTAATAATATTAGTATAATGTTTTTCATATATCACTATTATCAGAATAATTAGTATCATTACTATTATTTTTTTAAATTGTTATCATTATTATTATTATTATTATTATTATTATTATTATTATTATTATTATTATTATTATTATTATTATTATTACTATCATTATCCTTATTCTTCTTCTTATTATTATTATTGCTATTATTATTATTATTATAGAGGGCGGAAGGAGGAAGGGCTTGCTGACATAGAGGTGGAGGGGAGAGTAGGAGGTGATGTGGGAGGTGTGGATGGACCAAGTGACGGGGTGTTGCGACGAAAGGATGATCGTCAACTTGCCACTGTAATCTGTGGTGGAATGAAGGAATGAAGATGGATGGATGAAGGATGGATGGATGAGTGGATGAAATATGGATGAATGAATGAGTGTATGGAAGATGGATGGAGGAAGGAAGAAAGATGGATGGATGAGTGGAAGGAAGATGGATGGATGGATGGATGGATGAATGAGTTAGTGGATGAGTGAGTGGAGAACAATGAGTGAATGAAAGATGAAAAAAATTTATTGAAAAATGAAAGATGAACGAAGGATGAGAGATGGATGGATGAAGGATGAAAGGAGGATGAATGAAGGATGAGAGAAGGATGGATGAAAGATGAGAGAAGGATGGATGAAGGATGGATGAATGGATGGATGAGTGAATGATGAATGGATGGAGGAGTAGGTAAAGAATAAATGAGTGAATGAGTAATAGATGGGTGCAGAATACTTGCAACAGTGCGCCTCTCATCAAGTCACATGACCAACCGATGTGCCACTCGATTGGTCGGCGCGCAAACAGGTCTAAAAATAGTCGCTACAAAATGATAGTGGCTTGATAAAGGGCAAAAAATAGACGAAAACAATCCTTGATAATTAGGTCAAAGTTATAAAAAGCAACAGATGGGCTATAAATAGAAGGCTCTCCCATATCTGGGACGGCCCTTCAACGGGATCTTTATCACTTCCAAAACACAAAGACCTTCTGAGCCATTCAAATATCATCTCACCACCAACCTCATTATGTAATACTTGTGATAATACCATTAAACTTTATATATATTATTATGGTTATATAATGAGATTTAATTATATAGTATTATGATTATATAATAAGATTTAACTATATATTATTATGAAATTATATATTATTATATAATTTTATATATTTATATTTTCATAATGGAATATTCTATTATATTATATTATTATATTATTATTAATATATTATTATAATATATTATATTATTATTAATATATTATTATAATATGTTATTATATTATATTATTATATTATTATTAATATATTATTATAATATGTTATTATATTATATTATTATATTATTATTAATATATTATTATAATATATTATTATATTATTATTAATATATTATTATTAATATATTATTATAATATATTATTATATTATATTATTATATTATTATAGTGGTATACAATGGAATATTGGTGCATAATTTTTGAAATAATAACTTTGGATCTTGATAAAGAAGAACATGGAAACTTTATGATAATAAAGAAAAAAATATGTATGTGTGTGTGTGTGTGTGTGTGTGTGTGCGCGTGTGTGTGTGTGCGTGTGTGTGTGTGTGTGTGTGTGTGTGTGCGTGTGTGTGCGTGTATGTGTGTGTGTGTGTGTGTGTGTGTGTGTGTGTGTGTGTGTGTGTGTGTGTGTGTGTGTGTGTGTGTGTGTGTGTGTGTGTGTGTGTGTGTGTGTGTGTGTGTGTGTGTGTGTGTGTGTGTGTGTGTGTGTGTGTGTGTGTGTGTGTGTGTGTGTGTGTGTGTGTG
>OX387257.1:322500-327500 GCA_947562095.1 Branchellion lobata | reverse complement strand
TGAGGATTATGGATTAGATGGACTATATGGATTATGGATTAGATGGACTATATGGATTATGGATTAGATGGACTATATGGATTATGGATTAGATGGACTATATGGATTATGGTTTATATAGATTATGGTTTTATAAGGATTATGGATTAGATGGACTATATGGATTATGGTTTATAAGGATTATGGATTAGATGGATTATATGGATTATGGTTTATAAGGATTATGGATTAGATGGACTATATGGATTATGGTTTATAAGGATTATGGATTAGATGAACTATATGGATTATGGTTTATAAGGATTATGGATTAGATGGACTATATGAATTATGGTTTATAAGGATTATGGATTAGATGGGTTATATGGATTATGGTTTTATATGGATTATGGTTTTATATGGATTATGGATTAGATGGGTTATATGGATTATGGTTTATAAGGATTATGGATTAGATGGACTATATGGATTATGGTTTATAAGGATTATGGATTAGATGGACTATATGGATTATGGTTTTATATGGATTATGGTTTATAAGGATTATGGATTAGATGGACTATATGGATTATGGTTTATAAGGATTATGGATTAGATGGACTATATGGATTATGGTTTTATATGGATTATGGATTAGATGGATTATGGATTAGATGGACTATATGGATTATGGTTTTATATGGATTATGGATTAGATGGACTATATGGATTATGGATTAGATGGGTTATATGGAATATGGTTTTATATGGATTATGGATTAGATGGGTTATATGGATTATGGATTAGATGGGCTATATGGATTATGGATAAGATGGATTATGGTTTTACCACCTGTAATGCACCCGTAGGGTCACTGTCTTAATCTGCATCTTGAATGCAACCATGAACTTAATATTAACAACTTAATATCACCGTTATCTCATTCATGAATCTTATATTGAGGTCAATCATGAAATTAATCTTAATATTAATCCTAAGATTAATCTTGATATTAATCCTAAGATTAATCTTGATACTAAGCTTGATACTGATTCTATTCTCCTTTAATAATCATGAAACTCTTCCCACATACAAAAAAACAACAACAGAAAGAAAACCCCCAAAGCCCCCACCACCAACTAAACCGAAACAACAACATCTTTGTTGGATTATACAGCAACAAGAACAACACCAACAAAAACAAGAGAAACAGCAACAACAACACCAACAACAACAACAACAACAAGAGCAACAAGAGCAACAAAAGAAACAAGAGCAACAACAACAGCAGCAGCAACAACAACAACACCAACAGCTACAGCAACAACAGCAACAACACCAACAACAACAACACCAACAACAACAACACCAACAGCAACAGCTACAGCAACAACAGCAACAACAGCAACAACACCAACAACAACAACACCAACAGCAACAGCTACAGCAACAACAGCAACAACACCAACAGCAACAGCTACAACAACAACAGCAACAACACCAACAACAACAACACCAACAGCAACAGCTACAGCAACAACAACAACAACACCAACAGCAACAGCTACAACAACAACAGCAACAACACCAACAACAAAAACACCAACAGCAACAGCTACAGCAACAACACTTGGACCAAAAGACCAGGAAAGCGGTGATTAATCGGGAAGACAGACCACTCCCGAGCAGCCACCACCGCTTCATGGACTTATACACAACCAATACAAACCAAATCAAGGAGAACACCCTTAACAAAGCAGAACTGACGGATCTGGTCAGGTTCCGAAGCGGACACCACCCAAGTCTCCGCCGATGGCTGCACCTCACAGAAAAAACAGTCAGACCTCTGTCGACTCTGTGAGGAAGAGGTCGAACCAGCCGAACACCTCTGGCTCAAATGCCCAGCTTTCACAAGGGCCCGCTTCTACCACAACGTCGGGACCTCCTATGATGAACTTGTGCGCCTTCCACAACCAGCTTTAGCGCATCTGAGGACTATCCTCAGGCGCTTAAGATAAACAACAACAACAACAACAACAACAACAACAACAGCAACAACAACAGCAACAACAACAACAGCAACAACAACAGCAACAACAACAACAGCAACAACAACAACAACAACAGCAACAAGAGCAGCAACAAGATCAATGGCACCTTTGTTGGAGTAGATGATGTTAGTAGGACCCGTCTTGGTTCCATGGTGGAGAGCTAACATGCAGAGGAGCAGGAGGATTATGAGCATTCTTAAGACACGCCTCTGGGAGACTTGTGCTTAAGCTGTTGCTGTTGCATCTGCAAGAGAGGTGGTTGGGGATTTGGGAGAAGGTGGTTGGAGGATATTTGGAGGTGATTTTGTGATAGAAGAAGAAGTTGGACAATGATGAAGTTGTTGGGATGCGTTTGGAGGTTGGGATGTAGTGGAGGAGGTGGCTGATAGGGTTGTATGGTGTGGTGGCCTCACGCACCCTACAAAGCATGGATGAAGTTGGGATTTTTTGGTGAAAGGGTGGTTGAATGGATGAGGGTAAGCGAGGTTGGATGGATACGAGAGAAGGTGAAGGAGCTGATGGAAAGAAGGAGTAACCCACAATGAATGGTGGTTGATGAAGTTGATTGATTGGGTGGGATGGTTGGTTGAAGATGTATGGAAGCTGTGATATTGATTGATTGATGGTTGAAGGTGAGAAAGAAAAGATGGCAGGGCGAATGAAGAAAAAGTGAGAAGAAGAAGAAAGAAAGAAAAAGGCAAAGATGATCAGAGAAGTAATGAGAAAGAGGAAAATGAGGAGGGAGACGAAAAAGAGGAGAATAGGAAAAGGAAGAGATGAAAGGAAAGAGAAAATGAATGAAATGATGATGGTGGTGGCGAAGGGTGGATGGAATTATTATGAACTTATGATGGAAGGAAGGTGAGAGATGGTGGGAATGAAGGAGGGTGGAGGGATAAAGAGAGTGAGTGGGAGGATGGGTGTGTTAAAAGGGGGACGAATGGGTGGGTAGGTGGATGGAAGTTGGGTGGGTGGGTGGAGGTTGGGTGGTGGAAATTGGGTGGGTGGGTGGAGGTTGGGTGGTGGAGATTGGGTGGTGGAGATTGGGTGGGTGGGTGGAGGTTGGGTTTCAAAACAACGCAAGGATCGTTTGAGAGAACACGCCTTTCAAAGTGCATTGTTCAAATAAGTGGATTCACCATATATGCACAGGTTTGTGTGTGTGTGTGTGTGCGTGTGTGTGTATGTGCGTGTGTGTGTGTGTGTGTGTGTGTGTGTGTGTGTGTGTGTGTGTGTGTGTGTGTGTGTGTGTGTGTGTGTGTGTGTGTGTGTGTGTGTGTGTGTGTGTGTGTGTGTGTGTGTGTGTGTGTGTGTGGTTGTGTGTATATGTGTTTGTGTTTGTGTGTGTGTGCGTGTTTGTGTTTGTGTGTGTGTGTTTGTGTGTGGGTGTGTGTGTGTTTGTGTGTGTATGTGTGTGTGTGTGTGTGTGTGTGTGTGTGTGTGTGTGTGTGTTTGTTTGCATGGTTGTGTAAGTTACCATCTGAATGTGGGTGTTTGAAATAATTTAAACCCAAGTATGAAGGAAAAAATGTTTTTGTATATATATATATATATATATATATATATATATATATATATATATATATATATATATATATATATATATATATATATATATATATATATATATATATATATATATATATATATATATATATATATATATATATATATATATATATATATATATATATATATATATATATATATATATATATATATATATATATATATATATATATATATATATATATACAACACAAATTTGTCCGATGTTAACAGTATGTAGTCTTAGTTATGTGCAGGTATGAATGAATATCTGTGTGTTTGTGCGTGCGTGTATGTGTGTGTGTGTGTGTGTGTGTGTGTGTGTGTGTGTGTGTGTGTGTGTATGTGCGCATGTGTGTACGTATGCTTGTGTGGGTGAGGCCATTTGAGTGCAAAAAGAATTACGGCACGTGTTGTTGTGTAGTGGAGGAAGGGGGAGGAGGAGAGAAGGAGAAGGAAAGAGAGAGGGAGAAGAAGAGAGGGGGGGGGGGGGGGGGAAGAGAGGATAGAGAGGGATGAGGAAAGAGAAGGAGGAGGAGAGAGAAGAGAAACGAGCGGATCAAATAGAAGAAGAGAAGAGAAGAGAGAAAGAGAGGAATAACATGATGAATGGAGTGGGAGGATGAATGGAGTGGGAGGAGGAAAGGGGGTGGGAGGAGGAAGGGGGGTGGGAGGAGGAAGGGGGGTGGGAGGAGGAAGGGGGTGGGAGGAGGGAGGGGGTGGGTGGAGAAAGGGGGTGGGAGGAGGAAGGGGGTGGGTGGAGAAAGGGGGTGGGTGGAGGAAGGGGGGTGGGAGGAGGAAGGGGGTGGGAGGAGGGAGGGAGTGGGAGGAGGAAGGGGGTGGGTGGAGGAAGGGGGTGGGAGGAGGGAGGGAGTGGGAGGAGGAAGGGGGTGGAAGGATGCCTGAAAAGTGGGTAGAAAAGGGTGGAGCTTATTCCCTTTAATTAATTAATTTATTTATTTATTTATTACTTAATTAATTAATTTATTTATTTATTTATTTATTCATTATTTAATTAATTTATTTATTTATTTAATAAATCTTAGAGGATGGTTATTAGTCAATTGACAAAGCGTGCGTGATAAAGAGGTGGTTAAACATGTCAGAAACGAACGTGAAAACATTGAGGGAAGAACAAGGAAGAAATATGAATGGAAACATAAAAATATGAATAAAATGAAAATGAAATAATAATAATAATAATAAACAAAAGATAAAATAAAAACGAAATAAAAATAATAATAAACAAAATAAATATAAAAAAAAAATAATAATAAAAATAAACAAGATAAATATAAAAAAAATAATAATAATAAACGAGATAAATATCAAAATGAAATAATAATAATAATAATAAACAAAATAAATATCAAAATGGAACAATTGAAATAATAAACAGAAACAAAGACATACATAGCACA
>OX387257.1:312500-315000 GCA_947562095.1 Branchellion lobata | reverse complement strand
GCAGTGTATGGCTCATGAAGTAAATAAACCTTGAATCATAAGCAGTTGTCTGATTGATGTTAAAAACGTTGATTCTAAGATGGAAAATCTAACAAATCAGAGAAATTTATGTGAACATGGCAGTGAAAATGTGGATCAGAGTGGTGTTGTTGGTGAGATCAAAACTCGAAAAAACGGAATGAGAATCGAGAGATCGGACGAATGGCAGGAAAGAGGAAGATGAAAAAGATGATTAAAAGTCAATTTTGGTTGAATGAAATCGAATGACAAATCGAACATGCACTCGCCAAGCAAAACAAACGAAGGCAAACCTTAGGTGAATAAGCTCGTCTGCAACGACTCGAGAAGTGCGAAGATGGAACTTTTGAACTTGTCAAACAATTCGACGATAAACCAACAAAACGAATCTATGTTTTTGGTAATTCAGTCTTTATTACGCCCTCGGTGAAGCTGATTCTAATATTAGGAACATGCACTAGAACACTATGTAACAAGCCACTATAAAGATAATACCACTATATTGATACATATGCATGTGCGTGTGAGCCTCTGAGGCTGAAAAGGCGTTTTATATTCATGAAATCTTCACATAATATATTTCCATTAATAAAGTGTTTTTCTCATCATTTTTTTAAGCTGATAATGCTCTTGAAAATAACTTTCAAATCAAGAAACTTGCCAGAATTGAATGCAATTTCGTTGAATAAAAATACACAGCCATAGGATTTTTTGTAGCAAAAATAATAAATTTCACCAAAAAGATTTTTCTCGATTTGAAATTGTGAAAAGTCGAAAATAATTTACGAAATTTTTTACAAAGTACCAATGTCTTACCAATTTTTTGCTTTCGGTTATTCTGGTCTCGAATATAGAAGCATATCTTCACAACAAATCCCATATAAAGGCAGGCCATACATGAATGAATATTTCACACAAATTATAATATCGCCGTATGTAGTGATGGGTCAATAAAAAGTCAAATACAAATAAATTGCTTCCTCATAAATTTAAACTCAAGCATTCTTTGAATGATTGAAATGTTTCATTTATTTCTAAATGCTTCAATAACTCATTTACACGCTGGTTTGTAAGTTATTAAATTTTAATTTGACCTTTTAAAATAAAATATATATACGCCTATGCCACAAAAACTCTATGGTCTAATGGCACAGATTTTGAAAAAAACGTAAAAAGGTAAAAGAATCAGTTTGAAAATTGAGTCAATGTCACATTTTTTAGAGCAGGGTAGATGCAACAGACTCAAAAGTATATTTTTCTTCAAGTTATGCTTACAATCACAAGCTTCATACTCTTCAAATAACTTTTTGTCGATAAAAGTGAGTGCACCTATAAAATATGACCAGTGGTTGCGGATCACAGTAGACCACTAGAACTCTGTAAGCTCTCATCGCCAGCTCAATAATCATTTTGATGCTGTTCAAGTATTTCGTAACAAACAATAAACAACGTTGAGTTTGAAAAACTTGTCAAGATTGTCACGTCTGGTTGAAAATAATTTCTGATTGAATATTGCCATCAACAAGGCACGATAACTCACACGAAAGTTTCAAAAAGTTTACAAGGCCATTATAATTTGCGTAGTTTTAAAGAGCTTCTTCAATTATCTTTGCGACTTTGCTCTTCAAAAGCAAACTTTGATTTCACATAATTATCATCATCATCATCCTCATCCTCATCATCATCACCATCATCATCATCATCTTCATCATCATCATTATCATCTTCACTATCGTAATCATCACTTTCTTTATCAGCAACAGCATCAACATCAGTTCGCGTCGTTAAGCAAATTTAAAGTTGATCATGATACAAAGATTCACAATCGGTGTTATGCTTAGAGAGAGTTTCAAGGAACAGTTCGATACTTGTGATAACATTTCCACTATTAATGGCTTCTGAGTAGAAAGCAGAGCGAAAGCGATAAAGAAAAGTACGTAGAAGATGGAAAAAAGTGAGATAACATAAATAATGGAAAGCGTTTCATGGAAAAGTCTCAGTAACTGTGCTTTTGTGAGTCTTGATTATGCACGAACGTCAAACACACACAGCCCACACATACAGGCCTCATCGAAATAACTTGCCTTCTATATCAGAGCGTAGATAAAAATAACTTGGCGTTTTGCCATGATCTCTTTGTGAACAGTTTTCTTCTTTTTTGAATTGTTTATTTAAAAATTGGTTAAAAGTTGTTTGATTTCATATGAGAATATGATATTTTTTCTTGTTTTAACAGAAACGACAATGAATTTCAGAATTCTAAATCTCGTTTCTATGTTTTTGTACAGAATCCAATTTCATCACACATGGTCAGTTTCATCTATATCATTTCATAATACTGAAAATGTCTGATGTTTTGCAAACAAAAATCAAAGAACAAGGATTATTTGTGAGAAGTTTGAAAGAATCAAAAGCACCCAAAGAAAAAGTAAAATGACTTAGTTGTTGGATAATTATATTATCGCTAGTTAAATACCTTGTG
>OX387257.1:290000-305000 GCA_947562095.1 Branchellion lobata | reverse complement strand
ATACGAAATTTCAAAGGTTCTGAACTACAAGTGAAGATTTTTAAAAATTGTCAAAATTTGAAAGTTTCAAACAAAAGTTTTTTTGAAGAGGCAAACAGCATGGCCTTGTCAACAACCCTTACCCTCTATAATGACTTAAAAACATAATTTATTTCATGTTTAGTAATAATAATAAAATAAATTTTAATAATAATTTGTATAGTTTTAAATATTTCATTTTAACTTGTGATAGTTAAAGAAATTTATAAATTTTTATTATTTAAGTTTTTTAATAAATAATTAATATAAGAAAAAAAATAATTTCTTAAATAGGAATCACTGAAGAAAATAATTTCAATAGATATAACCATAAATAAATCTGTTTTTAATTTTTATAGTTTTTAATTGGACCTAATTATAAGAAAAACAAAAAAATGAATATTAAAAACAGTTGATGAGCAAAAATTCCAAATTAATTTGAATAATACTTTTGAATAAAAAATTTTAATTACTCTGAAATATAATTAGTAGAAGAAAAAATAATTTAATAGGCAGACAAGACAGAGATGGCTTTCAGCGCCTGTGTATTATTCTCGTCGATAACTTGGTGAAAGGTGGGGTAGGAGGATTTGGTGAAGTCGAAGAGTTGAAGTTTCTGACCCACCCATCCTTGGTCCTTGGCGTAGCACGAGTTGGGAATGATGCCCAGGTCTGTGACGTTTCCCAGAGAGTTCGAAAGAGCCTTGGTGAGTTGGATGTTTGATGTGAGGGTGTCTGTGAGCATGAGCTGGAAACCAAGCTCCTTTAAGATGCCCATGTCCAATGTCAGCAACTCTCTGCCCAGCTTTTGATTCCTGTAACGAGGATCCACTATCAGGGATGTCTCGCCAGCACGAATGCTTTGCGATCTCACCTGCCACGACTTGCCCGCTAGGGTCGCAGCCACACGAGGGTAGGTGGTCAAGTCAAGACTTTCAAGCACCTCTTGGTCTTTGAGGTTGGCCATGAGACACCGGTGGGAGACCACACCACCGTCCTTTTGTCTGTAGAGGTCTTTTTTCACCATCAGATGAAACACTAAGCAATGATTTTTCATCAGCATCGACGTTTTGAAAACCCCCAAATGAGGGTGTTCATGTAGGCCATATCCCTTGCCTAGCTTACAGGCGGTGTACAAAAGTCCAAACAGCCAATCCGCGTCCTCCTTCCTACAGTTCCTGATGTAGAACATTCGATCTTGGGGAAGAATGAGGATGCGTGGAAGCCCCGGAAAGGATGGCAGCGTGCATTGGTCAAAGAGAAGCTCGTCAACTTCGAAAATATCCGAGTTTTTTATCATCTCATGCACCTCCTTCTCCGACCGAGGCTGTTTGGGTGGGGTTGTTTGTATGCATGCAGTGAAACTGAACTTATTCTCATGACACAATAGCTTCATGACTCATTAATTTGATTCATTTCATGTTATCCATAATCAACCAGTTTTCCAATGCATCGAAACATCTCACAACGTTGAAGAACACTTGAAGTTACAGGAATTTAAATTCGTTTTCGAACAACTAGAATCCAGCAACAACAACCTCCCTGGGAGGAGCGAATCTTTTGAGGAGGAGCGTGTTAGAAGCCAAGGAACCTCTGAGAAGGATGTTGTTGGAGATGCTGAAGAGTTCCTCAAAACCTCCCTCTTTCACTAACGTGTCAATCCTGTCGCCATTGCTTTCCGGACACACCTTGATGAGGCAGTCGGTGTAGCTGTGGAGATTTGGAGAGTAGAGGTTGGAAGGAGTTTGAAGTTGGAAGGAGTTTGAAGTTGGAAGGAGTTTGAAGTTGGAAGGAGTTTGAGGTTGGAAGGAGTTTGAAGTTGGAAGGAGTTTGAAGTTGGAAGGAGTTTGAGGAATTAAGCGAATTTCATGATCGGGTGTTTTTTAATTGGAATATTGTGAAAATACGCAAAAATGATTGAATGAAAAAATGAATGAATGAATGAATGAATGAATGGATGAATGAATGAAGAATGAATGAGTGAATGAATGAATGAATGAAGAATGAAGAATGAATGAATGAATGAATGAATGAATGAATGAATGAAGAATGAATGAATAAATAAATGAATGAATGAATGAATGAAGAATGAATGAATGAATGAATGAATGAATGAAGAATAAATGAATGAATGAATAAATGAATGAATGAATGAATGAAGAATGAATGAATGAATGAATGAATGAATGAATGAATGAATGAATGAATGAATGAATGAAAAAGGCACCCAAGATCGACAGCTTGGGCCAGCTTGATGGAGAGCTCGATGAAGCGGAAAAGGATGAGTTCCTTGGGGGTGGAGGTGAAGTGGAGGGGGTAGGAGTGCAGGAGGGAGGCAAAGGAATCCACCCAATCCCAGTCGTAAACAATCAGTGGCACGAACTGACAAACATCAATGGTTCTGCGTGGATGTACGAATGGATGCATGGATGAATGAATGCATGGATGCATGGATGCATGAATGCATGGATGAATGAATGCGTGGGTGAATAGATTTACAGATGCATGAACGAATTAATTGGTGAATGCATGGATGGATGGGTTGATGGATGCATGGACGAATGAATTGATGGACGTATGGATGGATGGATTGATGGATGATAAGATGGATGAAGGGATGGCTTTTGAAATATAAAAATAGTCCAACTTTCATAAATGTAACTAATTATACGGAATAACAAAAATATAAATATTAACAATAATAATAACAATAATAATAAAATAAAATAATTATTATAATAGTAAATTCCTGCTCACCTGCAGCCAAAGCTGGGATGCAGAACCAGGAAGAGTCTCAGCACTCCACAGTCCCTGATGGAAAAAATCTCAGAGTACACCCACAAGCTGTCCAGTTCTATAGAGAAGGGGGGGAGGGAAGGGAGGGGGGAGAAGAGGA
The DNA here is from genome assembly GCA_947562095.1 of Branchellion lobata. NCBI lineage: Eukaryota > Metazoa > Annelida > Clitellata > Hirudinida > Piscicolidae > Branchellion > Branchellion lobata. The sequence continues at coordinate 302,086 of OX387257.1, read as the reverse complement.
GGGAGGAAAGGGGAGGAGGGGGGAAAGGGGGAAGAGAGGGAGAGAAGGGGGAAGGAAGGGGGAGAAGGGTGGAGGAAGGGGGGAGGAAGGGGGAGGAGGGGGGAAAGGGGGGAGAGAGGGAGAGAAGGGGGAAGGAAGGGGGAGAAGGGTGGAGGAAGGGGGGAGGAAGGGGGAGGAGGGGGGAAGAAGGGGGGAGAGAGGGAGAGAAGGGGGAAGGAAGGGGGAAGGAAGGGGGAGAAGGGTGGAGGAAGGGGGGAGGAAGGGGGAGGAGGGGGGAAGAAGGGGGGAGAGAGGGAGAGAAGGGGGAAGGAAGGGGGAAGGAAGGGGGAGAAGGGTGGAGGAAGGGGGGAGGAAGGGGGAGGAGGGGGGAGGAGGGGGGAAGAAGGGTAAGTATGATGTGCAACAAATACAAAATAGTACAATAAAAAAAAATAAATTATAGTACAGAAAAATAAAATACAAGAAAAACGAAGCTATACAATAAAATACAAAAAAGTGAAAAATAAACATATGGATGAATGATGGATGGATGGAAAATGGATGAATGAATGATGGATGGATGATGGATGGATGAATGATGGATGAAGGATGGATGGATGGATGGAAGATGGATGAATGATGGATGGATGAGTGATGGATGAATGATGGATGGATGGATGAATGATGGATGGGATATGGATGAATGATGGATGGATGAATGATGGATGAATGATGGATGGATGAATGATGGATGGATGGATGATGGATGGATGGATGATGGATGGATGGATGATGGATGGATGGATGAATGATGGATGGATGGATGATGGATGGATGGATGAATGATGGATGGGAGATGGATGAATGATGGATGGAAAATACCTTCTTCGCCATACTCATCCTCTCCGACATTGTCCGCCTGCTGTGTCATCACTTTCAACATCTCCTCGAACCTTTCCCTCTCCTCCATCCTGCCATGCAAGCCACATCAAACCCCTAACTAGTTCACTCAATCATAATTTCCAATTAAAAATATTAATTATAATTTAATTATTTATTATAAAATATTATTACCCGTTATTTGTTAATAGTTAATTATGAATTAATGAAGTCAGTAACCAAATAAGCTAAGTTCTCCGCCTGATTCACAAAAAGCAACAAAGTGAATTCCAGCTAAAAAAAAGTTATTCAAATTCTCATAATCTAATCTAATCTAATCTAATCTAATCTAATCTAATCTAATCTAATCTAATCTAATCTAATCTAATCTAATCTAATCTAATCTAATCTAATCTAATCTAATCTAATCTAATCTAATCTAATCTAATCTAATCTAATCCAATCTAATCTAATCTTATCTAATCTAATCTAATCTAATCTAATCTAATCTAATCTAATCTAATCTAATCTAATCTAATCTAATGCTAATCATTTTTATAGCGCTGATTCTACACTGTTCAAAAGCGCTAAAAATTATTTTTTTGAATTTTTAAATATAAGCTCATAAGGTTTAATAAATACAAAACCTGGTGTAATCCAACGTCAAAGAGATGCTGTGCAGGGGAGCAGCGACAAGGTCAATGAGGCGGTTGGGTGGGTTGGGAGGTTGTGTGATTGAGGCCTGATTGAGAGACTCAATCAGGTTGCTTGTGTCGCATGGAGAGTTGCATGGAGGGTTGGATGAGTGGTTGGATGGATGGTTGGATGGATGGTTGAATGGTTGGTTGGATGGATGGTTGAATGGTTGGTTGGATGGATGGTTGAATGGTTGGTTGGATGGGTGGTTGGATGGGTGGTTGGATGAGTGTTTGGATGAGTGGCTGGATGGTTGGTTGGATGGTTGGTGGGATGATGAATTTGATAAATGGATGGATGAAGAGTTATTTGTGGGATTGGATGAGGGATTGGATGAAGGATTGGATGAGGGATTGGATGAGGGATTGGATGAGGGATTGGATGAGGGATTGGATGAGTGATTGGATGAGGGATTGGATGAGGGATTGGATGAGGGATTGGATGAGGGATTGGATGAGGGATTGGATGAGGGATTGGATGAGGGATTGGATGAGGGATTGGATGAGGGATTGGATGAGGGATTGGATGAGGGATTGGATGAAAGAAGAAGTCCATTTTCAGCGTTGACAGACCAGCCAAGCGTGCAGTTGTTCCACGAAAGTTTGAGGTTGAGAGGAAGGGGCAGAGGACGGGGCTTGAACGCGCGACCTTTGCATTGGCCTGTGTCTTTGGGTTTTTTGAAAAAATACATTATCAAATATTTGTTTCAAATCTTACCAAATCAAAAATTATTGGAATGTTTCATAGTTTTTGTTAAATTTTTGATACAATTATCTCTGATTGCAATAATCAAGAAGTGAGGCCAGTCGCTTTTAAGTCCTCAGCGTTACATGTTGAACAGCTGAGAAGGTGAAAAAGAAAGAAGAAGAAGAAGAAGAAAAAGAAGAAGAAGAAAAAGAAGAAGAAAATGAAGAAGAAGAAGAAGAAAATGAAGAAGAAAATGAAGAAGAAGAAGAAGAAGAAGAAGAAGAAGAAGAAGAAGAAGAAGAAGAAGAAGAAGAAGAAGAAGAAGAAGAAGAAGAAGAAGAAGAAGAAGAAGAAGAAGAAGAAGAAGAAGAAGAAGAAGAAGAAGAAGAAAAGGAAGTCAAACAATGATTGGTGAATCACTAAGTCGAGACGAAAGGACTGTGGTTGACATTATTTATGAACTTATTGGTGAAAAATAGCAAGAAAAAGGTCTCTGTGCACAAACAGACAATGCTTCAAAAACCCTCGAAACAACTCTCGCAAACTTTGTTGTGGCATTGGTAGATCTCTTGAGCTGGACAATGGGTAGTGAGAACAAGGTCGCTTCGAACGAGAAGACAAGGAAAAGAAGAATATTGTTGTTATAATAGTTTCGAATCAGCGCTACAAAAATAACTTGGTTAGATTAGATTTCAACGGCATTCGCCTTCTGAGAGCCCCAAGGTCACTATGTTATTGGGCAGCTTGAGAGAATAGGAAGAAGAATGAACGAAAGATCGTTTATATAGCGACGAACATTTGATATGAAATTTTGAAAAGTAGTAAAGGAGGGTTGTTACAAGATGATGATGTTGAAAAGTGGCTCAAAGCTCAGTTGCTTCTTATGTAACTCCCTGCAACAGTCTCACGGGGTCTTTGGGCCAACAATCAGAATGATTATTCGTTCCGATCATCATTCTAAGCCATCACCTCTCCATTGCACCGAGCAAGGCAGCTTGACGTCGTCATGGATAAAAATTTTCACTTATGAGCAATTGAAAGTTTATGAAAATATTATTATTTAAAAAAAATATTATTATTATTATATTTTATAAAATTATTATTATTATTACATTTTATAAAATTATTATTATTATTATATTTTATAAAAATATTATTATTATATTTAAAAAAATATTATTATATTATTTTAAAAATTATATTATTTTATAAAATTATTCACTGTTGAAAGAAGCTTCACTGCGAGTCTGCTAGGCGCTTGGGTTCGCTTCCAGGCATTGAAGGCAGTTTGATAAGAAAGAATAAAGGTTCTAAGTGAAAAAAAGCAAATAAAGAGTGACAAGAGGTGAGTTTACAAACGATAGATATCGACCAAGACGTCTTATATCACAAGCTCCAGTTATATCACATGGCAAAGATAACTCTGAAATGCTGATAAGGGAACATGCTAAGAGTAATAATAATAATTATAATTATAATTGAGGGAGTGATTGCTGATAATATCACAAGAAGTTACGTGATAATGCATTTAATGACTCATCCAAACTAGCAACATTCAGAAGGGACACCCGCTTTTGGAGCAGACACACGCATTCAATACTTACTATTGAAAAATTTGTATTATTATTATTATTATTATTATTATTATTATTATTATTATTATTAGTATTATCAGTATTATTATTTTATTAATATTATTATTATTATTATTATTATTATTATTATTATTAGTATTATCAGTATTATTATTTTATTAATATTATTATTATTATTATTATTATTATTATTATTATTATATTATTATCAGTATTATTATTTTATTATTATTATTATTATATTTTTTCAATCTATATGATTGTTTGGTGTATTAATTAATTTATTCGGACAAAATTCCGAGGGCAAAAAAAAGGTCGCTGTGTAACATCAACCCTTGAGCTGTTGAATAAGAGACAGGCTTTGAAAGAATCATTCTCGAAATTATTTATTTTTCTCAAAATAAAAACACATTTTTATGAAATAAAATAAAAAAATAAAATATATTTTTAATCGAATAAAAAAAATAATAAAAATAAAATGTTTAATTGAATTAAAAAAAATAATATAAGAAATGATTTTGAACAATGAAAAATTTAATGAATTTATCCATCTTTTTGCATCTTCACCATCGATCAATTCATCAATTCAAGCCTTCATGCATGCATGCATCCATCCATCAGATTTCATCTCTCCATGCATGAATGCATCAATTTATAAATACATGCATGCATCTATGCATCCACTCATTTAGTCATCCATCCATCCATGCATCCATTCATTCATCCATTCATCCATCCATTCATTCATTCATCCATTCATTCATTCATCAATTTATTCATTCATCCATTCATTCATTCATCCATTCATCCATCAGATTCCTGTAGAAGGCCTCATCCTGCTCAGTACGTCAGTGAAGTGGTTCATGCTAAGCACCTCTCCACGCTGCTGACTGTTGAAATAGGCCTGATGGATGGATGGATGAAAAGCTTGATGAATGGATGGAGTGATGGATGGATGGAGTGATGGATGGATGGATGAATGAAAAGATGGATGAATGAATGGATGGATGGATGAATTGATGGATGGATGGATGGATGGATGGATGAATGGATGAATGGATGGATGGATGAATGGAGTGATTGATGGATGGATGAATGAAAAAATGAATGAATTGATGGATGGATAGATGGATGAATGGATGGATAGATAGATGGATGGATAGATGGATGAATGGATGGATAGATAGATGGATAGATGGATGAATGGATGGATGGATGGATGGATGGATGAATGGATGGATGAATGGATGGATGAATGGATGGATGAATGGATGGATGGATACAAAAGTGATAAATGAAAGTCAAATATATTTAAATAATTTTGTCATATTTAAAAACAATATTTTTAAATTTCAAAATATAAAAAAATTGAAATTAAAACAAAGTGTAGAAAAATAATTAAAAAATATAAATAAAATTGTGAGAAAATTGGAAAATTAAAAAATTAAAGAAAAAAATTTAAAAGGGTTGAAAGGAAGTGTTTAAAAAAAAAAGAAAAAAAAGAAAAAAAAGAAAAAAAGAAAAAAAAGAAAAAAAAGAAAAAAAGAAAAAAAAGAAAAAAAAGAAAAAAAGAAAAAAAAGAAAAAAAAGAAAAAAAAGAGGAAAAAAACCTGTTTGCAGAGGTTTTCAAGGTCAGCTCCCGTGAATGCCTCTGTTCTCTGCACTATGCCATCAATGTCGAATGGGTCGGCTGGGTGCGTATCATTACTATTTATTATTATTATTATTATTATTATTATTATTATTATTATTATTATTACTACTACTACCATTGCCATCTTCATTCCTACAACCCCAACTACTACCTCATTGATCATCCCATCCACCATCACAACCATCACCACAAACACCACCACCATCACCTCCATCACCACCACCACAACAACCATCACCACCACCACAACCACCCCCCCCTCCCCCACCACAACCATCACCACCATCATCATCACCACCACCACCACCACAATCACCACCACTACCACCACCACCACAAAAACCACCACCACCACCATCACCACCACCACCATCACCACCATCATCACCACCACCATCCCCACCATCCCCACCATCACCACCACCACCACCATCACCACCACCACCACCATCATCACCACCACCACCATCACCACCATCACCACCACCACCACCAACACCACCATCATCACCACCACCACCATCCCCACCATCACCACCACCACCACCATCACCATTGGGTGGGAAGAGATTGAAGGTGAAGTGTTGGAGGATCTCTTTGCGCATGGGGGGAGTGGGTGGAGGGATGTGGATGAGGCGGTCAAAGCGTCTGAGGAGGGCTGGGTCGATGGTGGAGAGGCGATTGGTGCACGCCACCACCACCACCCTGGTGTCCGCTTTGTCCTGTCGTCGTGGTGTGGTGTGGTGTGGTGTGTTGTGGTGTAGTGTGGTGTGATGTGGTGTAGTGTGGTGTGGTTGTGGTGTGGTGTGTTGTGGTGTAGTGTGATGTGGTGTAGTGTGGTGTGGTGTGGTGGTGTGGTTGTGGTGTGTTGGGGTGTAGTGTCGTGTGGTGTGGTTGTGGTGTGGTGTGGTGGTGAGGTTGTGGGGTGGTGTGGTGTGATGTGGTGTGGTGTGGTTGTGGTGTGTTGTGGTGTAGTGTGGTGTGGTGTGGTGTGGTTGTGGTGTGATGTGGTGTGGTTTGGTGGTGTGGTAGTGGTGATGTGGTGTAGTTTGGTGGTGTGGTGACGAGTGGTTTATTGTTTAAGTGTGATAAGATTGACAATGGTTAGGTGTGATAAAAGCTGCGGTTTGAAGATGGTGGTAGTAAGTAATAACGCAATAGTAATAGTAGTAGTAGTAGTAGTAGTAGTAGTAGTAGTAGTAGTAGTAGTAGTAGTAGTAGTAGTAGTAGTAGTAGTAGTAGTAGTAGTAGTAGTAGTAGTAGGAGCAGACACATACGAATTCCTCATTGTAAGCCACTCCATCCATGTAGGTGAGAAGTTCTGTCAAAACCCTTTGCTGTACTGAACCACCACCACCACCACCGCCACCACCGCCACCACCGCCACCACCGCCACCACCGCCACCACCGCCACCACCACCACTACCACTACTGCCATCACCACCACCACCACCACCACCACCACCACCACCACCACCACCACCACCACCACCACCACCACCACCACCACCACCATCACCGCCACCACCACCACCACCGCCACCACCACCACCACCACCACCACCCATGCCCCCTCTACAACCAATGATTGAGTCCAACTCGTCTATGAAGACCACACAAGGAGCACTCACTCTGGCTTGTGTGAAGATCTTGGCAGGGGGGGGTGGGTGGATGATTTGATTAATACTTCAACAGAAGGAGGTGGTGGTGGATGATTTGATTAATAATTCGACAGGGGGAGGTGGTGGTGGATGATTTGATTAATACTTCGACAGGGGGAGGGGTGGTGGATGATTTGATTAATACTTCGACAGGGGGAGGGGTGCTGGATGATTTAATACTTCGACAGGGGGAGGGGTGGTGGATGATTTGATTAATACTTCGACAGGGGGAGGGGTGGTGGATGATTTGATTAATAATTCGACTTCTACGTTAAATAATTATAATTTAACTCAATTTATTGATTGAGGAAATTGTTGAAAAAAACTGGATTGAAAAATTCAAAATAAAATGGCCTAAAAAAACTAACTGGAAATGAAATATTTCAAAAATTGAAAATAATAAAATTATAATTAAATAAAAAGAAAGCGCTTCAAAATCTCACCTTTTTGAGGTTCTTCTCAGAGTCGCCCAGGAATGGCGAGTAGACATCGGAAGCAGATAAAACCACCATGGCGAAGCCAGCTTCAGCGGACAACTGTTGTACCATGCACGTCTTTCCGCATCCGGGTGGTCCGTGTAAAAGTAAACCTCGATCACCTCTTAAATTTAATCTTTGGTACGTCTCCTTGTGCTTCGATGGCCAGCTCAAGGCCTGGCGTAATGGCGGCGTGCTTATTGAATGAGTGTTTAATTTTTTTTTCTCAAAAGTCATCAGCAAGGATTGAAATAATCATTAATTTTTTTGGAATTTAAAAAAAAAATTGAAAAAAATAATAAAATAAAACGTAAAAAAAAAAACCTGAATGAGTTGTTGTTTTTCCTCTTCATAGCCCACAACCTTCAGCTTCCTCCTCCTCATCTCCCCACTTTTCCCCCCCTCAACCCTCCCCAACGCCCTCAGAAGGTCCTCCCGTCTCACCCTCCCCCTCTCCCCCTGTGTAGCAATATAACAACGTTTGAGTCAAGTTCACGCCAACAGAATGCTTATAACCCTGTTTGTCTTTGAAGTTTAACTTTGTTTTTTTTGGATAAAATTTCAATTTATGGTAAGCTTACAGATAAATAAACTTTTCAATGAATAAGCTTGAACAATTAAACAAGAAATTAAAAAAAAAATTATTAAAAAAATGAAAAAATAAATTAAAAAGATGAGAATAGAATGACCACCACACCTGTACAAGCTTTTCCACCCTCGCACGCACCACCAACTTTTCAATTTCACCCAAAACCATGCCTCCACACATGCCTGCCACCTCATCATAATCATCCTCATCACCATCCTCCTCCTCCTCCTCCTCCTCCTCCTCCTCCTCCTCCTCCTCCTCCTCCTCCTCCTCCTCCTCCTCCTTCTTTTCATTTTCTTCCTCTTCCTCCTCATTCTTTTCCATACAATTAGTACTACCAGTAGTAGTAGTAGTAGTAGTAGTAGTAGTAGTAGTAGTAGTAGTAGTAGTAGTAGTAGTAGTAGTATTGTAAGTATGAGTATTATTATTATTATTATTATTATTATTATTATTATTATTATTATTACTGTTATTATTATTATTATTGGAGCCATCACTTGCATCCAAAAGGATGTGGTCTTCTGAATGATGGACAGAAGCGATCATTCCTTTAATCATTTTCTTTTTTTCCTTCTTGTTCAACAAACCTATGAAAAACTGTAGAAAAGTTTTGCAAAATAGAGATTTAGTGAAAAAAAAAAAAACAAAAAGTTGATAAAAAAATTAAAAAATTAAATTGAATTTTTTTTCAATGAAAAAACAAAGTGAGGAACCAAGTTAGGTGAAAAATTTGGCGTTCAAAAATAAATAAATTAAATTTTCGAATGAAAAATTAATTTTTGAACTCCTAGCAACAGCAGCAACCTCATGTGTGAGTCTGAGACCACAGTTGATGGGGTCTTCTGAGGTGGCAAAAAAGAAAAGATTGTTGCAGAAGGTTCCAGAGAGGAGTTGCAACTGTTCCTGGAGGTGCTTCAAAGCCACCCTGCCCTCGGGGTGGGTGGTGAGATGGTCTGTTTGATCAAGAACCACAAAACACATGTGTTTTTTTCTAAGAAATTTTGCAGTTTTGATGAGAGAATCGAATTTGTTGGTGAGCTCGTGGAAGGAGTGTGAATAGAGAGGAATTTGCAGCAACATCAGTTGAGCTCTGAAGTTTTGAGCTACACTCTCAATCACCGTCATTTTTCCTGATCCTGGAGAGCCCCAGATGAGGAAGGACTGCAACTTGTGGAGTGAGTGAGTGATGAAGGAGGAGATTTTTGAAACCAGAGGAGACACGAGAGTGGTGGTGTTGTGGTGGAGTCGAGTTGAGGTGATGTCTTTAATGCTGATATCCGTGTCCTTAGCTACAACGCCATTTTTTGTTGAACAATTCAGAGACTCAATTCGGAGACCTTCCAAACCCAGCTGACGACCATGGTGGTTTCGTCTGACGTCACAAACGTAACCATCTGAAACCACTTTACCTTCCAAAATTCTGTGACAAAAACTTTGAATTTTGTTCCACGAGAAAGTTTCATAAAAGGTTTCTTTGACTAATAGCTCCAATTCCAAAGAGGTCGCTTTACTCTTGGGAACTTGTTCAAGGGAAACTAAAGAAGAAGGTGGTTCCAGTTGCAACAGAGGAAAGTTTGAGTTTGTCAACTTGTAAATATTAGCAGTAATTTCTACTGCAGTTTCATTTTCAAATGAATCCACAAAAGCATGGCAGAGAAACGTGTATTTTTGTGTCTTGATTTCGACTAGCTTGTTGAGTCTGATAGACAGTGAACTGAACAAACGTTCGTCTATATAAGCTACTTGAGAATGACATTGTAAATCAACTTTGCATGTCATTTTTTTTATATTTGAAATGAATAAGTTCTGTAGAAACTATTCCAAAACCACATGCATATCGGCACGCAACGATTTAAAAGTTGAGAATTGAAAAAAGTCAACTTCTCATGTGTTTTTCTCGACTCAAAGTTAATTCTAAAAGTATAAATGGAATATGTTCAACTTTTTCACATTTTTGAGCATATTTTTGTTTTAGAAAAAAACTCAACTTTTGAGTTGAACTTAAGTCCATATTTAGTTATTTAAATGCCCATTTTTTCTAACTCTTATCCATTAAACCCCCCTTTATATTTTTGACAATCGCATGCACCGATTATGATATTCACTTAAAGTGGTAACTTTGTCGTTGATAGATTTTGCTGAAAAAGTTTAAAATGGCAACGAGAGCAGCCACATGTGAGTTAAAGATTCGGTCATTGCAGAGGAAAATCTGAAACCGCTGCTGATCTTGCAAGACTTGTTCAACAATATATGATAAGTTGATCATTGGAAAGCAAACAAATTAAATCAACTTTTTATTTTTTGCAGTCAATTCGAAGATTCGTAGTTTAAAAGACTACCACTCTCGCATCTCGAAAAACATCCATCCCTTGCCCACAGGACTTGATATAGCCAACACACTGAAATACTTTTCACAGTCTCTCATGGGGTAAATTTCTTCAGAGATGACCAAATTTTCTGATTTGCATGTCTAATGCAACTTATATTTAAAATTAACTTTAAAATGATAATAGTTAATTAAGAATTTAAAAAAAAACGTTTAAAAAATTGAATTGAGAAATTATTATTCAAAAAACCGTCAACCAGAGTTCTCAAAGACGTCCCCCTCACAATCAGCAATCTCTTCCACCCTTCCACCATCTCCCCATCCTCCATCTTTCCTGATCTCGACTACCCTGTTCTCTTTGAAATCATAGAGTCCACCATTGAAATAATTCCCTTTGTGCAGTCTGGTCAGCATGGTTCGTGCAACAAGTGTTGAGCGCTAAAAAATTTTTTTAATTAAATTTATGAATATTGTATAAGAAAATTTAATTTAATTTTTGTTTTTTGAAAAAAAAATGGAAAAATGTGTAAATTTGTTAAGGTTAGACGTTCAGACCACCAGTCCGACAATAACCACTGATTATATTCCGACTATAAACATCACAGCCACTAGTGAAATTAGCCTCGCCACAACTATCATTTCTAAAGCTTTCTCCACCTCAATCATCACCACCAACACGTGACTTCAATCACCACCACCAACACGTGACCTCAATCATCACCACCAACACGTGACTTCAATCACCACCACCAACACGTGACTTCAATCACCACCACCAACACGTGACTTCAATCACCACCACCAACATGTGACTTCAATCACCACCACCAACACGTGACCTCAATCATCACCACCAACACGTGACTTCAATCACCACCACCAACACGTGACTTCAATCACCACCACCAACACGTGACCTCAATCATCATCACCACAACTATTATCATCACCATCACCACAACTATAATCACCACCATCAAAACTATCATTATCACCATTACAACTATCATTATCACCATCACCATAGGTATCATAACCACCACCATTATCACCACCACCACCACCACCACCACCAGCACCACCACTACCACCAGCACCACCACCACCACCACTACCACCAGCACCACCACCACCACCACCACCACCACCACCACTACCACCAGCACCACCACCACCACCACCACCAGCACCACCACTACCACCACCACCACTACCACCAGCACCACCACCACCACTACCACCAGCACCACCACCACCACCACAGCCTTGGGAGAGTCAATCTTCTGCGTGTTAAGTTGTTTGGTTCCCTTCCTGCCCACCACCCTCTCCAGCACTCTGCCCCACCTCTTGTCCTCCTCCCTCCCCATCTTCCCTCCGTCACTCCATCGAGACTTCCTAATGCTTTTGTGTCGCAATCTGCTGCCCTTGACTCTTGGTTCGTTCATGGGAGCATGCATGCATGCATTCATGGGTGCATGGATTTATGGATGCATGGATTCATGGAGACATGGATGCATAGATGCATGAGTGCATAGATGATTGGA
>OX387257.1:272500-282500 GCA_947562095.1 Branchellion lobata | reverse complement strand
AACAACAACAACATCCACAACAACAACATCAACAACAACAGGAAATGGTTGGTCAGTTGTTGTCTGCTCTTTTCCACTGGTACGATATGACCACTTATCTCAAAGACGGTCCGTTGTGGTTGTTGTTGTTGTTTTCAAAGTTTTTGTTGTTGTTGTTTCAAGGTTGTTGTTGTTGTTGTTGTTTTCAAAGTTTTTGTTGTTGTTGTTGTTTCAAGGTTGTTGTTGTTACTGTGGTTGCTTTGAAAAAATTGAGAAAAAATTTCAAAAACTAAAAATTCAAATGAAAATTCATTTATTTATTTTAAAAACTTTTTTTATTTTGCAAAAAAAATAATTAATTAAAAAATTGATTTTTTTTCAATTAATAATTTCAACAATTTAAAATAAAAATAATTTCATTAAATTTATTTTTTATTTTCAGTTTTCATAAAATAAAAAAATGAAACTCCACAGACGCCACAGGAAACGCTTTGAACAGACTGAAGCCCAAGGTGACCTCGTTGCTGCCATGACAACCACCAAAATATCCCCTTGACAACCACTAAACTATCCCCTTGACAACCACCAAACTATCTCCTTGACAACCACATAGCCACAAACCCATCAACACAACCCACCATCACAACCACCACAACCACCACAACCCTCCAACCACTACAACCACCACAACCCTCCAACCACCACAACCACCATAACCCTCCAACCACCACAACCACCACAACCACCATAACCACCACAACCACCCACCCTTCCACCAGTACTTGAAGGAATGGGTGTTGAAGATGGGCAAACTTCACCCAGAAATATTCGCCGCCACCCTCCTCCCCCACCCACTCGAGTGCTTCAGAGTCTCCAACACTTAGTCATCTGCCCATTTCAAAACTGATAATTAAACTTCAAAATTTTAAACTTTTTTATAATTTAAAAAAAAATTTATTTAAATTTTTATTTTTGCATTTTCAAGTTTTTGAATCTTTAAATTTTTTTTTTTTAATTTAAAATTTTAAATCTGAAAATTATTTTTATTTTTTATTTAAAAACTTGTCCTCTCTCCGTCACAACCCGATTTCAAACTTCCACCAATCACACTCTTCTACCGTGACCATAACAGCCAATCAAACTCTACCAAGCCATTCAACCTTCACCTCAACCTTCAAAAACCTCCTCAAAGCCTCTTTCTGAATCATTACTCACCCAACAACCACCAAACCTCACCCAACAACCACCATACCTCACCCAACAACCACCAAACCTTACCCAACAACCACCAAACCTCACCCAACAACCACCATACCTCACCCAACAACCACCAAACCTCACCCAACAACCACCATACCTCACCCAACAACCACCAAACCTTACCCAACAACCACCAAACCTCACCCAACAACCACCATACCTCACCCAACAACCACCAAACCTCACCCAACAACCACCAAACCTCACCCAACAACCACCATACCTCACCCAACAACCACCAAACCTCACCCAACAACCACCAAACCTCACCCAACAACCACCAAACCTCACCCAACAACCACCAAACTTCACCCAACAACCACCAAACCTCACCCAACAACCACCAAACCTTACCCAACAACCACCAAACCTCACCCAACAACCACCAAACTTCACCAAATTGCCAACCCATTCCACCATCACCAAACCCTCCTCCTCATTCTAACAAAATTCCACCAAACTTTATTCCAAACCACCAAAAACACCCCCAAACCACCAAAAACACCCCCAAACCACCAAAAACACCCCCAAACCACCAAAACACATCCAAACCACCCAAAACACCTCCAAACCACCAACCTACAAACAATACCTTGGAACCCTCCAAACCACACCACACCACCAGCGAGGGCCGCTCCAGCACCATGAGCATTCTGAAGGATGGTCTCAATCGACTGCTGTCTCTTCTGCCCTACAACCTCATTTCGTGTGACGTTTGTGGGGTGGTGTGGTATGATGTGGTGTGGTGTGGTGTAGTGTGGTGTGGTGTGGTGTGGTGTGGTGTGGTGTGGTGTGGTGTGGTGTGGTGTGGTGTGGTGTGGTGTTGTGTGCTGTGGTGGGGTGTGGTGTGGTGTGGTGTGGTGTGGTGTGGTCAGTAGGGTTAGATGACAGCAACAATGAGATATTATCGCTTATGCCTTTAATAAAAACAATAATAAAAACAATTAAAAAAAAAACAATAAAATAACATTTAAAAAAATAATTAAGAGAAAAATAAAAATAAGAAGAAAAAAAAAAGAAAAAAGAAAACGAACAATCACCGCCACCACCACCACCACCACCACCACCACCGCTACCACCACCACCACCGCTACCACCACCACCACCGCTACCACCACCACCACCACTATTATCATCACCACCATCACCACCACCGCCACCCCCACCCCCACCACCACCGCCACCCCCACCCCCACCACCACCACCACCCCCACCACCACCACCACCACCACTCTCACAGGTGTGGACGTATGTCTTATGTCACTGGATGGAGGCAATCAGAAAAGAGGTGCCGTGGAGGAGGGTGGGAGAACTGAAGGTGCTGCTGAGGTCGGTGGGGTGGTGGATGGATGGATGGATGGGTGGATGGATGGATGCATGGATGGATGGATGGATGGATGGATGAGTGGATTGATAGATAAATGAATGGATTGATGGATGATTGACTAGATGAATGATTGAATCTTATCTAATATAATCTAATCTAAGCTAATCTAGTCTAATCTGATCAATGAATGGATAGATGGAGGAATTGTTGGATGGGGGGGGGGGGGTGGATGGGTGGATGGATGAGTAATTAAGAGACAAATGAATGCATGGTTGAGAGAGTTTATCTTCCATTCTATTTTGGTTTCTAATTTATATTATTTATATTATTTATTTTTGTAGTTCTATGTTTCATACCATAGAAACGTGAACATCGTAACACATCTTCTGAATTTCATCTTCCAGGCTGCATTTCAACTTTTTCCAAACAGGAAACTGTTCGACAATAGTCTAGGCGTTTCCGGTTTGAGCGATAAAGACAAGTGGTATTTTGTGGCGGTCAGAATGTCATCTCCTTCCTGTCACGTGCAACAACAGACACTGCTGTGGATGCAGGTAGGAGAGGGGGTGAGGGAAGAGAGGAGGGGGGATGGGGGAGGAAGAGAGAGACGGATTGAGGAAGAGAGAGAAGGAGTGAGGAAGAGAGAGGAAAAGTGAAAAAGAGAGGAGAGAAGAGAGCAAGAAAGAGGAGGAGGAGAGAGGGAGGAAGAGGAGTGAAAGAAAGGGTTTATGAAGGAATGAGTGAAGGAGTAATTAAAGAAAATCTTATTATTACCTTTTTATAATATTATTATTATCTTATTATAATATTATTATTATCTTATTATAATATTATTATTATCTTATTATAATATTATTATTATCTTATTATAATATTATTATTATCTTATTATAATATTATTATTATCTTATTATAATATTATTATTATCTTATTATAATATTATTATTATCTTATTATAATATTATTATTATCTTATTATAATATTATTATTATCTTATGATTATTTTTCATCATTTTTTTATTCTTTCTTTTCCAATAATTTTTCTTCCTTCTTTTTTCTTCATCGTCTTCCTCCTCCTCATCAGCTCCTCACTTCGGTAGGGGTGTACATCGGCTTAGACTTTTTGGTTTCAGCTCTGCTGCGTTCGGTCCAACTCCTCACCTCTGCCTACAATGAGTCAGTCAAGAAGGATGATGAGGATGAAGACTACGACGATGGTGGTGATGATAACGATGATGGAAATAGAAGAAGAAAAAAGTATTGTAAAGGTGGTTGTGTAGTGAACGTCAACATTACGGATGATGACGACGACGATGATGATGACGCCGACGACGATGATGATGACGACGACGACGATGATGATGACGACGACGACGACGATGATGATGACGACGACGACGACGACGATGATGATGATGATGATGATGATGATGATGATGATGATGATGATGATGATGACGATGACGATGATGAGAGGAAGAAGACGTTTGACGAGAATGGTGGAGTTTTTAACATCATCAACACGAGTGACGTGGATGAAGATGATGGAGACGTGCAGAAGGATGGCGACGAAGGGACGCAAGGTGAAAGTAGTGAGCGTTCGTACTCCTAATTTTTCTATGTTTGTTTTTTGTTTTTTTTCGTTTTTTTGTTTTTTTGTTTTTTTTCGTTTTTTTGTTTATTTTTTTGTTTTTTTTTTTGATCGCAAAAATTGATTGAAAACGTCTTTTTATTTAAAAAAAAAAATTAAATTTTAAAGTTTCGGTTTTTGAACGCCGCAGCTGAATGACCGAAATACTGCCGCTTGTTATTAATAAATTCACAATCGCCAAACAGTCATTAGGAATCCAATAATAATAATAATTTATTATTATTATTATTATTATTATTATTATTATTATTATTATTATTATTATTATTATTATTATTATTATTATTATTATTATTAGGGTTTTTATTATTTTTATATTTATCATTATTATTATAATTATTATTATTGTTGTTCTCAGACGATAGCACCAGCAACCGCGACAACTACATACAATGCCTCGTCCTCATGCTTGACGTGCTCATCAAACAAGTTGGCATTATTATTATTATTATTATTATTATTATTATTATTATTATTATTATTATTATTATTATTATTATTATTATTATTATTATTATTATTATTATTATTATTATTATTATATTCTATTATTTAATTTTTTGACTCATTATTTTTTTTATTTATGATCAATTTCTTTGAAATTAAAAGTTTATTACTGAAATTTTTCTAAAGTTTTAAAAATTATTAAGCACCAAAATTAAATTAAATTAAATTAAATTAAATTAAATTAAATTAAATTAAATTAAATTAAATTAAATTAAATTAAATTAAATTAAATTAAATTAAATTAAATTAAATTAAATTAAATTAAATTAAATTAAATTCAACTTATCACTCCAGTTGGAAATACAGGAAACAGCATGTCACATGGGCATTCAAAGTTCCACCAATCAGAAGCTTTTGACCTTCCTTTCCAGAACCAATAATTTCATCTTATCTGCTTATCCCCGCCCCCTCACTTCTTCCAACAACCAATCAAAGGGAAGCAATGAAAAAAGCTCTAATAAAACTCATCCAAAAACGACCAAGAAGAAGAAAAAACATCCAAAAAACAACCAATCAACGCACACTAAAACAACTAACCAATCCGAGCCGTTCTTCTCTGATCTCATTGACCAATTAGACTGCAGGTATTTCAACCTAGCCCTCCAATTGGTCGAGTTCATTGTGCCCTCCAAGCAACAGGAACTTCCGCTTTGTGAATTCAACGCCCCCAAACCCCACTTTGAAGGTTTTTTAAATTAATTTTCACTTTGAAACAAATGCATGCGTCACGTTCAAATAATTTCTTTTCATTCAAAAAATTTTAAATTTAATCTCACAAGTATTAAAATCAATAATTGCAAATATTGAGTTAAATACTTCATCGACCAATCACAGATGAGCATGTTGACCTACCTCTGCTAATTAGGTCACTTCCGCCAGAGTTCCATCTGTGCCACTCTCTATTGCAGGTGCAAAGCAAAATAGGGGTGTGTCGAAATAATTTCAAACTTCAGTCCGGATCACAATTCTTATTTTTTTAAAACTCTTTTTTTTTTCATTCATCCTCATCCATCCTCATCCATCCTCATCCATCCTCATCCATCCTCATCCATCCTCTTCCATCCTCATCCATCCTCATCCATCCTCATCCATCCTCATCCATCCTCATCCATCCTCATCCATTCTCATTCATCCTCATCCATCCTCATCCATCCTCATCCATCCTTATCCATCCTCATCCATCCTCATTCATCCTCATCCATCCTTATCCATCCTCATCCATCCTCATCTATCCTCATCCATCCTCATCCATCCTCATCCATCTTCATCCATTCTCATCCATCCTCATCCATTTTCATCCATCCTCATCCATCCTCATCCATCCTCATCCATCCTCATCCACTTCCACAGTTTCTCCTGCTAACCACCGATCCATCCATCCACTTGTGTCTTCTGCAAGCTCTTTCTCAACTTCTCCAACACACCAACTTCCTCCACAACTTGCATTCCTCGCAACAAAGGTCCTTCCTCTACCACACCATCAAAACACTCTTCATCCCATGGTGGGTACCACACAATCATCACCACCACCACCACACCACACCACACCATCACCACCACCACCACACCACACCATCACCACCACCACCACACCACCACCACACCACACCACACCACACCACACCACACCACACCACACCACAGTTTGTGGGAGTTACTCTCAACCAAGCACAACCAGTTACACGCTGTCACAGTCAGCCTCATTCTTCACACTCTAACCCTGCCATCTGGCGACGAAATGTTTGATTCAATTGTCGAACAGGACTTCACAAGCAAAAAATCTTCCACCAGATTTTATGCTGGTCTGTCGGGAGCTTGGGGGGTAGAGGTTGGGTGGGCTACTATAAATGGGGTGGTAAAATATGGATTTTAGGTAGAAGCTTAATCTAATCTAATCTTATCTAATCTAATCTAATCTAATCTAATCTAATCTAATCTAATCTAATCTAATCTAATCTAATCTAATCTAATCTAATCTAATCTAATCTAATTTAATCTAATCTAATCTAATCTAATCTAATCTAATCTAATCTAATCTAATCTAATCTAATCTAATCTAATCTAATTTAATCTAATCTAATCTAATCTAATCTAATCTAATCTAATCTAATCTAATCTAATCTAATCTAATCTAATCTAATCTAATCTTATCTAATCTAATCTAATCTAATCTTATCTAATCTAATTTTGTTTGTTTCATTTGATGTCAATTGAAACCCCTTGCGACTTCAGTGGAGAAGATATGCTTTCTGGCGAACCATCTCAAAGTGGCTTCCATCTCCGCCAACCACTACGTGCAGGTGGAAAATCCTCCACCCTTCCCCTTCTCTTCCAACACCTCTTCTTCCTCCTCCCTCTTTTCCACCCCCTCCTTCACCCCCTCCCCCTCCCCCTCTAACACCCCTTCCTCCACCCCCTCCACCACCCCTTCTTCCACCCCCTCTCCCACCCCTTCCTCCACCCCCTCCACCACGCAGTCGAGTCTGGCTCACGCCTTCACGCACCTCATTTCCACCCTTGACGACACATACTCACCGGTTGTCATGCAGACGTCACTCCTCCTCAACTGCCTCAACCATCAAGCTCTCAAGGTGGGTGGAGGAGAAGAAGGGGGGGGGGATGGAAGGGGGGGGGAAAGAGGGAAGGATGGGAGGGGAGGGAGGAAAGAATGGAGTGGGGGGGGGGGGGAGGGAGAAAAAGAGGGAAGGATGAAGAGGGGCAAAAGGGGGGAAAAGAGGGGGGGGGGGAGGAGTGATTGTGAGAGAGTGGTGGAAAAGTGGAAGATGAGGAACCTGGGATGGAAAGAGGGAGGAAAAGGTGGAACAAAAGGTGTGCAGGGGTGCATAGAAGGAGGAGGAGAAGAGAATGCGGAGTTGCAATGCTGGAAATTTAAACCTAAAATTAAATAAGAAATGAATCGAATTAACTTTTAAAAATAATGAAACTTCAAAAGCCCCATGAATTGTCTTCCGTCATCCCCATCTACAGTGCATCAGATCTACACTGGAACTTCACTTTGACCTAGTTATTCGAGACCGTAACCTAATTCTCACAAAAATGACCCAATTGTCTGGCCTTCTGACGACCAATCAGCGTCGTCCAAATCTCCTCACGTGGTCGTTTTTTCTGGAACGTCTAGACGTGTTGTGTCTGGAAGGCCAAGTGGCTCTGCAGACGGCTGGAGAGATAAGTCATTTGCAAGGTGAAGAGGAGGAGGAGGAGGAGGAGGAGGAGGAGGAGGAGGAGGAGGAGGAGGAGGAGGAGGAGGAGGAGGAGGAGGAGGAGGAGGAGGAGGAGGAGGAGGAGGAGGAGGAGGAGGAGGAGGAGGAGGAGGAGGAGGAGGAGGAGGAGGAGGAGGAGGAGGAGGAGGAGGAGGAGGAGGAGGAGGAGGAGGAGGAGGAGGAGGAGGAGGAGGAGGAGGAGGAGGAGGAGGAGGAGGAGGAGGAGGAGGAGGAGGAGGAGGAGGAGGAGGAGGAGGAGGAGGAGGAGGAGGAGGAGGAGGAGGAGGAGGAGGAGGAGGAGGAGGAGGAGGAGGAGGAGGAGGAGGAGGAGGAGGAGGAGGAGGAGGAGGAGGAGGAGGAGGAGGAGGAGGAGGAGGAGGAGGAGGAGGAGGAGGAGGAGGAGGAGGAGGAGGAGGAGGAGGAGGAGGAGGAGGAGGAGGAGGAGGAGGAGGAGGAGGAGGAGGAGGAGGAGGAGGAGGAGGAGGAGGAGGAGGAGGAGGAGGAGGAGGAGGAGGAGGAGGAGGAGGAAGAGGAAAAAGAGCAGGAAGAGGAAAAAGAGGAGGAAGAGGAAAAAGCGGAAAAGGAGGAGGAAAAGATGAAAATATAGTAAAAAATTATTACTTTTGAATGAGTTTTCATCTTTGCCACCCCCACCACCCTCACCACCCAGATCTCCACCACAGTGACCTACTAAGCAGGTATTTCTTGCAAAAAGTCTCTAGGGCACGCAGTGCCATCAAAATTAATGAGGTCAGCCAGAAATTAAACGCTAGAAAATTGTTCAAACGGAAAGAAATCACCAATGACGTAGTGGAAAACATATGTAGGTTTTTTTTCAAATGGTTTCTTCTATTCATTTATTTATTCATTTATTTGTTTATTTTATTCATTTATTTATTTATTTATTTATTTGTTTGTTTGTTTATTTATGCGTTCAAGCAATGATTCATAATAAATTATCCAACTATAACTTGTCATTAATACGTCATAACTTGTCATTAATACGTCATAACTTGTCATTAATACGTCATAACTTGTCATTAATACGTCATAACTTGTCATTAATACGTCAGAGAACTCCCAGTGAAGTATGAATGGCAGTCATAAATGGCCAATTACCATGTTAACCCACCAATTAATAATCACTCATTTATCAGAATACATGTACTAGTAAAAAGAAATATTCTTATAGTGGCGTTAACCCCGTAGAGTTTCAAAGCCACAGGAGTAGGTGGCTTTCAAAGTACCATAGTTGACATCATGATTAAATATGACGTCATGTCTCAACAGCCTACAAGGTGTTCGAAGAGTGTTGTTTTGTTCGCTTCGAAAACAAACCACAACAAAAAAACAGCGATCTTTTTAGCAAAATTTACAACTACAACAACAACAACAACAACAACAACAACAACAAAAACGTCAACATCAACAACAACAAAGGTGCCATGTATTCATTTTTGGATGCAATTGTTTTTTCATTCAACACACACCACTTCAACCCCCCTATGCAAACAAACCTACAAGAACCCATCCAACCAACATAGCTACACAGCCACACAGCCACACAGTTACACAGCCACACAGCCACACAGCCACACAGTTACACAACCACACAGCCACACAGCTACACAGCTACACGGCCACACAGCCACACAGTTACACAGCCACACAGCCACACAACCACACAGCCACACAGTTACACAGCCACACAGTTACACAACCACACAGCCACACAGCCACACAGCCACACGGCCACACAGCTACACAGCCATACGCAAACTCCTAAAAGCAACTTTTCCCACACAGACGCATACAAACAAATCCTTACAAACACACCCATATACAAGCAAACACGCACACAAACACACACACACACACCCACAGAGAACAAGCTCTCGCATTCCACCAAGCAGACTCCTCTGCCCACCACCAGGTGCAGAGACTCGAGGTTTGGGGCGTCCCTCTTCGCCACCTTCCCTGGTGGGTGGTGGTGGTGGTGGTGATGGTGAGGATGTGGGTGGTGAGGAGGTGGGTGGTGAGGAGGTGGGTGGTG
>OX387257.1:265000-267500 GCA_947562095.1 Branchellion lobata | reverse complement strand
CCCCCTTCCACCCCCTTCAACCCTTCACCCCTCCACCCCTTTCAACCCTTCACCCCTCCACCCCCTTCAACCCCTTCACCCCTCCACCCCCTTCAACCCCTTCCACCCCCTTCAACCCTTCACCCCTCCACCCCCTTCAACCCCCCTCCACCCTCTTCAACCCCCCTCCACCCTCTTCAACCCCCCTCCACCCCCTTCAACCCTTCACCCCTCCACCCCCTTCACCCCTCCACCCCCTTCAACCCCCCTCCACCCTCTTCAACCCCCCTCCACCCTCTTCAACCCCCCTCCACCCCCTTCAACCCTTCACCCCTCCACCCCCTTCAACCCCTTCCACCCTCTTCAACCCCTTCACCCCTCCACCCCCTTCACCCATCCACCCCCTTCACCCCTCCACCCCCTTCAACCCTTCACCCCTCCACCCCCTTCACCCCTCCACCCCCTTCAACCCTTCACCCCTCCACCCTCTTCAACCCTTCACCCCTCCACCCCCTTCACCCCTCCACCCCCTTCACCCCTCCACCCCCTTCAACCCTTCACCCCTCCACCCCCTTCACCCCTCCACCCCCTTCAACCCTTCACCCCTCCACCCCCTTCACTCCTCCACCCCCTTCAAACCCTTTGATCCCCTCAGTATTCTTACTCCAACCACACTGTCATCACCCGCCTCATCAAACTCGTCATCAATACCATCTCTTCCAGGTAAACAACAAAACAATAACAACAACAACAACAACAACAACAACAACAACAATAACAATAACAAAATAAAAACACTAAAAATACCAATAACAACAACATTCAGCATTATCAATAAAAATGAAATTTAAATTAGAAATAAAAAAATTAAAATTAAATGATTAATTAGTTAAAATAATTAATATTAATTAAGTATTAAATAATTAATATTAATTAAGTATTAAATAATTAATATTAATTAAGTATTAAATAATTAATATACTTTTAATAATAAAAAAATGAGAATAACTTTTAAAAACTTGAAAACAAACTAACAACAACAACAACAATTATGCTAACAACAATTGTGCTAACAACAATTATGACAACAACAACAATTATGACGACAACAAAAATTATGACGACAACAAAAATTATGACGACAACAACAATTATGACGACAACAACAATTATGACAACAACAACAATTATGATGACAACAACAACTATGATACAACAACAATTATGACGAAAACAAAATTATGACAAAAATAGGAAATTTATATAACTTAAATTTATGTAAATTGAAAAAAAAACAAATCATAGGCTTGAAAAAGTATTTTTAAAAAAATAAATAAAGTTAAATGTGTCTAAAAATTCAAAAAACAAAAATTATTTTTGAATTTTTTTAAATTATTTTTGGTGAATAACTTGAATAAATATTTAAAAAATGAAACGCAGGTGTCACCAGTGCGTCTTGAAGGAGCCTGAACCGGGCCCTCCTAGCCCTTACCTGGCCAGGAACAGGGGTGGGTGTGCATCAGGGCAAATATTATCATTATTCGTTCCCATTTTAGTTTCAATTTTAAATCTAATCATATTTTATTCATATTTATTTTAATTTTATTTAATTTATATTTATTATCATTATAATTTTATTCATATATATTTTAATTATAATTTTATTTCTATTAATTTTAATTATTATTTTATTTATATTTAGTTTAATTTAAATTTTATTTATTTATATTTTTATTTTTTTTATTCAATTTTTAAATTTTCACTTAAATTATAATAAGACATTTTGAATGGCCTCGAAACTCTACGGGGTTAATGCCACTATAATAATATTCGTATTTGTATTGTATTGTATTGTATTGTATTGTATTGTATTGTATTGTATTGTATTGTATTGTATTGTTTTGTATTGTATTGTATTGTATTGTATTGTATTGTATTGTATTGTATTGTATTGTATTGTATTGTATTGTATTGTATTGTATTGTATTGTATTGTATTGTATTGTATTGTATTGTATTGTATTGTACTGTATTGACATTTTGAATGGCCTCGAAACTCTACGGGGTTAATGCCACTATAATAATATTCGTATTTGTATTGTATTGTGTTGTATTGTATTGTATTGTATTGTATTGTATTGTATTGTATTGTATTGTATTGTATTGTATTGTTTTGTATTGTATTGTATTGTATTGTATTGTATTGTATTGTATTGTATTGTTTTGTATTGTATTGTATTGTATTGTATTGTATTGTATTGTATTGTATTGTATTGTATTGTACTGTATTGTATTGTATTGTATTGTATTGTATTGTATTGTATTGTATTGTATTGTATTGTATTGTTTTGTATTGTATTGTATTGTATTGTATTGTACTGTATTGTATTGTATTGTATTGTATTGTATTGTATTGTATTGTTTTGTATTGTATTGTATTGTATTGTATTGTATTGTATTGTATTTTATTGTATTGTATTGTATTGTATTGTATTGTATTGTATTGTATTGTATTGTATTGT
>OX387257.1:252500-257500 GCA_947562095.1 Branchellion lobata | reverse complement strand
CTCCACACCTTCCCACACTCCTCCACACCTTCCCACACTCCTCCACACCTTTCCACATTCCTCCACACCTTCCCACACTCCTCCACACCTTCCCACACTCCTCCACACCTTCCCACACTCCTCCACACCTTCCCACACTCCTCCACACCTTCCCACACTCCTCCACACCTTCCCACATTCCTCCACACCTTCCCACACTCCTCCACACCTTCCCACACTCCTCCACACCTTCCCACATTCCTCCACACCTTTCCACACTCCTCCACACCTTCCCACATTCCTCCACACCTTCCCACACTCCTCCACACCTTTCCACATTCCTCCACACCTTCCCACACTCCTCCACACCTTTCCACACTCTTTCATACTTTTTCTCTACTTTTCCATTTTTCTTGCAACACTGGAACACCACTCTTACAATTAACAAACAAGTTTCAATGAAAATCTGCAGTCACTACCGCTACAAACCCTTTTGAAACCAGTACAAACAACTAACCAAAAAGATTTTCACGAAATTGTTACTTATGCCGTTTGATCACTCACAAACAGCTGAAAACCACTATGGAACCACAAAACAAAACCCCCGAAAACAAAACCACTATAAACCACCACAAACCATCACCAAAACCCACCACAAACCATCACCACAAACCACCACCACAAACCACCACCACAAACCACCACCACAAACCACCACCACGAACCACCACCACAAACCACCACCACGAACCACCACCACAAACCACCACCACGAACCACCACCACGAACCACCACCACAAACCACCACCACGAACCACCACCACAAACCACCACCACGAACCACCACCACGAACCACCACCACAAACCACCACCACGAACCACCACCACGAACCACCACCACAAACCACCACCACGAACGGCCACCTCCAGGGCATCAACAGAATCCACAGCATCACCAGCACCCAGCTGGACAACATCATTTGCAACCTGGCTACCTACCTTGACTTCATCCCCAGCGATTCCATCCAACCCTCTTGGTCCCTCATTATTACCCACTTTGACACCTTTTTCCGGAAAGTGTCACTCATCCTCCCCTCCCCCTACCCCCCCATCAACCTCCTTTTCAAGTCCATCATCTCCCTTCTCAAACTCCCCAACTTCTCACACAGAGTAAGTGTTTGGTTTTTTTTAAAGGTTTATTTGGGTGAGTTTTTAGTCTACAACCACCATCGTCACAATCACCATCACCATCACCACCATCACCATCATCATCACCACCACCACCACCACCACCACCACCACCACCACCACCACCACCACCACCACCACCACCACCACCACCACCATCACCATCACCACCACCACCACCACCACCACCACCACCACCACCACCACCACCACCACCACCACCATTTTCCACCCATCAGCCCATTCTAGAGCCTTTTTCGAAGATTGTTAGCTTCGCCATTCAGACCTGCTCCTTCGACCTGCAACTTCTCATCGACATCTGCTCATTCTGCGGAAGGGCTTTCACTAAGGTGGGTGGTGGTGGGTGGTGGGTGGTGGGTGGGTGGTGGGTGGTGGGTGGATAGGTGGTGGGTAGATAGGTGGTGGGTGGGTGAGTGGTGGATGGGTGGGTGGGTGGTGGGTGGATGGTGGATGGGTGGTGGGTGGTGGGTGGTGGGTGGATGGTGGATGGGTGGTGGGGATGGTGATGGGTGGTGGGGATGGTGATGGGGAATTGGTGGTGGATGGGTGGTGGATGGGTGGTGGATAGGTGGTGGATGGGGGGTGGGGATAGTAATAGGGGATGGGTGGTGGATGGGTGATGAGTGAATGGTTGGTTTTTTTGGGTGAATGGGTGGTATGGAAGATTGAAGATGTTCCATATCTTCCCACACTTCTCTTCTTTTCATTTTTCCGTTTTTCTCAACTTATTTTTTTCATAGCTGCCACTCAAAAAACCCCACCCCACCACCATTCCTCCCCCCATGTCACTCAACCACCATTCCACTCCCCCACCATCCCACCCTCCCACCATCCCACCCTCCCACCATTCCACCCCACCACCATCCCACCCTCCCATCATCCCACCCAACCACCAACCCACCCTCCCACCATCCCACCCCACCACCATCCCACCCCACCACCATCCCACCCTCCCACCATCCCATTCCACCACCATCCACCCTCTCACCCCACCACCATCCCACCCTCCCACCATCCCACCCTCCCACCATCCCACCCTCCCACCATCCCACCCAACCACCATCCCACCCCACCACCATTCCACCCTCCCACCATCCCACTCCACCACCATCCCACCCAACCACCAACCCACCCTCCCACCATCCCACCCCACCACCATCCCACTCCACCACCATCCCACCCTCCCACCATCCCACCCTCCCACCATCCCACCCTCCCACCATCCCACCCTCCCACCATGCCACCATTCCTTCCCCAGGAAAGGGATAAGCTTTATTTATCCCGGTGTGTGGTGTTTGAACTGGTGCAAGCCATCAAATTCAAGCAAGTGCTGCCCGATGAAAACTTCCTTCTGCTTGTGCAGGTGGTGTGGTGTGGTGTGGTGTGGTGTGGTGTGGTGTGGTGTGGCATGGTGTGGTGTGGTATGGTGTGGTGTGGTGTGGTGTGACGTGGTGTGGTGTGATGTGGTGTGGTGTGGCGTGGTGTGGTGTGGTGTGGTGTGACGTGGTGTGGTGTGATGTGGTGTGGTGTGGTGTGGTGTGGTGTGGTGTGGTGTGGCGTGGTGTGGTGTGGTGTGGCGTGGTGTGGTGTGGTGTGGTGTGGTGTGGTGTGGTGTGGTGTAGTGTGGTGGGGTGTGGTGTGGTGTGGTGTGGCATGGTGTGGTGTGGCGTGGCGTGGTGTAGTATGGTGTGGTGTGGTGTGGTGTGTTGTGGTATGGTGTGGTGTAGTGTGGCGTGGTGTGGCGTGGTGTGGTGGTGTTCTCAATTCACCGACTCACCCAGTCAACACCCATCTACAACCATTAAAAACAATGTGAAGATGGCAACACCTACCCAGCCATTCACCAATTCACGACTCCCGCAACCCAAAAAAAACCAGTTCACCCACCCACAAAAACCCCATACCCACCCATACCCACCCAATAAGCCACCACATACCCACCCATACCCACCCATACCCACCACATACCCACCCATACCCACCACATACCCACCCATACCCACCACATACCCACCCATACCCACCACATACCCACCCATACCCACCCCATACTCACCCATACCCACCCAATAAGCCACCACATGCCCAGTCATACCCACCCAATAAGCCACCACATACCCACCCAATAAGCCACCACATACCCACCCATACCCACCCATACCCACCCATACTCACCCATACCCACCACATACTCACCCATACCCACCACATACTCACCCATAAGCCACCCCCTTGCAGATGGTGTGTTTGGACGCAGGGGGCACAATAGGGGTGGTGAGCATTGTGAAGGAGCTGTCCACCTACTCCTTCAACCCCCACTCCCAGTCCCTCGTGTCCACTAACATTGCCGATCTCTTCAAGCACCACCTGCCCGACTGCATCGAGTTCATCGCTGACATACACACCTCCAACAAGCTCAAGGTCATTCGACCTTCTTAGGCAGTTTTTAGAAGGGTTTTGAGGGCTTTATGGGTTTTTAAAAGGTTTTTTGAGGTTTCTTTTGGGTTTTTGAAGGGTTTTTGAGGGGCTTTTGGGTTTTTAAAAGGTTTTTTGAGGTTTCTTTTGGGTTTTTGAAGGGTTTTTGAGGGTCTTTTGGGTTTTTAAAGGGTTTTTTGAGGTTTCTTTTGGGTTTTTAAAAGGTTTTTTGAGGTTTCTTTTGGGTTTTTGAAGGGTTTTTTGAGGGGCATTTGGGTTTTTGAGAGGTTTTTTGAGGTTTCTTTTAGGTTTTTGAAGGGTTTTTGAGGGGCTTTTGGGTTTTTGAGAGGGTTTTGGGTTTTTGAAGGGTTTTTGAGGTTTCTTTTGGGTTTTTGAGAGGGTTTCTTGGAAAACTAAAATTTTTTTTGGTGGTTCTTTGAGTTTTTTTTGGGATTTTGAGAAGTTTGAAGTTGTTTAAAAGTATTTTTATAAGAATGAAGTTTGATAAAGTATTTGGTTCAACAACTGCCACAACAGACCAACCTCAGAGGCGCTGCGCAGAACCTCAACGAAGACACCCTGGGAAGCCACCTCAAGGTTGCCTTCTTTGTCTTTTTCCTCTTCTTCTTCTTCTTCTTCTTCTTCTTCTTCTTCTTCTTCTTCTTCTTCTTCTTCTTTTTCTTCTTCTTCTTCTTCTTCTTCTTCTTCTTCTTATTCCTTATCTTCTTCCTCTTCTTCTTTTTTTTCTTCTTCCTTGTCTTTTTCCTCTTCTTCTTCTTCTTCTTCCTTGTCTTCTTCCTCTTCTTCTTCTTCCTTGTCTTTTTTTTTTTTTTCATTTTTTTTTTTTTGATTTTTTCTTATTCTTATTTTTATTTTCTTTATTTTCTTCTTTTTTTTTTATTTTTCTCCCCACTCTGTTTTCTTCATACCACTATCCTTTCAACCTCAATCACTTCTTTTTTTTTTCAAACGATTTTTTAGTATTAATTTTTTTGTTGCTTAATAATTTCACTAACGCAACCATCAGTACCATCACCACCACCACCGCCTCCACCGCCACCACCACCACTGCCTCCACCATCGCCACCGCTATCACCACCACTGCCTCCACTAACACCACCACCACCACCACCACTGCTTCCACTATCGCCACTGCCACCACTGCCACCACTGCCACCTTTACTGCCACAGGTGGCAATTTCTCAGTACGTGTCTCTGGAACTGAGTCACTCGTTCAGCAAGGATACCAAAATGTTGACCAGGCACTTTCCTTGGCTCCTCCACCCCCCCTCCTCCATCCAACAGGGGTCGGTGTGGTGTTGGGTGGTGGCTTGGGTGTGGTGTTTGGGTGGATTGTTGGGTTGGTGGGTTGGTGGGTTGGTGGGTTGGTGGGTT
>OX387257.1:242500-250000 GCA_947562095.1 Branchellion lobata | reverse complement strand
ATATTTCTTTCTTTCTTCTCTTTCATCAGAATTTTTTTTTTTCCATTTTCATCTCCTTCTCATTTTTCCTCTTTCTACATTTTTTCTTTCTCTTTTTTCTCTGTCTCTCCTTCTTCCCCCTCCCCCTTCTCTTCTTCCTCTTCCTCCTCCTCCTCCTCCTTCTCCTCCTCCTCCTCCTCCTCCTCCTCTTCCTCCTCCTCCTCCTCCTCCTCCTCCTCCTCCTCCTCCTCTTCCTCCTCCTCCTCCTCCTCCTCCTCCTCCTCCTCCTCCTCTTCCTCCTCCTTCCCCTCCTCCTCCTCCTCCTCCTCCTCCTCCTCCTCCTCCTCCTCCTCCTCCTCCTCCTCCTCCTCCTCCTCTTCCTCCTCCTCCTCCTCCTCCTCCTCCTTTTCCTCTTCAGATGTCAGAGATGGTGAATCTTCACTTCTTGAGCCTCATTGAAGACCTACAGGAATGCCACTCCACTGTCCTCGTCAAGGTTCTTCATGTTTCAATAATATTTATTCTTATTAATATTATTATTTTATTGTTATTTTTTGTTAATATTTATCTTTTTAATTAATTAATTTTTTTTATTTTATAATAATTTATTTTTTTTATTTTATAATAATTTATTTTATTATTTCTTTTTATGTTATAATAATAGTAATAATAATAATTTTTTTTAGTTTTTTTTTATCAATATTGTTATTACCATTATTTTCATTATCATTGTTGTTAGTAATTTTATAATTTTTATTATTTTCAGTATTTTTATTTTTATTTATATTATTAATGTTTTTATTATTAATGTTATTATTATTAATGTTATTATTATTAATGTTTTTATTATTAATGTTATTATTATTAATGTTATTATTATTAATGTTTTTATTATTAATGTTATTTTTATTAATGTTATTATTATTAATGTTATTATTATTAATGTTATTATTATTAATGTTATTATTATTAATATTATTATTATTAATGTTATTATTATTTTTCTTATTAATGTTATCAGGATGATTATTTTTTTTTTTTTAAAATTTAATTTCGTTTTTTCATTTTTTATTTTCATTTTCATTTTTTTTTCACTTCCATTTTTTTATTAACTTTTCAGTCAATGTTTCTTTCATTTAAATTGAAACTTTCCGTTTTTATTATTATTTCTATTATTACTATTGTTTTTTCCTCATCCTCACGACTTTTTTTATTTTTTATTTTTCTTGTTATTATCATTATTATTTTTTTTTTATCATTATTATTTTCATTATTATCATTATTATTTATATTATTATAATTATTATTTTCATTATTATCATTATTATTTTTATTATTATCATTATTATTATAATTATTATCATTATTATTTTTATTATTATCATTATTATCCTTCTTTTTATTGTTACCATTATTTTTCGTATTATTTTCTTTTCACTATTACTATCAATATTTTTTTTAATCATTCTTATTAAAATTATTCTCGTTTTTTTCTACTTCTTTCCAACTTAATTATTCACCCTCCCTTCCTCCTCCTCTCTCCCCTCCTCCTCCCTCCCCTCCTCCTCCCTCCCCTCCTCCTCCCTCCCATGTCCTTCCCCCTCCCCCTTCCCCCTTCTGCTCCTCCCTCCCATCTTCTTCCTCCTCCCCCTTCCCCTTCCCCTCCTCCCCCTCCTCCTTTTTCCCTTCTTCCTTCCCCTCTTCCTACTCTCCCTCCTTCTCCTCCTCCCTCTCCCTTCCTCCCCTCCTCCAGTTGTTCTCCCTCTGGGTCCCAATTTTACGTTCGTACCACAGTCAGGTTCGAAAGCACCTTTTCACATCTTAATCTAATCTTTTCTTAATCATTCAATTTTCGAAAACATGATTAGAGTTGGGATTATGATTGAAGTTGAGATTTCGGGTAGAATTCGTTTAAGATGGGGTCAGAGTCGTGATAAGGGCTAAAACTTAAATTGGAATTAGAGTTATATTCAATAATAATTTTAATAATATTAATTATTATTAAAATTACTCTCCCCCCCACCCCTTTTCCAACCCCCTTCCTCTTCCAACCCTCCCTCCTCTTTAGCTTCCAGGTCACGTGAGGGTGCGTTTGCAGAAATGTGAAAACTGGAAGCCATCCGTATCGCCATTGGGTCCCCAAGTGTTGTGTGACCTACTTTTCAAGTGGGTCAGGAGGACCCAGTTTAAACTAAGTCAAATCGAAGTTCAATCATCCACTGCCGCCCAGTTTTATACTGTGTGAGGGAGAGGCGAGTGGCAGACTGGGATTATGTTATGATTAATGGAAGGATTCAGTGGTGGTTATGATTAGAGAAAGGATTTAGTGGTGGTTATGATTAGAGAAAGGATTTAGTGGTGGTTATGATTAGAGAAAGGATTTAGTGGTGGTTATGATTAATGAAAGGATTTAGTGGTTGTTATGATTTGAGAAAGGATTTAGTGGTGGTTATGATTAAAGAAAGGATTCAGTGAAAGTTATGATTAAGAAGGGGATAGGCGTGAAGATTGGGACAAGCGGTGAGATGGAGAGTCGAAAGGAAAGTGGGAAAGGATGCATTGAATGTTCATTGGATTCGTCTGCTTCATCCGCATCCCAACTAGATGCAACATCATCGACTCCTCATGGAAGCTTCCGAATAACTCCACAAACATTACACATCTTGGTACAAGTTGGCAAGGTGTTTCAGTGTAGTTCTAAAAAAACTCTCGTCCACACAAACATGGATGACCCCATGATAGTTGTAGCACCACCGCCACCACCGCCACCGCCACCACCACCACTACCACCGCCACCACCGCCACCACCACCACTACCGCCACCACCACCGCCACCACCGCCACCACCACCACTACCACCGCCACCACCACCACCACCACCGCCACCACCGCCACCACCACCACTACCACCGCCACCACCACCACCACCACCGCCACCACCACCACTACCACCGCCACCACCACCACTACCACCTCCACCACCACCACCGTTGTGTATAAGGTTGTTGTGTATGGGGTTGTTGTGTATGAGGTTGTTGTGTATGAGGTTGTTGTGTATGAGGTTGTTGTGTATGAGGTTGTTGTGTATGAGGTTGTTGTGTATGAGGTTGTTGTGTATGAGGTTGTTGTGTATGAGGTTGTTGTGTATGAGGTTGTTGTGTATGAGGTTGTTGTGTATGAGGTTGTTGTGTATGAGGTTGTTGTGTATGAGGTTGTTGTGTATGAGGTTGTTGTGTATGAGGTTGTTGTGTATGAGGTTGTTGTGTATGAGGTTGTTGTGTATGAGGTTGTTGTGTATGAGGTTGTTGTGTATGAGGTTGTTGTGTATGAGGTTGTTGTGTATGAGGTTGTTGTGTATGAGGTTGTTGTGTATGAGGTTGTTGTGTATGAGGTTGTTGTGTATGAGGTTGTTGTGTATGAGGTTGTTGTGTATGAGGTTGTTGTGTATGAGGTTGTTGTGTATGAGGTTGTTGTGTATGAGGTTGTTGTGTATGAGGTTGTTGTGTTGAGGTTGTTGTGTATGAGGTTGTTGTGTATGGGGTTGTTGTGTATGAGGTTGTTGTGTATGAGGTTGTTGTTTGTATTTTTTCATGGGTTGTTGTTGTTGTTGTTGTTTTGATTTCAAGGTAGTTGCTTGCTTGCTAGTTAGTAGCTTGATGTTGTCAAACGTAAGGTTGTAAAACCACAGTTTCAAAAAATGCCAAAGTTTGAAACAATTGATCAAAATAAATTTTTGTCTTAGACAAGTTGATGACTTGTGAATGCTCTAAACAGCTGCAAGCAGCATTGAATAGTTTTTTAAAAACTTTACGCTATATAAATGTTTGTTCCGCTTGGTTGATCTCATTGAGCTCTTGTTGATGGTCAGTATTGGAGTCAGTATTATTCAACCCTACGTAATATAATAATAATAATAATAATAATAATAATAATAATAATAATAATAATAATAATAATAATAATAATTATTATTATTATTATTATTATTATTATTATCATTATTATTATTATTATTATTATTATTATTATTATTATTATTATTATTATTATTATTATTATTATTATTATTATTATTATTATTATTATTATTATCATTATTATTATTATTATTATTATTATTATTATTATTATTATTATTATTATTATTATTATTATTATTATTATTATTATTATTATTATTATTATTATTATCATTATTATTTATTATAATTCTTACTTATTGATAATATTTTTTACTACTTTTTTATTCATTAAAAGTATTATGTACTACCTTACTTATTACTCATTAATACTGTTACTCACCACTTAGTACTCATTAATACTGTTACTCACCACTTAGTACTCATTAATACTATTACTCGCCACTCAGTACTCATTAATACTGTTACTCACCACTCAGTACTCATTAATACTATTACTCACCACTTATTAATACTATTCTCTATTACTTTCATTTTTTATTAATACTATCGTTTCATACAAGTTTTATAGTTATTTCCAACTATTTAATAGGTCATTGTTTATAATTATAATCATTTAATAGGTCATTGTTTATAATTATAATTATTTAATAGGTCATTGTTTATAATTATAATTATTTAATAGGTCATTGTTTATAATTATAATTATTTAATAGGTCATTCATTGTTTATAATTATAATTATTTAATAGGTCATTGTTTATAATTATAATTATTTAATAGGTCATTGTTTATAATTTTGATTATTTAATAGGTCATTGCTTATAATTATAATTATTTAATAGGTCATTGTTTATAATTATAATTATTTAATAGGTCATTGTTTATAATTATAATTATTTAATAGGTCATTGTTTATAATTATAATTATTTAATAGGTCATATTTTATAATTATAATTATTTTAAACTCCTATCCGTATACGTAATAGGGTGATATTGATTGCGTTGGATTATTTATTTTTTAATAAGATGAATAATATCGTTTCCCACTGAGTTGGAAACTTTTTTTAGCTCGTGTTTTTAAAAATATTTTTTTATAAATTTTTAAATTAACTTTATATATTGAAAAAATGGTTTTTCAAGTCAAAAATTCATTATTT
This sequence comes from Branchellion lobata, assembly GCA_947562095.1. NCBI lineage: Eukaryota > Metazoa > Annelida > Clitellata > Hirudinida > Piscicolidae > Branchellion > Branchellion lobata. Next base: position 244,941 of record OX387257.1, on the reverse strand, counting down.
TTATTTGAAAAACAAAACTTGAGCATTTTTTATTTTGATCATAAAAAACAAAGTTAATGGGCTTTATTTCAACAGCAAAACTTGCGAGTAAATAAAAAAACAACGTTAAAAGATAATAATATAAACAATAATATCATCAGAATTGTTATGATAATAACAAAAAAAAAAAATAATAATAATAATCATAAGCAATACGAACATCAAGTGAAAATAATACTAATAATAATAACTATTATTTTGACATTATTAGTATGTTCATCAAAGCACCAGAGTTTTGTGTAATAATAGAATAAGAAAAATATTAAAATAAGAATAAAAATAATATAATAAAGAAAAATATATATAATAGTAAAATAATAATAAAAATAAATTTAAAAAAATATATAATAGTAATATAAAAATAATAATATTTAAAAAATTATGTAACAGTAATATAATAATAAGGATAATAATCATATGAATAAAAATTATAAAAGAAAAAAAAAACCTTTTTGCTGAATATGAAGAATAAAGCCACTTTAGAATGGTTTCGTTGATTTGATTCGGTTCACTTTGTAAATAATCATTTTAATTCTTTTTAAAAAGATAATTATTTTAATTATTTTTAATAAAATTATTTTAATCATTTTTAATAAAATTATTATTTTAATTATTTTTAATAAAATAACTATTTTAAATATTTTTAATAAAATAATTATTTTAATTATTTTTAATAAAATAATTATTTTAATTATTTTTAAAAGATTTATGAGTTAAATTGGAAAGCTGAGATGAATACGAAGAAGAGTATGAACAGCGCCTTTGCTGAGGCAGCAACACAACAAACCTGATTATCACTCAACCCTCCCAACCAAAATAAATGATTTTTATTCAACAATAACTTATCCTTCTTCCAACCAAAACTATTCTGTTTTTTTTTCATTCGAATTTTTCTTATTTATATTTTTTTGTTTTTTTTTGTAATTTGATTTTTTGTTTAGATTTTTTTTTTAAATAACGAAAGAAATAAGAGTTAAATATAATCACGAAAAGGATCGTCTGTTCACTTCGTTGCCAGTTTCTGCGTTGGAGACGAAAAAACTTTTGTTACGGTTATTACGACGTCAAATTGATGACGTATATCACCAAAGAACTGAAACAATGTCACCAGCAACAAAAACAACATCACCACCAACAACACCACCAACAACACCACCAACACCAATAACAACAACAACAACGAAGCCAACAACAACAACAACCTTTGACGACACAGCCGATTCATCGGACGCTACGAAGTGAAGGATGTCCGACAGTGACACCACCCCCACAACCTTTGTGACGTCATCATTTATTATTATTATTGTTTTTATTGTTGTTGTTGTTATTATTGGTATTATTTTTGTATATTACCGTTGTTATTCTAATTGTATAATAATATTGATACAAATGTTATTTTTGCTACTACTACTGATGAATGTGTTAGTAATAATAATAATATAAACAATAATAATAATAATAATATTATTATTATTTTTATTATTATTATTATCATTAATTCTAATAAATGCAACAATGAAGGCGAAGAACAAGACAACCTTTTTTTGATTATTCACTATCACCAATCTGTGCACCTGAGGTGGTCATGATAATGAGTATTGAGATACCATCATCATTACCATCAACACCATCGTCATCATCCTCATCATCATCATCATCATCATCATCATCATCATCATCATCACCATCATCATCGTCATCATCATCATCATCATCATCATCATCATCATCATCATCATCATCATCACCACCTCAGCCTTCACTATCTTCTCCATCACAGCTCCCAACGAATCAGAGGCCAAACACGTGACCACATCTTCCAATTTCTGAAGAGGCAGCCATTTAACTTTTATATTACTCGTTTATTTATATTCTCTTTTTTTTTTATTTCTTCTATTGAAACAATAATAATAGCGAAGGTACTAGCAATAAGAATAATAATAATAATAACACCAAAAACAATAGCAATAATAATAATAATAATAATAATTTTAAAAAAATAAATAATAACAATAATAATAATGATAATAACAACAGCAATAACAGGAGCAATAATAACAGCAATAATAAGAACAATAATAATAATAATGGAAGCGACTTGTCGCTTGGTGGAGAAGTACTGCTGGATGGTTTGGTTGAGGTTGCTGTATGACTTGTCGACCGCCAGGTTCTGAGGGTGGTGGTGGAGGTAATTGAAAAACAAATTACTATTGTTGTTGTTGTTGTTTTTGTTGTTGTTATTGTTGTTGTTATTGTTGTTGATGATAAAAGAGAAAAAGAGGAAATTTTGGTAACGTCAAAAAATTATTCCCTACAAAATTTATTCCCACATCCATCTTCCCCCCTTCTTTTTCCTCCCCCATCCCCCCAATTCAACCATCATTCTTCCCCCACCCCTTTAA
>OX387257.1:225000-237500 GCA_947562095.1 Branchellion lobata | reverse complement strand
ATTTTCTCGGGGGTGTTTGTTTTTTTTGTTCATTTTTAGTAGGTTCCAAACCAATATAAAAAATTCTATTGCTTTTTTCGTAGTATTATAATTTTTACATAGATTTGTAGCTTGTGGTTGTTTATACAAGAAACTTTAAAAATTAATTCAATGGCCAATTATAGAGATGAGCGAACTAAATTTGAAAGATTCCGATCTAGTCTAAGTAGTTAGCGCTACTCAATTCTTGAAACAGTTTCTTGTAAATTTTATAAATTTTGTTTTGTCCAAAAAATTTCTGCGTATGTTTTGTTTTTTCAAAAAAAGATGAAATTTTGTAACATTAAATAGCATTTCGAAGTGTAATTTGAAATTATTAATCATCAAAAAAGTGGGAGTAAGGATGAAAAGTACTTCAAAACGCGTACATGACACACTTACATAACTCTTAATTGCTGCAAAGTCTATCAAAACATTCGTTTGAAAGCAACAAAAACCAGTCAAACATTTCAAAAATATTTTTTCCCCCGTTTGAAGCTTTTTCGAACATTTTAAAATTTCAAAAGGCTATAAAACTCGCAAAATTTCCATTAAATTTCTCACAAAATGTCCCGAAACCTTTGGGTCACAAGCAGACGACAGTTCAACGAAGAATATTGAAGGCTCTGGCTTATTCAAACAGCTGGAGCAAAGGTTATTTTTGAAAGAGGACAGAGCATTTAAAACGAAAGTTTTTTTCACATTTCATCAGTTCAACACTTTTATTTCGCTTTCAATTCGCTTTGGCTCACCGTCTGAAGGTTTTAAACGCTTTTTTTCATTTTTTACTTTTATTTCAGTTACCCATCAACATTATAAGTTCAAATAATCGGAAAAATGAAACAAAACTAAATGGTACAATTGAAAATTATTTAATTTTAATTATGTTGAAGCGCGATATATAAAACAAGCATGGACACCACAGTCAGGATGGCCAAGAGCGACCGATCACCTATCTTCGCAGAGTCAATGCGGTACGTGGAGAGGAGGTCGAGGGGCAGATCGAGGACCTTGGTGGTGGTTACCACGGCAAGCGTTGCCATCTTCCTGGTCGTCGTCATCGCCATTCCTATGTCAATGCCCTCTGCTTCCTCTTCCCTCACTCCCTCCCTCAAGGCTGCGCTGCCTGGGATTAGTGAGGAGAGGGTGGTGAATGGGGGTGGAAGTGGTGGTGATGCTGCCTCGGTTCTCACTGCTGCCTTCTACGCCTCCCCTGTTTAGTGAGGGGATTTGTGTTTTTTCAATCAGTTTCAATCTAATCAAATAATTCATATAGCGCTGCCTCCACACTGTTCAAAAGCGCTCTGTTTATTGCGTGGATTATGAAGCACGCATGAAAAGAGTTAATTCCCTCTTCCTCCCCCTTTGCCTCATTAGCAATGACAGAAACAAGGAACAAGAAGAAGACAGAGAGAAACAAAAAAACAAAAAAGAAGGCCGACAAAAAGACAAACAAGAAGGCAGACAAAAAGAAAAACAAGAAGGCAGACAAGAAGGCAGACAAGAAGGCAGACATGAGGACGAAACCAGACATATATCCCATCATAGGAGGAGGAGTGGAGAGGAAAAAGAAGGAAGTAATAGAGAGAGACATGATGGCGGAAAAGGAAGAAGGAAAGATGGTGAACGTGAGGATGAAAGGATGGAAAAGAGGTGGGAGAAGATTGTGGAGGAATACGAAAAAAAAAATTTGAAAAAGAATGATTCTGATTGGTGGTGGCCTCTTTACGGGAGGGATGAGAGGAGGAGGAGGAGGAGGAGGAAGAAGAATGATGATGAAGGAGATGATTATGATACTCGTTGGAAAAAACAATGGAATGAGAAAAGGGATGATGATGATGATGATGATGATGATGATAAGGAGGAGGAGGAGGAGGAGGAGGAGGAGGAGGAGGGGGAAAAATGGTGGAAAAGAAGAAAAAATGAAAATAAAAATGAGATAAAAGAATGGCTGGAAGATCTTGAAAAATGGCTGGAGGAGAAAGAGGGAGAAAAAAACATTGGAACATTGATTGAAGATTTGAAAGAATGGGTGGGTGAGGAAAGAAAAAGAAAGGAAAAAGAAGAAGAGGAAGAAGAGGAAGAAGAGGAGGAAGAAGAAGAAGAAGAAGAAGAAGATGAGAAGGAAGAAGAAGGAGAAGAGGAAGAAAAGGATGAGGAGGAAGAAGAGGAGAAAAAGTGGTGGAAGAGAAGAAACGTTTATAGGAATAAAACCAGAGAATGGTTTGAAGATTTGGAAAAGTGGATGAAGAAAAAACGAGGAGAGGATGCTGAAGATGACGACGAAGATGGAAATGAAGATTGGTTGAAGGAACTGAAAGAATGGATGAATGAAAAATATGGAAGAAAGAATACCTCAGGATGGACTGAAGAATTGGAAACGTGGATAAAGAAAAAAAATGAAGCTGATGATGAAGAAGAAGAAGGGAAGAGGAGAAGAAAGAGAAATGGAGATGATGATGATGAAGAAGGGAAGAGGAGGAGAAGGAAAAATGAAGATGATGATGATGAAGAAGGGAAGAGGAGAAGGAAGAGAAATGAAGATGATGATGAAGAAGAAGGGAAGAGAAGAAGAAGGAGAAATGAGGATGAGAAAGAGACTGAAGAGTGGTTGGAAGAGATGGAGAGGTGGTTGGACGAGTTGCATGGGGAAAATAGGACTGGGAAATGGATGGATGAAATGAAAGAATGGATGGATAAAAGAAAAAAAAGAAATGAAAAAACAGAAGAGGATGAAGAGGATGGAAAAGATGAGGAGGAAGAAGAGGAAGAAGAGGAAGAAGAGGAAGAAGAGGAAGAAGAGGAAGAAGAGGAAGAAGAGGAAGAAGAGGAAGAAGAGGAAAAAGAGGAAGAGTGGTGGAGGAGGAGAAACGCTTATAGGAATAAATCTAAAGAGTGGTTTGAAGATTTGGAAAAGTGGATGAGTAGAGGGCAAGAGAGAAATAGTGGTGGAAGATGGATTGAAGAGTTGGAAAAGTGGATGAAGAAAAGACGAGGAGAAGATGATGAAGATGGAAGAAAAGAAGAGGAAGAAAAATGGTTGGATGAAGAGGAGGACAACGAAGATGACAGGAAAAGAGGCGATGATAATGATGTTGAAACTCACCGGAAAAATCAATGGAGGAGACGAAGAAACTGGAAAGAATATTCGAGAGACAAAAGGAACAATGGGAATGATGAGGAGGAAGAAGAAGATGATGGAGATGGTGATTGGTTTGCCACCACAGCACCACCACCAACCCACCACTGGAAACCAACTTTCCACCATAGGGGAAGAGGAAAAGCAGGAGGAAAAAATGAATGGGAAGATGGATGGAAGGATGGAGGGAAGGATGGATGGAAGAATGGATGGAAGGATGGAGGGAAGGATGGATGGAAGGATGGATGGAAGGATGGAGGGAAGGATGGATGGAAGGATGGAGGGAAGGATGGAGGGAAGGATGGAGGGAAGGATGGATGGAAGGATGGATGGAAGGATGGAGGGAAGGATGGAGGGAAGGATGGATGGAAGGATGGAAGGAAGGATGGATGGAAGGATGGAGGGAAGAATACTGAGAAATGGAAAAAGAAAGAAGCTGAATGGAAAGAAAAGATGGAAAATGAGTGGGAGAAGAAAAAAGATGAATGGAAAGAGAAGGAGGATGATGAATGGAAGAAGAAGGAGAATGATGAATGGAAAGAGAAGGAGGATGATGAATGGAAAAAGAAGGAAGATGATGAATGGAAGGAGAAGGAGAATGATGAATGGAAGAAGAAGGAGGATGAATGGAAAAAGAAGATGGATGATGAATGGAAAGAGAAGAAGGAGGAGAATGATGAATGGAAAAAGAAGGAGGATGAATGGAAAGAGAAGAAGGAGGATGAATGGAAGAAGAAGGAGGATGAATGGAAGAAGAAGGAAGATGAATGGAAAGAGAAGAAGGAGGATGAATGGAAGAAGAAGGAAGATGAATGGAAAAAGAAGAAGGAGGATGAATGGAAGAAGAAGGAGGATGAATGGAAAAAGAAGAAGGAGGATGATGAATGGAAGAAGAAGGAGGATGATGAATGGAAGAAGGAGGAGGATGAATGGAAAGAGAAGAAGGAGGATGAATGGAAGAAGAAGGAAGATGAATGGAAAGGGAAGAAGGAGGATGAATGGAAGAAGAAGGAGGATGAATGGAAAGGGAAGAAGGAGGATGAATGGAAGAAGAAGGAGGATGAATGGAAAGGGAAGAAGGAGGATGAATGGAAGAAGAAGGAGGATGAATGGAAAAAGAAGAAGGAGGATGATGAATGGAAGAAGGAGGAGGATGAATGGAAAGAGAAGAAGGAGGATGAATGGAAGAAGAAGGAAGATGAATGGAAGAAGAAGATGGATCATTGGAAGAAAAAAGAGGAGGATGGATGGAAAGAGAAGGAGGAGGATGATGACTGGAGGAATGAAAATTATAAGTGGAAAAAAGGAAACAACAACAAAAAAGACAACAACAACAATAAAAACCACAACAACAAAGAAGACAACAACAACAATAAAAACCCCAACAACAAAGAAGACAACAACAACAATAAAAACCACAACAAAGAAATACATAAAAGAAAATTTACAACAACAACAACAGCAACAAAAACAACAACAGCAACAACAACAACAACAGCAACATCCAGAGCAACAGTTTTTCCTCCTTCCCAGTGCCCCAGCATGCCTCTGGAGAGAGGCGAAGCCATAAGCCTGGATCAGTACGTTAACCAGAGACTCTACGAGGTCGCTAGGATTCAGAGCAGAGGTATGGTGGGATGGTGATGAGGTTGTTTGGTGTGGTGGTGAAGGTAATGTGGTGGTGTGGTGGTGGTGGTGGTGAGGGTGAGGTGGTGGTGTGGCGGTGGAGGTGGGGTGGAGGTGAGGTTGTGGCGTGGCGGTGGAGGTGGGGTGGAGGTGAGGTGGTGGTGTGGCGGTGGAGGTGGGGTGGAGGTGAGGTTGTGGCGTGGCGGTGGAGGTGGGGTGGTGGTGTGGCGGTAGAGGTGGGTTGGAGGTGAGGTGGTGGTGTGGTGGTGGTGGTGAAGTGGTGGAGTGGTGGAGAAGTGGTGGCGGTCTTGTGATTGGGTGGTTTATTTTTGGTGATTTTTTGTGGTGTTTTGAATGGTGAAAGTGGTTTGAGGGGTTTTTTAATTATTTTTGGGAAATTCTTAAAACGAACACTTACTTTTAAAATCTTAAAAAATACAAAATTAAATAACAGAATTTTTTTTCCACTTTTTAAACTACAAACCAAAGAAATTCAATCTCCAGAAATCTTTAAAAAAACCCTACAAACCTCAAAAAAAATTCTCCAAAACCCCCTAAAACCCCCCAAAACCCCCCAAAACCCCCCAGAACCCCTCAAAACCCCCAAAAGCCCCCAAAACCCCCCAATAAACCCCCAAAAACTCTCAAAAAACCCTCCAGGGATTCCATTGCCGATTCCGTCGATCAACGTGAGATGCTACAATGTGTACATGAGGGTGCAGAGGAGGGGGGGTGAGTACACCCCTGATGGAGCTGCCCTCTACAACAACTGGGAGTGCGGGGGTGGCAAGAACCTTTGGAACAATGGTGAAGTTGGAGGGGTTTATGGTGGAGTTGGAGGGGGTGTATGGTGGAGTTGGAGGGGGTGTATGGTGGAGTTGGAGGGGGTTTATGGTGGAGTTGGAGGGGGTTTATGGTGGAGTTGGAGGGGGTTTATGGTGGAGTTGGAGGGGGTTTATGGTGGAGTTGGAGGGGGTGTATGGTGGAGTTGGAGGGGGTTTATGGTGGAGTTGGAGGGGGTTTATGGTGGAGTTGGAGGGGGTGTATGGTGGAGTTGGAGGGGGTTTATGGTGGAGTTGGAGGGGGTTTATGGTGGAGTTGGAGGGGGTTTATGGTGGAGTTGGAGGGGGTGTATGGTGGAGTTGGAGGGGGTTTATGGTGGAGTTGGAGGGGCTTTATGGTGAGGTTAAAATTTTCAAGTGAGATGATGAACAGGTCTTAGTTTAATGGTGGAGCGGAAAGATTAAAATTAAGATAAATAGAAAATTAAATCTTTGATTAATTAAAAATTAAATTTAAAATTTAATTAGTTGAACTGATTAGTCATACCCTGCCACCAGTGAGCATGCTTGCAACCTCTTCCACGGCGGATTGGGTGGAAAAGTTCAATAACTACAACATGGTGAGTGGCATGACAACACGTGACCTTGCTCAGCCCTTTCGTGTCGCATAATACGAGTATGAGTATTTATATTATTATTATTATTATTATTATTATTATTATTATTATTATTATTATTATTATTATTATTATTATTATTATTATTATTAATATTTTTATTATTATTATTTCTATGATTATTATTATGAATATTATAATAATAATTATTTTTATTATGCTTATCATTATGAATTTTATAATAATAATAATTATTTTTATGATTGTTATGATGAATATTATAAATATTTTTATGATTATTATTATGAATATTATAATTATTTTTATCAATAATCGTATTATAATGATTACTACTTGTGTTCCTCTTCCTCTCTTCCTAGCCTCACCCCTCCCTTAAACACCCTCCCCCAAACACCCCCACCCCCCCTCCCCAAAACACCCTCCCCCAGAACACCCCCACCCTCCACCCCCCCCCCCTCCCCAAAACACCCCCCCCCCTCCCCAAAACACCCTCCCCCAGAACACCCTCACCCTCCCCCCAAAACACTCTTTCCCAGAACACCCCCAGCCCCCAAAACACCCTCCCCTCAAAACACCCTCCCCAAAACACCCTTCTCCACTTCCCCAGGTCTCTAACATTCAGCTCAGCGTTTTGAAGATTTTAGAAGACTTTGTTCTCATTTTCGAATGCTACACCAACGTATCGAAGCCTGATGTGGCCTACAACCTCAGGTAGGTGGGTGTGGTAAGTGGGTGTGGTAGGTGGGTGGATGGGTGTGGTAGGTGGGTGTGGTAGGTGGGTGTGGTAGGTGGGTGTGGTAGGTGGGTGTGGTAGGTGGGTGTGGTAGGTGGGTGTGGTAGGTGGGTGTGGTAGGTGGGTGTGGTAGGTGGGTGTGGTAGGTGGGTGTGGTAGGTGGGTGTGGTAGGTGGGTGTGGTAGGTGGGTGTGGTAGGTGGGTGTGATAGGTGGGTGTGGTAGGTGGGTGTGGTAGGTGGGTGTGATAGGTGGGTGTGATAGGTGGGTGTGGTAGGTGGGTTTGCTAGGTGGGTGTGGGTGTTTTAAGTTGCTGAAGCGAAAGAGAGTTTGAAATTTCAACCACCACCAAATCATCAGCCACTAGTTGCTCCTTTCATTCTTCCTTTCGCAGAACGTTGCCATGAAAGCATTACAAACCAACCTTAGTCACCACCCACAAATCAACAAAGAAACCACCACAAAACCACCATTTGTACCACCACAAAACCACCATTAATACCACCACAAAACCACCAGTTGTACCACCACAAAACCACCATTCGTACCACCACAAAACCACCAGTTGTACCACCACAAAACCACCAGTTGTACCACCACAAAACCACCATTCTCTACTCATAACACACCATTTTTTACTCAAAACCTTCCCGAACCACCAGCTCTCATCCAAATCCACCACCGCTCTCCCAAATTCCCCATGATCCACCACCAGGTTGTTTTCAAAGCTACGAGGAGCTTGGTACGGGGCGAGGGCGAGGAAGGTGATGGAGGGGGCGCTGAAGATGGGACTCAACCCTGGAGGCTTTGAGGTGGTGGAAGTACCTCAGGTTAGGTGTGACTTCTTGTGAGTCTGTTGTGGTGGGAGGAGGTTGGAAAGGAAAGAGAGAGAGAAGAAAGAGAGGAAGCGGAAAGAGAGGAAAGGAAAGAGAAGAAGAGGGAAGAGAGGAAGAGGAAAAAGAAAAGAAAGGAAAGAGAGGAAGAGGAAAGAGAGGAAGAGGAAAAAGAGAAAAGAGAAAGAGAGGAAGAGGAAAGAGAGGAACAGAAAAAAGAGGAAGAGGAAAAAGAAGAAAAAGAAAAAAAGGAAGAGAAGAGAGGAAGAGGAAAAAGAAGAAGAAGAAAGAGAGGAAGAGGAAAAAGAGGGAGAGGAAAAAGAAAGAAGAGAAAGAGAGGAAGAGGAAAGAGAGGAACAGAAAAAAGAGGAAGAGGAAAAAGAAGAAAGGAAAGAGAGGAAGAGGAAAGAGAGGAAGAGGAAAAAGAGAAAAGAGAAAGAGAGGAAGAGGAAAGAGAGAAACAGAAAAAAGAGGAAGAGGAGAAAGAAGAAAAAGAAAGAAAGGAAGAGAAAAGAGAGGAAGAGGAAAAAGAGGAAGAAGAAAGAGAGAGGAGGGGGAAGAAGAAAGGATGGGAAAAGGAAGGAAGAGACAAAAAAGAGAAATAAAATAACAAAAAAAATTGTGAAAAGGAAAGAGAAAAAGGTTGTTTGAAGAAAAGTAGAGAAGATTGAGAGGGGAAGTTTGTGTGCTTTGGAAAAGACTGCAACAGGACTTCGTGAAGGACTTCCGTGGGAGGATTTTGTCCCTCCAGGGGCGCTACCAGCCATTTGAGCTGGTTTCGAAACCAATAACACAAAATTCGATTATCTCTTCAAACTTCGCTCGAGGACTTTTGAGTTTTTGTCTTCTTGTGGGTTGAAGTGTTTGGGAGTATTTTTGTTGATTCCTTGAAAGTGAACGCTATATAAATAGGCGCTGAATGTTAGGCGGCATATGAATACGCAATATATAATTAAGCGCTAGTCAAATGACATTTCAACAATGGTACTGTTGTAACACACGGAAGTTGTGGAGGAGTGGAGGGTGTGAAGGGGTGGAGGAGTGGAGGAAAGGAGGGGGTGGAGGGGGTGGAGGGGGTGGAGGGGGTGGAAAGGGTGGGGGGTGGAGGGGGTGGAGAGGTGGAAGGGGTGGAGGGGTGGAGGGGTGGAGGGGGTGGAGAGGTGGAAGAGGTGGAGGGGTGGAGGGGGAGGAGGGATGTAAAAGACTGAAGGGTGTGTTTGTTTTTACGGCGTTGTTTCTGTTTTTAGATTTTTATCACTACGACGAAAACTTATCTTTTTATGTTTTCTTCCATTCATTTGAAAATTTGTTTTTAAATCAGAAAAGTGTTTAAAAATGAATTGATTGTAAAACTATCTTATGTTTTTGAGTTCAATGTGTATTTTCAATTGTTTTAAATTGTTTTTGTTTATTTTAAATTGTTTTTGTTTATTTTAAATTGTTTTTGTTTATTTTAAATTGTTTTTATTTATTTTAAATTCTTTTAAATTGTTTTCAAATGATTTTTAAATCAAATAAAGTGAGTTTTTTGCGAATAAAAGGACATTTTATTCAACTAAGTCAATAAGTCTTGCGTGATGTGTACGAGAATGCAATGTTGTGGGGTGATAGTGCATATAGGTGTGTTTGATAGATCATATAGATGCAGATAATTCATAGCTGATACAGATACAAACAGATGATTTAGATACAGATACATGATATAGATACAAATACATGATACGGATACAGGTAAGGTGGTCCAATAGTTGCTATTTTACGAAGGTCCGTTGAGGGGAATTAACAAAGAACTGAAATGAACCAAAAATAAGTTAGTTAGAAAAAAAAACCAACATTGAGTGTATGTCAAAACAATTTCGCTAACTAACGATTGAAGGGTGAAAAGGAGGCGATGGAAGCGTGAGGTTCGAACAGCAGTGGTAAAGTCAGCTAAATGGGAAGAAATAAATGAGGATCCGAACAAAACTAAAAAATTAAAAATCGGTTCTCATGTTCTCATGTTTTCATGTTTTCATGTTTTCATGTTCTCATGTTCTCATGTTCTCATGTTTTCATGTTTTCGTGTTCTCATGTTTTCATGTTCTCATGTTCTCATGTTTTCATGTTTTCATGTTCTCATGTTCTCATGTTCTCATGTTTTCATGTTCTCATGTTTTCATGTTCTCATGTTTTCATGTTCTCATGTTTTCATGTTCTCATGTTTTCATGTTCTCATGTTTTCATCAATACGCTACGAGATCACTACCGAATAAACACCAGTGTTTTTCAATCATCAAAAGAATTTATCTTGAAATTATAGGCACGAAACAGTTCCCATCTCGAACGCCATCTACCGACGAATGGAACACAGCCGTCAAAATGAAGCAAATACAAGCGGCATGATTTTTTAAAAATTTAAGAGAAATTTTAAACTTTTTCCACGCCGAAATGTTTTAAGGCTTTGAGTGTGCACGACACAATCGTCTATGAAGTCTGAATAACATGCAACATTTGACCGCTCATGGAGACAAATTGCAAAGATCAATCTTGGTTGAGGTTCATAAAGACAATGAGAATGTGTGATCAACTTATAACATACAGCCCATCACATAACGTTCTGACATGTTGTATAACAGTTAACGTTGGAGACGATGTAAGCCATAACATGTAACTCAAAAAGCTTGGAGCCTTTTCAATAATCAGTCTCTGCTGCAACAACAGCCGAAAGGCGACGCAAAATCCCACAGAGTTTTGTAAACTGCATAGCAAAAAGGCGTATTGGAAAAATATTTGTTAGGAGAAGGTTTAAAAAGGTTTTTCATACTAAACGTTTTTTTTTTGGCAACATTAGCAACTTTTATGAATTTTTGTTGAAAAATAAAAAAAAATTTTGTTGAAAAATGTAGATTTTCTAGTAGAAAAATAAAAAAACTTTGGATGATTGGGATGCAAACGCATTGAAAGCTTTGATGAAGCATTAAGAACTTAAAAATAGACGTCCAGTATTTTTAAATAACTGCCAAGACGCGAAAAGACAAAAATTGAAATAAAAGGTGCAACTATCAAATGTTATACGACCATTTGGTTCTCGAGGCAGCATTTCAATCTAATACAAAAACAAAATAAATACAAAGATTAAATGTTTATATTATTTAATTATTATTTAATGGACTCATTAACTCATATTAACCTATTATTCTTTGTGGCTTTGTCAACTTCAAAATTTATTATTATTAATAATTTATTATTGTATTATTTTTTATTAGTAATAGTCAGTGTTGTTATGGTTATTTTTATTTTTGCAATAAATTATTTTTCAGCATAAGATATTCCATTGATATTCTTTCCTTTCCCCATTACTTGTTAATTTTTTACACACACACACACACACACACACACACACACACACACACACACACACACACACACACACACACACACACACACACACACACACACACACACACACACACACACACACACACACACACACACACACACACACACACACACACACACACACACACACACACACACACACACACACACACACACACACACACACACACACACACACACACACACACACACACACACACACACACACACACACACACACACACACACACACACACACACACACACACACACACACACACACACACACACACACACACACACACACACACACACACACACACACACACACACACACACACACACACACACACACACACACACACACACACACACACACACACACACACACACACACACACACACAACACACACACACACACACACACACACACACACACACACACACACACACACACACACACACACACACACACACACACACACACACACACACACACACACACACACACACACACACACACACACACACACACACACACACACACACACACACACACACACACACACACACACACACACACACACACACACACACACACACGCGCGCGCGCACACAAACCCACCCACAACCTTACAGACACCTGTGCACTTCAAGCACACGTTCACACGTCTGACACGACACGTGACAGCACCAGTGGAACTTACAGTGGCATCGCTCACTTATGAGAACTTTCTGGAACGTGAAGCCCCGCCCACAACACAACTTCTTGCAGCTGCCCGTGCCTCTAGATCTCCTGCGAGGAAGGAGTCAAGAGGGTTCATTGGCTGTTTCGAAGTTTTAGTTTTGGGGGGGGGGGGGTTTGGGGGCTTTCAGGGGTTTTTCGGAGGGTTTGAGGTTTTTTAATGGGTGTTTTTTAGGTTTTTTCAAATTTTTTCAACCCACAAAAAACCACACAAGAACCAACAACAATATTACACACAACCCACAACAAATGCCACAAACAATACTACATATAAACCACACAAAAGACCACAAACAATACTACATACAACCACACAAGATGCCACAAACAATACTACATACAACCACACAAGATGCCACAAACAATACTACATACAAACCACACAAGATGCCACAAACAATACTACCAACAAACCATACAAAATCCCACAACAAAGCCTCAGCACCTGGAGCACTCGCGTCCGGATGTTCCAAGGGAGAAGTTTCCAGGGTTGCAGAAGCTGGGTGACTTGACAGTGAACTCGAGGTGGTCCTTGGAGGGAGATGCACGTCTGCTGTAATGACTCACCAAGTGGGTGCCCTTGCGGTTGAAACGCATCTGCACTGCTTCGTCGTACCTGGTGGCCGTTT
>OX387257.1:200000-202500 GCA_947562095.1 Branchellion lobata | reverse complement strand
CCATTCATTCTATATATCCATCCATCCATCCATCCATTCATTCATCTATACATCCATCCGCCCATCCATCCATCCATTCATTCATCCATCCATTCATCCATCCATCTATCCATCAATCTATCCATCCATCCGTCCATCCATCTATCCGTCCATCCATCTATCTATCTATCCATCCACCCATCTATCCATCCATTCAGCCATCCATCCATCCATCCATCCATAATCACTTCGATTGAAGCCCTCGCCTCAGGCTTTTCTGAAATTAATTACGCCACAGAGACTCGTGTGGCAGTCATAACCAAACAAATACACTTTGATACGCTATATACCGAGCAAGAATGAACGAGTTGCATTTGTTTGTATTGTTCATTGTTTGTATTCATACTGGTTGTGAATGAAACAACACATACATCCATACATGCACGAATATACTGAAAAACGGTCACATTTACATAGACGATTGCTCTTGGTTAGTTGTGGAGGGATAGTAAACTCCAAGAAGTATGACATACAAAGCACAATATACAAACGAAACATACAAAATAAAACCCACAAAGAGATCATACAATGGAAAACATACAAAAAAAGCATACAATGAAATACAATGAAAAACATACAAAGTATAACACACAACTCATGATGCAGAGAGTTAATACATTTGAGGCAGGTCCTACTCAGGGAGGCTGTCAAATTATGATTCGCCTAGAGGAACGTCTCTGATTGATGTGTGTGAATGCTTGCGTGTTTTAATGAATTAGTCCGTGTGTGTGTGTGTGTGTGTGTGTGTGTGTGTGTGTGTGTGTGTGTGTGTGTGTGTGTGTGTGTGTGTGTGTGTGTGTGTGTGTGTGTGTGTGTGTGTGTGTGTGTGTGTGTGTGTGTGTGTGTGTGTGTGTGTGTGTGTGTGTGTGTGTGTGTGTGTGTGTGTGTGTGTGTGTGTGTGTGTGTGTGTGTGTGTGTGTGTGTGTGTGTGTGTGTGTGTGTGTGTGTGTGTGTGTGTGTGTGTGTGTGTGTGTGTGTGTGTGTGTGTGTGTGTGTGTGTGTGTGTGTGTGTGTGTGTGTGTGTGTGTGTGTGTGTGTGTGTGTGTGTGTGTGTGTGTGTGTGTGTGTGTGTGTGTGTGTGTGTGTGTGTGTGTGTGTGTGTGTGTGTGTGTGTGTGTGTGTGTGTGTGTGTGTGTGTGTGTGTGTGTGTGTGTGTGTGTGTGTGTGTGTGTGTGTGTGTGTGTGTGTGTGTGTGTGTGTGTGTGTGTGTGTGTGTGTGTGTGTGTGTGTGTGTGTGTGTGTGTGTGTGTGTGTGTGTGTGTGTGTGTGTGTGTGTGTGTGTGTGTGTGTGTGTGTGTGTGTGTGTGTGTGTGTGTGTGTGTGTGTGTGTGTGTGTGTGTGTGTGTGTGTGTGTGTGTGTGTGTGTGTGTGTGTGTGTGTGTGTGTGTGTGTGTGTGTGTGTGTGTGTGTGTGTGTGTGTGTGTGTGTGTGTGTGTGTGTGTGTGTGTGTGTGTGTGTGTGTGTGTGTGTGTGTGTGTGTGTGTGTGTGTGTGTGTGTGTGTGTGTGTGTGTGTGTGTGTGTGTGTGTGTGTGTGTGTGTGTGTGTGTGTGTGTGTGTGTGTGTGTGTGTGTGTGTGTGTGTGTGTGTGTGTGTGTGTGTGTGTGTGTGTGTGTGTGTGTGTGTGTGTGTGTGTGTGTGTGTGTGTGTGTGTGTGTGTGTGTGTGTGTGTGTGTGTGTGTGTGTGTGTGTGTGTGTGTGTGTGTGTGTGTGTGTGTGTGTGTGTGTGTGTGTGTGTGTGTGTGTGTGTGTGTGTGTGTGTGTGTGTGTGTGTGTGTGTGTGTGTGTGTGTGTGTGTGTGTGTGTGTGTGTGTGTGTGTGTGTGTGTGTGTGTGTGTGTGTGTGTGTGTGTGTGTGTGTGTGTGTGTGTGTGTGTGTGTGTGTGTGTGTGTGTGTGTGTGTGTGTGTGTGTGTGTGTGTGTGTGTGTGTGTGTGTGTGTGTGTGTGTGTGTGTGTGTGTGTGTGTGTGTGTGTGTGTGTGTGTGTGTGTGTGTGTGTGTGTGTGTGTGTATGTGTGTGTGTGTTTCTGAAAGTGTGTGTGTTTAAGCGGTTGTAGTTTGATTTATTTTGTACTTTACCACGCAAATTTGAAATTTTATAAAAACGCTGCTTTCGAAATTATTTTCAGTCAGAAAAATTAATTAATTAAAAAAAAAACGCAAAAACAGCTTTTGAAAAAAACTGAAAAAAAAGTGAAAATATTTATGAAAACTCAAAAAATGTTACCAAAATCAATCTAATTTAATCAAAACATCTGTATAGCGCTGATTGCACACCGTTCCAATGAGCTCATTATTGTTCCAAAAAACAAATAATAATAATAATAATAATAATAATAATAAATAAAATTAAAAAAAAAAAAAAAAAAAAAAAAAAAAAATAATAATAATAATAATAATAATAATAATAATAATAATAATAATAATAATAATAATAATAATAATAATAATATAAAAATAATTA
>OX387257.1:182500-187500 GCA_947562095.1 Branchellion lobata | reverse complement strand
GAATGAATGAATGAATAGATGAATGATGAATTAATGAGAAATAAATGAATGAATGAATGGATGAATGATGAATGAATGAATGAATAGATGAATGATGAATGAATGAATGATGAATGAATGCAAAATTTGTTATAGCGAACAGTCGCGAACTAGGTTGCCTCAAAGGCGCTTATTTATAAGTATTGAACCATTTCTAGAATCTCCAGAAGATCCCTTGAATTCATTTTGAATGATAAATATGAATTTTGAAATTTATTCCAATTCTGTGAATTGTTCTCAAAGCTTTCGAACATCACTGCCTTCGAAACAATCATTGAATAATTAAAAATTATTTTCGATTTTTTTGAATAATGAAAAAAATAAATTAAATTTTTTTCAATACTTTGAAATCATCCTTTCAATGTGATTTTTTTACTTCGGAATTAACTTTTTTTTCGCTTCAGTGCATAATTTTTGAACGTTTCCAAGTTATCAAACGGTTGCCAATAATTTTTAAACTTATAAAAAACAACCTCGTATGGAAGTCGCAAGAATTATTTCTTAATTATTATATAATTAATATTATATAATTATTTTAATTACTCAAAATAATTATTTTAATTATTCAGAATAATTATTTTAATTTTTCAAAATAATTATTTTAATTTTTAAAATAATTTATTTTTAGTTATACCGAATAATTTTTTAATGAAGGACTTGCAAAGGTTTCAACGATGATCGAAGCATGAGACACTGGTTTACAGTTTGTTGCTGTTTCACGCTTCACTTTTTCTTCCATCTTCAATCCGAACCTTCTTCCTTCTTCAATCCGAACCTTCTTCCTTCTTCAATCCGAACCTTCTTCCTTCTTCAATCCGAACCTTCTTCCTTCTTCGATCCGAACCTTCTTCCTTCTTCAATCCGAACCTTCTTCCTTCTTCAATCCGAACCTTCTTCCTTCTTCAATCCGAACCTTCTTCCTTCTTCAATCCGAACCTTCTTCCTTCTTCAATCCGAACCTTCTTCCTTCTTCAATCCGAACCTTCTTCCTTCTTCAATCCGAACCTTCTTCCTTCTTCAATCCGAACCTTCTTCCTTCTTCAATCCGAACCTTCTTCCTTCTTCAATCCGAACCTTCTTCCTTCTTCAATCCGAACCTTCTTCCTTCTTCAATCCGAACCTTCTTCCTTCTTCAATCCGAACCTTCTTCCTTCTTCAATCCGAACCTTCTTCCTTCTTCAATCCGAACCTTCTTCCTTCTTCAATCCGAACCTTCTTCCTTCTTCGATCCGAACCTTCTTCCTTCTTCAATCCGAACCTTCTTCCTTCTTCAATCCGAACCTTCTTCCTTCTTCAATCCGAACCTTCTTCCTTCTTCAATCCGAACCTTCTTCCTTCTTCAATCCGAACCTTCTTCCTTCTTCAATCCGAACCTTCTTCCTTCTTCAATCCGAACCTTCTTCCTTCTTCAATCCGAACCTTCTTCCTTCTTCAATCCGAACCTTCTTCCTTCTTCAATCCGAACCTTCTTCCTTCTTCAATCCGAACCTTCTTCCTTCTTCAATCCGAACCTTCTTCCTTCTTCAATCCGAACCTTCTTCCTTCTTCAATCCGAACCTTCTTCCTTCTTCAATCCGAACCTTCTTCCTTCTTCAATCCGAACCTTCTTCCTTCTTCAATCCGAACCTTCTTCCTTCTTCAATCCGAACCTTCTTCCTTCTTCGATCCGAACCTTCTTCCTTCTTCAATCCGAACCTTCTTCCTTCTTCAATCCGAACCTTCTTCCTTCTTCGATCCGAACCTTCTTCCTTCTTCAATCCGAACCTTCTTCCTTCTTCAATCCGAACCTTCTTCCTTCTTCAATCCGAACCTTCTTCCTTCTTCAATCCGAACCTTCTTCCTTCTTCAATCCGAACCTTCTTCCTTCTTCAATCCGAACCTTCTTCCTTCTTCGATCCGAACCTTCTTCCTTCTTCAATCCGAACCTTCTTCCTTCTTCAATCCGAACCTTCTTCCTTCTTCAATCCGAACCTTCTTCCTTCTTCGATCCGAACCTTCTTCCTTCTTCAATCCGAACCTTCTTCCTTCTTCAATCCGAACCTTCTTCCTTCTTCAATCCGAACCTTCTTCCTTCTTCAATCCGAACCTTCTTCCTTCTTCAATCCGAACCTTCTTCCTTCTTCAATCCGAACCTTCTTCCTTCTTCAATCCGAACCTTCTTCCTTCTTCAATCCGAACCTTCTTCCTTCTTCAATCCGAACCTTCTTCCTTCTTCAATCCGAACCTTCTTCCTTCTTCAATCCGAACCTTCTTCCTTCTTCAATCCGAACCTTCTTCCTTCTTCGATCCGAACCTTCTTCCTTCTTCAATCCGAACCTTCTTCCTTCTTCAATCCGAACCTTCTTCCTTCTTCAATCCGAACCTTCTTCCTTCTTCAATCCGAACCTTCTTCCTTCTTCAATCCGAACCTTCTTCCTTCTTCAATCCGAACCTTCTTCCTTCTTCAATCCGAACCTTCTTCCTTCTTCGATCCGAACCTTCTTCCTTCTTCAATCCGAACCTTCTTCCTTCTTCAATCCGAACCTTCTTCCTTCTTCAATCCGAACCTTCTTCCTTCTTCGATCCGAACCTTCTTCCTTCTTCAATCCGAACCTTCTTCCTTCTTCAATCCGAACCTTCTTCCTTCTTCAATCCGAACCTTCTTCCTTCTTCAATCCGAACCTTCTTCCTTCTTCAATCCGAACCTTCTTCCTTCTTCAATCCGAACCTTCTTCCTTCTTCAATCCGAACCTTCTTCCTTCTTCAATCCGAACCTTCTTCCTTCTTAAATCCGAACCTTCTTCCTTCTTCAATCCGAACCTTCTTCCTTCTTCAATCCGAACCTTCTTCCTTCTTCAATCCGAACCTTCTTCCTTCTTCAATCCGAACCTTCTTCCTTCTTCAATCCGAACCTTCTTCCTTCTTCAATCCGAACCTTCTTCCTTCTTCAATCCGAACCTTCTTCCTTCTTCAATCCGAACCTTCTTCCTTCTTCAATCCGAACCTTCTTCCTTCTTCAATCCGAACCTTCTTCCTTCTTCGATCCGAACCTTCTTCCTTCTTCAATCCGAACCTTCTTCCTTCTTCAATCCGAACCTTCTTCCTTCTTCAATCCGAACCTTCTTCCTTCTTCAATCCGAACCTTCTTCCTTCTTCAATCCGAACCTTCTTCCTTCTTCAATCCGAACCTTCTTCCTTCTTCAATCCGAACCTTCTTCCTTCTTCAATCCGAACCTTCTTCCTTCTTCGATCCGAACCTTCTTCCTTCTTCAATCCGAACCTTCTTCCTTCTTCAATCCGAACCTTCTTCCTTCTTCAATCCGAACCTTCTTCCTTCTTCAATCCGAACCTTCTTCCTTCTTCAATCCGAACCTTCTTCCTTCTTCAATCCGAACCTTCTTCCTTCTTCAATTCGAACCTTCTTCCATCTTCAATCCGAACCTTCTTCCTTCTTCAATCCGAACCTTCTTCCTTCTTCAATCCGAACCTTCTTCCTTCTTCAATCCGAACCTTCTTCCTTCTTCAATCCGAACCTTCTTCCTTCTTCGATCCGAACCTTCTTCCTTCTTCAATCCGAACCTTCTTCCTTCTTCAATCCGAACCTTCTTCCTTCTTCAATCCGAACCTTCTTCCTTCTTCAATCCGAACTTTCTTCCTTCTTCAATCCGAACCTTCTTCCTTCTCACAACACATTGTTGACTTCCTTGTGACCATTTATTTTTCATTTTTGCGTTCTTTTTTATTTATTTTTCATTTTTTTATTTATTTTTCATTTTTTTATTTATTTTTCATTTTTTTATTTATTTTTCATTTTTTTATTTTTCTTTCATTTTTTCATGTTCTTATTAAATTTTTTTCGACCAATAAAAATTCAAAGTTTTTTCAAATGTTTTTCCACTCCACCATTATTAGATTTTTTCCTTCGCCCCTTCAAAATTATTTTTAAATTTCATGAGTTTTTATTCTCATTTATTATTATTATTCTCATTTATTATTATTATTCTCATTTATTATTTTTATTCTCCTTATTATTATTGTTATTCATATTATTCCTCCTCCTTAATATTATTGTTATTCATATTATTCCTTCTCCTTATTATTATTGTTATTCATATTATTCCTTCTCCTTATTATTATTGTTATTCATATTATTCCTTCTCCTTATTATTATTGTTATTCATATTATTCCTTCTCCTTATTATTATTGTTATTCATATTATTCCTTCTCCTTATTATTATTGTTATTCATATTATTCCTTCTCCTTATTATTATTGTTATTCATATTATTCCTTCTCCTTATTATTATTGTTATTCATATTATTCCTTCTTTTCATCATTTTTATCTAATGTATTGCTTCTTCTTCTTATTATTATTTCTATTATTCTTATTATTTTTCATTATTATTATTTTTTTTATATTCATATTCATATTCATTTTATTATTTTTATTCCTCCTCATTATTATCATTTTATTATTTTTTCATATTATTATTTTTTTCTTGTTCCTTATCATTATTATTATTTTTTTCTTGTTCCTTATTATTATTTTTTTTTTCTTGTTCCTTATCATTATTATTATTTTTTTCTTGTTCTTTATCACTATTATTATTATTTTTCTTGTTCCTTATCATTATTATTATTATTATTATTATTATTATTATTATTATTATTATTATTATTATTATTATTATTATTATTATTATTATTATTATTATTATTATTATTTGTTTATTCATATTCATATTCATATTATTATTATTATTCTTGTTAGGTCGGGAACTCTCTAGTGCACTCACAATCTCCAATCATCATATTACGCCCATTCACTTTTCTCTTAGTCGGCCTTTTACTATTTACTTTTTTTCCTATTTTTATTCTTCTTCTTCTTCTTCTTCTTTTTCTTATTATTATTATTATTATTATTATTATTATTATTATTATTATTATTATTATTATTATTATTATTATTATTATTATTATT
>OX387257.1:175000-177500 GCA_947562095.1 Branchellion lobata | reverse complement strand
CTTGTTTGAATTAAAAGTCACCAACTTTTATGTTTCAAGTTTTTGATGCAACCTCATGTATGTATTAAGGGTGTTTTGTCCATCAAGTGATTCAGACACTTGTAAGTTTCCCTTCAAACACTTTTTGTGCTTGTTTCACGTTATTTGGTGAGTATTTGAAGCTCATTTCTCACAGCTTCGCGTATCTTTCGCATGTGTCAGACACTCATTTTGGAAATTTCTGGCTAACGCAGGCTTGCGCGAGAAGTTGGGCTGTCACTCCTGTATGGTGGTGATAAATGTACAAAGAAGGCATGAACTTTCGAAATGCAATCGAAAAAACGAATGTTGAAGAAATGGAATGGAAAGCATTGAATGACAAGGCGATTTTAAAATAAATAATCTTAAAATCACACACACACACTTGAAGGTTGATGCTGTTCCGTATGTTTTGTGAACCATGCCTCGTCTGAAAATGCTCCTTCGCTGCACCCCTGTTTTTATTATTTGAATATAATAATGCAGTAGTAAGAAGACGGGAGAGGCTTGTATGGAAGTGTCAGCCGTTATATCATAATTAACTAACCAGTCTATTGGTTATGTTGTCCTTCCCTGCTTTAGAAATCAAATCCTTTTTTACAGTAATTAGTTATATTAGCAAATATTTTGCTGAATTTAGATTGAATTTATAAATTTTACACATATTCAGCTGAAATTAAAACAACTAAAACATTTCACTGTTTTTATAATTTGATACAATTTCAATTTAATACCATATTATCATTGTTATAATCTGGTGAATCAAGAATACTTTGAATATCTACTCAACTTATTTCAAACGCTAGGTGGCAGGCTAATTACTCGTTTGCAATGAATTTGCGTCTTCAGAGAACAAAATATATGGATAGAAAAAAACTTTTAATGAAATAAAAAGGGCTAACAGCTATATTGAAACAATTTAAAATATTTTATTATAATTTTATTCTAATGAACCATTCATTTTTATTTTTCATGGTACCACACATAAAATCGCTAACAAAGTCCATTTTTCCATCACCGTTAGTTTTTCATAGTCGTAATTTTATCTGATTAAATTTCTTTGAATGCAGTCAGCCACTGAAATGCTGCAGAACATGGCGAAAATTCAGTTATTTGATGTTTGTATTAACGATTCGATAATAAATTTGTAAGGCTTCATGATCTGCATCTACATTGCACTTCTAATGCATCTACAATGCATTTCTAATGCATCTACAATGCATTTCTAATGCATCTACAATGCATCTAATGCATTTCTAATGCATCTACATTGCACTTCTAATGCATCTACAATGCATCTACAATGCATATCTAATGCATCTCTAATGCATCTACAATGCATCTCTAATGCATCTCTAATGCATCTATAATGCATCTCTAATGCATCTCTAATGCATCTCTAATGCATCTACAATGCATATCTAATGCATCTCTAATGCATCTACAATGCATTTCTAATGCATCTCTAATGCACCTCTAATGCATCTACAATGCATCTCTAATGCATCTCTAATGCACCTCTAATGCATCTACAATGCATATCTAATGCATCTCTAATGCATCTCTAATGCATCTCTAATGCATCTCTAATGCATCTACAATGCATCTCTAATGGATGTCACCTTAAGTCCTTCATCTTTGCTTGCTTTCAATGCAACAGTTTTTGTTAGTTTGGCTGTTATCAAATTTTGATTATTTCGTAGTTTCTGTAACATTTCCTTCGACATGGACTTTTTTTATAGTCTTTATTGAATCAAAACCAGACAAACGCTGGAAAAGGCACAGAACATGGTGAACAATCAAAATGAAAAAAAAACAACCAAATTGACAATGACTGAATGTCATAAAAACTGTCAAGTGTATGTTGCAAAAGATCAAAAACTGATTATAGAATCAAAGTTATGAGTCTCAAGAATTTAGAATGGACTCATAGCTTATATGGAATGACTATTGAAAAATGTTTCATCAAATTAAACAAAACTGGAATGTTAAAAGGTTCTAAGAAATTCAAAAGCAGAATTGACTATTAAATTAAATTAATGAGTCTCAAAAGTTCAGAATTGAATCATATTTTGAAACCACATAATATAACTATTGGAAAGTTATTGCAAGTTATTTCTTCTCTTCTTCTATTTTCCTCTTCAGTCATTTCTCATATTCACTAAATGTCTGTCTGGATACCTTAATTTCTTGCAGTGGTTTCAACATCCGCTCACTTTCTTGTTTTTTAAGTTGGCAAACGGTATTCTTGTAGCCGATTGGTTGACGAAGTTACAGCAATGTCTTTTTCTTCTTCAGCCATTTCTCAAATGTACAGGCAAGTCCGTCTAAACAACAACTTTTTTTTCAACACTTGTTCATTTTCTTGTTGAGTAATTTGGCAAACAGTATTTATGTAGGTGTTGGTTGACGATTTCACTGCAATGTCTGTATTTCAAACGAGACAGATTTGGCAGATTTTTAAAAATCTTTTCAAAATCTT
>OX387257.1:15000-167500 GCA_947562095.1 Branchellion lobata | reverse complement strand
AACCGGATAAAACCGGATAAAACCGGAAAAAACCAGAAAAAACCGGAAAAATTAGAAAACCCTAACCCTAACCTTAACCCTAACCAGAAAAACCAGAAAAACCAGAAAAACAAGAACCAGAAAAAACCGGAAAAAACCGGATAAAACCGGATAAAACCGGAAAAAACCAGAAAAAACCGGAAAAACCAGAAAACCCTAACCCTAACCCTAACCCTAACCAGAAAAACCAGAAAAACCAGAAAAACAAGAACCAGAAAAAACCGGAAAAAACCGGATAAAACCGGATAAAACCGGAAAAAACCAGAAAAAACCGGAAAAATTAGAAAACCCTAACCCTAACCCTAACCCTAACCAGAAAAACCAGAAAAACCAGAAAAACAAGAACCAGAAAAAACCGGAAAAAACCGGATAAAACCGGATAAAACCGGAAAAAACCAGAAAAAACCGGAAAAACCAGAAAACCCTAACCCTAACCCTAACCCTAACCAGAAAAACCAGAAAAACCAGAAAAACAAGAACCAGAAAAAACCGGAAAAAACCGGATAAAACCGGAAAAAACCAGAAAAAACCGGAAAAACCAGAAAACCCTAACCCTAACCCTAACCCCAACCAGAAAAACCAGAAAAACCAGAAAAACAAGAACCAGAAAAAACCGGAAAAAACCGGATAAAACCGGATAAAACCGGAAAAAACCAGAAAAAACCGGAAAAATTAGAAAACCCTAACCCTAACCCTAACCCTAACCAGAAAAACCAGAAAAACCAGAAAAACAAGAACCAGAAAAAACCGGAAAAAACCGGATAAAACCGGATAAAACCGGAAAAAACCAGAAAAAACCGGAAAAATTAGAAAACCCTAACCCTAACCCTAACCCTAACCAGAAAAACCAGAAAAACCAGAAAAACAAGAACCAGAAAAAACCGGAAAAAACCGGATAAAACCGGATAAAACCGGAAAAAACAAGAAAAAACCGAAAAAACCAGAAAACCCTAACCCTAACCCTAACCCTAAGCAGAAAAACCAGAAAAACCAGAAAAACAAGAACCAGAAAAAACCGGAAAAAACCGGATAAAACCGGATAAAACCGGAAAAAACCAGAAAAAACCGGAAAAACCAGAAAACCCTAACCCTAACCCTAACCCTAACCAGAAAAACCAGAAAAACCAGAAAAACAAGAACCAGAAAAAACCGGAAAAAACCGGATAAAACCGGATAAAACCGGAAAAAACCAGAAAAAACCGGAAAAACCAGAAAACCCTAACCCTAACCCTAACCCTAACCAGAAAAACCAGAAAAACCAGAAAAACAAGAATTAGAAAAAACCGGATAAAACCGGAAAAAACCAGAAAAAACCGGAAAAACCAGAAAACCCTAACCCTAACCCTAACCCTAACCAGAAAAACCAGAAAAACCAGAAAAACAAGAACCAGAAAAAACCGGAAAAAACCGGATAAAACCGAATAAAACCGGAAAAAACCAGAAAAAACCGGAAAAACCAGAAAACCCTAACCCTAACCCTAACCCTAACCAGAAAAACCAGAAAAACCAGAAAAACAAGAACCAGAAAAAACCGGAAAAAACCGGATAAAACCGGATAAAACCGGAAAAAACCAGAAAAAACCGGAAAAATTAGAAAACCCTAACCCCAACCCTAACCCTAACCAGAAAAACCAGAAAAACCAGAAAAACAAGAACCAGAAAAAACCGGAAAAAACCGGATAAAACCGGATAAAACCGGAAAAAACCAGAAAAAACCGGAAAAACCAGAAAACCCTAACCCTAACCCTAACCCTAACCAGAAAAACCAGAAAAACCAGAAAAACAAGAACCAGAAAAAACCGGAAAAAACCGGATAAAACCGGATAAAACCGGAAAAAACCAGAAAAAACCGGAAAAATTAGAAAACCCTAACCCTAACCCTAACCCTAACCAGAAAAACCAGAAAAACCAGAAAAACAAGAACCAGAAAAAACCGGAAAAAACCGGATAAAACCGGATAAAACCGGAAAAAACCAGAAAAAACCGGAAAAACCAGAAAACCCTAACCCTAACCCTAACCCTAACCAGAAAAACCAGAAAACCAGAAAAACAAGAACCAGAAAAAACCGGAAAAACCGGATAAAACCGGATAAAACCGGAAAAAACCAGAAAAAACCGGAAAAATTAGAAAACCCTAACCCTAACCCTAACCCTAACCAGAAAAACCAGAAAAACCAGAAAAACAAGAACCAGAAAAAACCGGAAAAAACCGGATAAAACCGGATAAAACCGGATAAAACCAGAAAAAACCGGAAAAACCAGAAAACCCTAACCCTAACCCTAACCCTAACCAGAAAAACCAGAAAAACCAGAAAAACAAGAACCAGAAAAAACCGGAAAAAACCGGATAAAACCGGAAAAAACCAGAAAAAACCGGAAAAACCAGAAAACCCTAACCCTAACCCTAACCCTAACCAGAAAAACCAGAAAAACCAGAAAAACAAGAACCAGAAAAAACCGGAAAAAACCGGATAAAACCGGATAAAACCGGAAAAAACCAGAAAAAACCGGAAAAACCAGAAAACCCTAACCCTAACCCTAACCCTAACCAGAAAAACCAGAAAAACCAGAAAAACAAGAACCAGAAAAAACCGGAAAAAACCGGATAAAACCGGATAAAACCGGAAAAAACCAGAAAAAACCGGAAAAACTAGAAAACCCTAACCCTAACCCTAACCCTAACCAGAAAAACCAGAAAAACCAGAAAAACAAGAACCAGAAAAAACCGGAAAAAACCGGATAAAACCGGATAAAACCGGAAAAAACCAGAAAAAACCGGAAAAACCAGAAAACCCTAACCCTAACCCTAACCCTAACCAGAAAAACCAGAAAAACCAGAAAAACAAGAACCAGAAAAAACCGGAAAAAACCGGATAAAACCGGATAAAACCGGAAAAAACCAGAAAAAACCGGAAAAACCAGAAAACCCTAACCCTAACCCTAACCCTAACCAGAAAAACCAGAAAAACCAGAAAAACAAGAACCAGAAAAAACCGGAAAAAACCGGATAAAACCGGATAAAACCGGAAAAAACCAGAAAAAACCGGAAAAACCAGAAAACCCTAACCCTAACCCTAACCCTAACCAGAAAAACCAGAAAACCAGAAAAACAAGAACCAGAAAAAACCGGAAAAAACCGGATAAAACCGGATAAAACCGGAAAAAACCAGAAAAAACCGGAAAA
The DNA here is from genome assembly GCA_947562095.1 of Branchellion lobata. NCBI lineage: Eukaryota > Metazoa > Annelida > Clitellata > Hirudinida > Piscicolidae > Branchellion > Branchellion lobata. The sequence goes on along the minus strand of OX387257.1, from coordinate 164,277 downwards.
ATTAGAAAACCCTAACCCTAACCCTAACCCTAACCAGAAAAACCAGAAAAACCAGAAAAACAAGAACCAGAAAAAACCGGAAAAAACCGGATAAAACCGGATAAAACCGGAAAAAACCAGAAAAAACCGGAAAAACCAGAAAACCCTAACCCTAACCCTAACCCTAACCAGAAAACCAGAAAAACCAGAAAAACCAGAAAAACAAGAACCAGAAAAAACCGGAAAAAACCGGATAAAACCGGATAAAACCGGAAAAAACCAGAAAAAACCGGAAAAAGTAGAACCAACCCTAACCCTAACCCTAACCCTAACCCTAACCCTAACCAGAAAAACCAGAAAAACCAGAAAAACAAGAACCAGAAAAAACCGGAAAAAACCGGATAAAACCGGATAAAACCGGAAAAAACCAGAAAAAACCGGAAAAACCAGAAAACCCTAACCCTAACCCTAACCCTAACCAGAAAAACCAGAAAAACCAGAAAAACAAGAACCAGAAAAAACCGGAAAAAACCGGATAAAACCGGATAAAACCGGAAAAAACCAGAAAAAACCGGAAAAACCAGAAAACCCTAACCCTAACCCTAACCCTAACCAGAAAAACCAGAAAAACCAGAAAAACAAGAACCAGAAAAAACCGGAAAAAACCGGATAAAACCGGATAAAACCGGAAAAAACCAGAAAAAACCGGAAAAACCAGAAAACCCTAACCCTAACCCTAACCCTAACCAGAAAAACCAGAAAAACCAGAAAAACAAGAACCAGAAAAAACCGGAAAAAACCGGATAAAACCGGATAAAACCGGAAAAAACCAGAAAAAACCGGAAAAACCAGAAAACCCTAACCCTAACCCTAACCCTAACCAGAAAAACCAGAAAAACCAGAAAAACAAGAACCAGAAAAAACCGGAAAAAACCGGATAAAACCGGATAAAGCCGGAAAAAACCAGAAAAAACCGGAAAAATTAGAAAACCCTAACCCTAACCCTAACCCTAACCAGAAAAACCAGAAAAACCAGAAAAACAAGAACCAGAAAAAACCGGAAAAAACCGGATAAAACCGGATAAAACCGGAAAAAACCAGAAAAAACCGGAAAAACCAGAAAACCCTAACCCTAACCCTAACCCTAACCAGAAAAACCAGAAAAACCAGAAAAACAAGAACCAGAAAAAACCGGATAAAACCGGATAAAACCGGAAAAAACCAGAAAAAACCGGAAAAATTAGAAAACCCTAACCCTAACCCTAACCCTAACCAGAAAAACCAGAAAAACCAGAAAAACAAGAACCAGAAAAAACCGGAAAAAACCGGATAAAACCGGATAAAACCGGAAAAAACCAGAAAAAACCGGAAAAACCAGAAAACCCTAACCCTAACCCTAACCCTAACCAGAAAAACCAGAAAAACCAGAAAAACAAGAACCAGAAAAAACCGGAAAAAACCGGATAAAACCGGATAAAACCGGAAAAAACCAGAAAAAACCGGAAAAACCAGAAAACCCTAACCCTAACCCTAACCCTAACCAGAAAAACCAGAAAAACCAGAAAAACAAGAACCAGAAAAAACCGGAAAAAACCGGATAAAACCGGATAAAACCGGAAAAAACCAGAAAAAACCGGAAAAACCAGAAAACCCTAACCCTAACCCTAACCCTAACCAGAAAAACCAGAAAAACCAGAAAAACAAGAACCAGAAAAAACCGGAAAAAACCGGATAAAACCGGATAAAACCGGAAAAAACCAGAAAAAACCGGAAAAACCAGAAAACCCTAACCCTAACCCTAACCCTAACCAGAAAAACCAGAAAAACCAGAAAAACAAGAACCAGAAAAAACCGGAAAAAACCGGATAAAACCGGATAAAACCGGAAAAAACCAGAAAAAACCGGAAAAACCAGAAAACCCTAACCCTAACCCTAACCCTAACCAGAAAAACCAGGAAAACCAGAAAAACAAGAACCAGAAAAAACCGGAAAAAACCGGATAAAACCGGATAAAGCCGGAAAAAACCAGAAAAAACCGGAAAAATTAGAAAACCCTAACCCTAACCCTAACCCTAACCAGAAAAACCAGAAAAACCAGAAAAACAAGAACCAGAAAAAACCGGAAAAAACCGGATAAAACCGGATAAAACCGGAAAAAACCAGAAAAAACCGGAAAAACCAGAAAACCCTAACCCTAACCCTAACCCTAACCAGAAAAACCAGAAAAACCAGAAAAACCAGAAAAACAAGAACCAGAAAAAACCGGAAAAAACCGGATAAAACCGGATAAAACCGGAAAAAACCAGAAAAAACCGGAAAAAGTAGAAAACCCTAACCCTAACCCTAACCCTAACCCTAACCCTAACCCTAACCAGAAAAACCAGAAAAACCAGAAAAACAAGAACCAGAAAAAACCGGAAAAAACCGGATAAAACCGGATAAAACCGGAAAAAACCAGAAAAAACCGGAAAAACCAGAAAACCCTAACCCTAACCCTAACCCTAACCAGAAAAACCAGAAAAACCAGAAAAACAAGAACCAGAAAAAACCGGAAAAAACCGGATAAAACCGGATAAAACCGGAAAAAACCAGAAAAAACCGGAAAAACCAGAAAACCCTAACCCTAACCCTAACCCTAACCAGAAAAACCAGAAAAACCAGAAAAACAAGAACCAGAAAAAACCGGAAAAAACCGGATAAAACCGGATAAAACCGGAAAAAACCAGAAAAAACCGGAAAAACCAGAAAACCCTAACCCTAACCCTAACCCTAACCAGAAAAACCAGAAAAACCAGAAAAACAAGAACCAGAAAAAACCGGAAAAAACCGGATAAAACCGGATAAAACCGGAAAAAACCAGAAAAAACCGGAAAAACCAGAAAACCCTAACCCTAACCCTAACCCTAACCAGAAAAACCAGGAAAACCAGAAAAACAAGAACCAGAAAAAACCGGAAAAAACCGGATAAAACCGGATAAAGCCGGAAAAAACCAGAAAAAACCGGAAAAATTAGAAAACCCTAACCCTAACCCTAACCCTAACCAGAAAAACCAGAAAAACCAGAAAAACAAGAACCAGAAAAAACCGGAAAAAACCGGATAAAACCGGATAAAACCGGAAAAAACCAGAAAAAACCGGAAAAACCAGAAAACCCTAACCCTAACCCTAACCCTAACCAGAAAAACCAGAAAAACCAGAAAAACAAGAACCAGAAAAAACCGGATAAAACCGGATAAAACCGGAAAAAACCAGAAAAAACCGGAAAAATTAGAAAACCCTAACCCTAACCCTAACCCTAACCAGAAAAACCAGAAAAACCAGAAAAACAAGAACCAGAAAAAACCGGAAAAAACCGGATAAAACCGGATAAAACCGGAAAAAACCAGAAAAAACCGGAAAAACCAGAAAACCCTAACCCTAACCCTAACCCTAACCAGAAAAACCAGAAAAACCAGAAAAACAAGAACCAGAAAAAACCGGAAAAAACCGGATAAAACCGGATAAAACCGGAAAAAACCAGAAAAAACCGGAAAAACCAGAAAACCCTAACCCTAACCCTAACCCTAACCAGAAAAACCAGAAAAACCAGAAAAACAAGAACCAGAAAAAACCGGAAAAAACCGGATAAAACCGGATAAAACCGGAAAAAACCAGAAAAAACCGGAAAAACCAGAAAACCCTAACCCTAACCCTAACCCTAACCAGAAAAACCAGAAAAACCAGAAAAACAAGAACCAGAAAAAACCGGAAAAAACCGGATAAAACCGGATAAAACCGGAAAAAACCAGAAAAAACCGGAAAAACCAGAAAACCCTAACCCTAACCCTAACCCTAACCAGAAAAACCAGGAAAACCAGAAAAACAAGAACCAGAAAAAACCGGAAAAAACCGGATAAAACCGGATAAAGCCGGAAAAAACCAGAAAAAACCGGAAAAATTAGAAAACCCTAACCCTAACCCTAACCCTAACCAGAAAAACCAGAAAAACCAGAAAAACAAGAACCAGAAAAAACCGGAAAAAACCGGATAAAACCGGATAAAACCGGAAAAAACCAGAAAAAACCGGAAAAACCAGAAAACCCTAACCCTAACCCTAACCCTAACCAGAAAAACCAGAAAAACCAGAAAAACAAGAACCAGAAAAAACCGGATAAAACCGGATAAAACCGGAAAAAACCAGAAAAAACCGGAAAAATTAGAAAACCCTAACCCTAACCCTAACCCTAACCAGAAAAACCAGAAAAACCAGAAAAACAAGAACCAGAAAAAACCGGAAAAAACCGGATAAAACCGGATAAAACCGGAAAAAACCAGAAAAAACCGGAAAAACCAGAAAACCCTAACCCTAACCCTAACCCTAACCAGAAAAACCAGAAAAACCAGAAAAACAAGAACCAGAAAAAACCGGAAAAAACCGGATAAAACCGGATAAAACCGGAAAAAACCAGAAAAAACCGGAAAAACCAGAAAACCCTAACCCTAACCCTAACCCTAACCAGAAAAACCAGAAAAACCAGAAAAACAAGAACCAGAAAAAACCGGAAAAAACCGGATAAAACCGGATAAAACCGGAAAAAACCAGAAAAAACCGGAAAAACCAGAAAACCCTAACCCTAACCCTAACCCTAACCAGAAAAACCAGAAAAACCAGAAAAACAAGAACCAGAAAAAACCGGAAAAAACCGGATAAAACCGGATAAAACCGGAAAAAACCAGAAAAAACCGGAAAAACCAGAAAACCCTAACCCTAACCCTAACCCTAACCAGAAAAACCAGGAAAACCAGAAAAACAAGAACCAGAAAAAACCGGAAAAAACCGGATAAAACCGGATAAAGCCGGAAAAAACCAGAAAAAACCGGAAAAATTAGAAAACCCTAACCCTAACCCTAACCCTAACCAGAAAAACCAGAAAAACCAGAAAAACAAGAACCAGAAAAAACCGGAAAAAACCGGAAAAAACCGGATAAAACCGGATAAAACCGGAAAAAACCAGAAAAAACCGGAAAAACCAGAAAACCCTAACCCTAACCCTAACCCTAACCAGAAACCAGAAAAACCAGAAAAACAAGAACCAGAAAAAACCGGATAAAACCGGATAAAACCGGAAAAAACCAGAAAAAACCGGAAAAATTAGAAAACCCTAACCCTAACCCTAACCCTAACCAGAAAAACCAGAAAAACCAGAAAAACAAGAACCAGAAAAAACCGGAAAAAACCGGATAAAACCGGAAAAAACCAGAAAAAACCGGAAAAACCAGAAAACCCTAACCCTAACCCTAACCCTAACCAGAAAAACCAGAAAAACCAGAAAAACAAGAACCAGAAAAAACCGGAAAAAACCGGATAAAACCGGATAAAACCGGAAAAAACCAGAAAAAACCGGAAAAACCAGAAAACCCTAACCCTAACCCTAACCCTAACCAGAAAAACCAGAAAAACCAGAAAAACAAGAACCAGAAAAAACCGGAAAAAACCGGATAAAACCGGATAAAACCGGAAAAAACCAGAAAAAACCGGAAAAACCAGAAAACCCTAACCCTAACCCTAACCCTAACCAGAAAAACCAGAAAAACCAGAAAAACAAGAACCAGAAAAAACCGGAAAAAACCGGATAAAACCGGATAAAACCGGAAAAAACCAGAAAAAACCGGAAAAACCAGAAAACCCTAACCCTAACCCTAACCCTAACCAGAAAAACCAGAAAAACCAGAAAAACAAGAACCAGAAAAAACCGGAAAAAACCGGATAAAACCGGATAAAACCGGAAAAAACCAGAAAAAACCGGAAAAACCAGAAAACCCTAACCCTAACCCTAACCCTAACCAGAAAAACCAGAAAAACCAGAAAAACAAGAACCAGAAAAAACCGGAAAAAACCGGATAAAACCGGATAAAACCGGAAAAAACCAGAAAAAACCGGAAAAACCAGAAAACCCTAACCCTAACCCTAACCCTAACCAGAAAAACCAGAAAAACCAGAAAAACAAGAACCAGAAAAAACCGGAAAAAACCGGATAAAACCGGATAAAACCGGAAAAAACCAGAAAAAACCGGAAAAACCAGAAAACCCTAACCCTAACCCTAACCCTAACCAGAAAAACCAGAAAAACCAGAAAAACAAGAACCAGAAAAAACCGGAAAAAACCGGATAAAACCGGATAAAACCGGAAAAAACCAGAAAAAACCGGAAAAACCAGAAAACCCTAACCCTAACCCTAACCCTAACCAGAAAAACCAGAAAAACCAGAAAAACAAGAACCAGAAAAAACCGGATAAAACCGGATAAAACCGGAAAAAACCAGAAAAAACCGGAAAAATTAGAAAACCCTAACCCTAACCCTAACCCTAACCAGAAAAACCAGAAAAACCAGAAAAACAAGAACCAGAAAAAACCGGAAAAAACCGGATAAAACCGGATAAAACCGGAAAAAACCAGAAAAAACCGGAAAAACCAGAAAACCCTAACCCTAACCCTAACCCTAACCAGAAAAACCAGAAAAACCAGAAAAACAAGAACCAGAAAAAACCGGAAAAAACCGGATAAAACCGGATAAAACCGGAAAAAACCAGAAAAAACCGGAAAAACCAGAAAACCCTAACCCTAACCCTAACCCTAACCAGAAAAACCAGAAAAACCAGAAAAACAAGAACCAGAAAAAACCGGAAAAAACCGGATAAAACCGGATAAAACCGGAAAAAACCAGAAAAAACCGGAAAAACCAGAAAACCCTAACCCTAACCCTAACCCTAACCAGAAAAACCAGAAAAACCAGAAAAACAAGAACCAGAAAAAACCGGAAAAAACCGGATAAAACCGGATAAAACCGGAAAAAACCAGAAAAAACCGGAAAAACCAGAAAACCCTAACCCTAACCCTAACCCTAACCAGAAAAACCAGAAAAACCAGAAAAACAAGAACCAGAAAAAACCGGAAAAAACCGGATAAAACCGGATAAAACCGGAAAAAACCAGAAAAAACCGGAAAAACCAGAAAACCCTAACCCTAACCCTAACCCTAACCAGAAAAACCAGAAAAACCAGAAAAACAAGAACCAGAAAAAACCGGAAAAAACCGGATAAAACCGGATAAAACCGGAAAAAACCAGAAAAAACCGGAAAAACCAGAAAACCCTAACCCTAACCCTAACCCTAACCAGAAAAACCAGAAAAACCAGAAAAACAAGAACCAGAAAAAACCGGAAAAAACCGGATAAAACCGGATAAAACCGGAAAAAACCAGAAAAAACCGGAAAAACCAGAAAACCCTAACCCTAACCCTAACCCTAACCAGAAAAACCAGAAAAACCAGAAAAACAAGAACTAGAAAAAACCGGAAAAAACCGGATAAAACCGGATAAAACCGGAAAAAACCAGAAAAAACCGGAAAAACCAGAAAACCCTAACCCTAACCCTAAGCCTAACCAGAAAAACCAGGAAAACCAGAAAAACAAGAACCAGAAAAAACCGGAAAAAACCGGATAAAACCGGATAAAACCGGAAAAAACCAGAAAAAACCGGAAAAATTAGAAAACCCTAACCCTAACCCTAACCCTAACCAGAAAAACCAGAAAAACCAGAAAAACAAGAACCAGAAAAAACCGGAAAAAACCGGATAAAACCGGATAAAACCGGAAAAAACCAGAAAAAACCGGAAAAACCAGAAAACCCTAACCCTAACCCTAACCCTAACCAGAAAAACCAGAAAAACCAGAAAAACAAGAACCAGAAAAAACCGGAAAAAACCGGATAAAACCGGATAAAACCGGAAAAAACCAGAAAAAACCGGAAAAACCAGAAAACCCTAACCCTAACCCTAACCCTAACCAGAAAAACCAGAAAAACCAGAAAAACAAGAACCAGAAAAAACCGGAAAAAACCGGATAAAACCGGATAAAACCGGAAAAAACCAGAAAAAACCGGAAAAACCAGAAAACCCTAACCCTAACCCTAACCCTAACCAGAAAAACCAGGAAAACCAGAAAAACAAGAACCAGAAAAAACCGGAAAAAACCGGATAAAACCGGATAAAGCCGGAAAAAACCAGAAAAAACCGGAAAAATTAGAAAACCCTAACCCTAACCCTAACCCTAACCAGAAAAACCAGAAAAACCAGAAAAACAAGAACCAGAAAAAACCGGAAAAAACCGGATAAAACCGGATAAAACCGGAAAAAACCAGAAAAAACCGGAAAAACCAGAAAACCCTAACCCTAACCCTAACCCTAACCAGAAAAACCAGAAAAACCAGAAAAACCAGAAAAACAAGAACCAGAAAAAACCGGAAAAAACCGGATAAAACCGGATAAAACCGGAAAAAACCAGAAAAAACCGGAAAAAGTAGAAAACCCTAACCCTAACCCTAACCCTAACCCTAACCCTAACCCTAACCAGAAAAACCAGAAAAACCAGAAAAACAAGAACCAGAAAAAACCGGAAAAAACCGGATAAAACCGGATAAAACCGGAAAAAACCAGAAAAAACCGGAAAAACCAGAAAACCCTAACCCTAACCCTAACCCTAACCAGAAAAACCAGAAAAACCAGAAAAACAAGAACCAGAAAAAACCGGAAAAAACCGGATAAAACCGGATAAAACCGGAAAAAACCAGAAAAAACCGGAAAAACCAGAAAACCCTAACCCTAACCCTAACCCTAACCAGAAAAACCAGAAAAACCAGAAAAACAAGAACCAGAAAAAACCGGAAAAAACCGGATAAAACCGGATAAAACCGGAAAAAACCAGAAAAAACCGGAAAAACCAGAAAACCCTAACCCTAACCCTAACCCTAACCAGAAAAACCAGAAAAACCAGAAAAACAAGAACCAGAAAAAACCGGAAAAAACCGGATAAAACCGGATAAAACCGGAAAAAACCAGAAAAAACCGGAAAAACCAGAAAACCCTAACCCTAACCCTAACCCTAACCAGAAAAACCAGGAAAACCAGAAAAACAAGAACCAGAAAAAACCGGAAAAAACCGGATAAAACCGGATAAAGCCGGAAAAAACCAGAAAAAACCGGAAAAATTAGAAAACCCTAACCCTAACCCTAACCCTAACCAGAAAAACCAGAAAAACCAGAAAAACAAGAACCAGAAAAAACCGGAAAAAACCGGATAAAACCGGATAAAACCGGAAAAAACCAGAAAAAACCGGAAAAACCAGAAAACCCTAACCCTAACCCTAACCCTAACCAGAAAAACCAGAAAAACCAGAAAAACAAGAACCAGAAAAAACCGGATAAAACCGGATAAAACCGGAAAAAACCAGAAAAAACCGGAAAAATTAGAAAACCCTAACCCTAACCCTAACCCTAACCAGAAAAACCAGAAAAACCAGAAAAACAAGAACCAGAAAAAACCGGAAAAAACCGGATAAAACCGGATAAAACCGGAAAAAACCAGAAAAAACCGGAAAAACCAGAAAACCCTAACCCTAACCCTAACCCTAACCAGAAAAACCAGAAAAACCAGAAAAACAAGAACCAGAAAAAACCGGAAAAAACCGGATAAAACCGGATAAAACCGGAAAAAACCAGAAAAAACCGGAAAAACCAGAAAACCCTAACCCTAACCCTAACCCTAACCAGAAAAACCAGAAAAACCAGAAAAACAAGAACCAGAAAAAACCGGAAAAAACCGGATAAAACCGGATAAAACCGGAAAAAACCAGAAAAAACCGGAAAAACCAGAAAACCCTAACCCTAACCCTAACCCTAACCAGAAAAACCAGAAAAACCAGAAAAACAAGAACCAGAAAAAACCGGAAAAAACCGGATAAAACCGGATAAAACCGGAAAAAACCAGAAAAAACCGGAAAAACCAGAAAACCCTAACCCTAACCCTAACCCTAACCAGAAAAACCAGGAAAACCAGAAAAACAAGAACCAGAAAAAACCGGAAAAAACCGGATAAAACCGGATAAAGCCGGAAAAAACCAGAAAAAACCGGAAAAATTAGAAAACCCTAACCCTAACCCTAACCCTAACCAGAAAAACCAGAAAAACCAGAAAAACAAGAACCAGAAAAAACCGGAAAAAACCGGATAAAACCGGATAAAACCGGAAAAAACCAGAAAAAACCGGAAAAACCAGAAAACCCTAACCCTAACCCTAACCCTAACCAGAAAAACCAGAAAAACCAGAAAAACAAGAACCAGAAAAAACCGGATAAAACCGGATAAAACCGGAAAAAACCAGAAAAAACCGGAAAAATTAGAAAACCCTAACCCTAACCCTAACCCTAACCAGAAAAACCAGAAAAACCAGAAAAACAAGAACCAGAAAAAACCGGAAAAAACCGGATAAAACCGGATAAAACCGGAAAAAACCAGAAAAAACCGGAAAAACCAGAAAACCCTAACCCTAACCCTAACCCTAACCAGAAAAACCAGAAAAACCAGAAAAACAAGAACCAGAAAAAACCGGAAAAAACCGGATAAAACCGGATAAAACCGGAAAAAACCAGAAAAAACCGGAAAAACCAGAAAACCCTAACCCTAACCCTAACCCTAACCAGAAAAACCAGAAAAACCAGAAAAACAAGAACCAGAAAAAACCGGAAAAAACCGGATAAAACCGGATAAAACCGGAAAAAACCAGAAAAAACCGGAAAAACCAGAAAACCCTAACCCTAACCCTAACCCTAACCAGAAAAACCAGAAAAACCAGAAAAACAAGAACCAGAAAAAACCGGAAAAAACCGGATAAAACCGGATAAAACCGGAAAAAACCAGAAAAAACCGGAAAAACCAGAAAACCCTAACCCTAACCCTAACCCTAACCAGAAAAACCAGAAAAACCAGAAAAACAAGAACCAGAAAAAACCGGAAAAAACCGGATAAAACCGGATAAAACCGGAAAAAACCAGAAAAAACCGGAAAAACCAGAAAACCCTAACCCTAACCCTAACCCTAACCAGAAAAACCAGGAAAACCAGAAAAACAAGAACCAGAAAAAACCGGAAAAAACCGGATAAAACCGGATAAAGCCGGAAAAAACCAGAAAAAACCGGAAAAATTAGAAAACCCTAACCCTAACCCTAACCCTAACCAGAAAAACCAGAAAAACCAGAAAAACAAGAACCAGAAAAAACCGGAAAAAACCGGAAAAAACCGGATAAAACCGGATAAAACCGGAAAAAACCAGAAAAAACCGGAAAAACCAGAAAACCCTAACCCTAACCCTAACCCTAACCAGAAACCAGAAAAACCAGAAAAACAAGAACCAGAAAAAACCGGATAAAACCGGATAAAACCGGAAAAAACCAGAAAAAACCGGAAAAATTAGAAAACCCTAACCCTAACCCTAACCCTAACCAGAAAAACCAGAAAAACCAGAAAAACAAGAACCAGAAAAAACCGGAAAAAACCGGATAAAACCGGAAAAAACCAGAAAAAACCGGAAAAACCAGAAAACCCTAACCCTAACCCTAACCCTAACCAGAAAAACCAGAAAAACCAGAAAAACAAGAACCAGAAAAAACCGGAAAAAACCGGATAAAACCGGATAAAACCGGAAAAAACCAGAAAAAACCGGAAAAACCAGAAAACCCTAACCCTAACCCTAACCCTAACCAGAAAAACCAGAAAAACCAGAAAAACAAGAACCAGAAAAAACCGGAAAAAACCGGATAAAACCGGATAAAACCGGAAAAAACCAGAAAAAACCGGAAAAACCAGAAAACCCTAACCCTAACCCTAACCCTAACCAGAAAAACCAGAAAAACCAGAAAAACAAGAACCAGAAAAAACCGGAAAAAACCGGATAAAACCGGATAAAACCGGAAAAAACCAGAAAAAACCGGAAAAACCAGAAAACCCTAACCCTAACCCTAACCCTAACCAGAAAAACCAGAAAAACCAGAAAAACAAGAACCAGAAAAAACCGGAAAAAACCGGATAAAACCGGATAAAACCGGAAAAAACCAGAAAAAACCGGAAAAACCAGAAAACCCTAACCCTAACCCTAACCCTAACCAGAAAAACCAGAAAAACCAGAAAAACAAGAACCAGAAAAAACCGGAAAAAACCGGATAAAACCGGATAAAACCGGAAAAAACCAGAAAAAACCGGAAAAACCAGAAAACCCTAACCCTAACCCTAACCCTAACCAGAAAAACCAGAAAAACCAGAAAAACAAGAACCAGAAAAAACCGGAAAAAACCGGATAAAACCGGATAAAACCGGAAAAAACCAGAAAAAACCGGAAAAACCAGAAAACCCTAACCCTAACCCTAACCCTAACCAGAAAAACCAGAAAAACCAGAAAAACAAGAACCAGAAAAAACCGGAAAAAACCGGATAAAACCGGATAAAACCGGAAAAAACCAGAAAAAACCGGAAAAACCAGAAAACCCTAACCCTAACCCTAACCCTAACCAGAAAAACCAGAAAAACCAGAAAAACAAGAACCAGAAAAAACCGGATAAAACCGGATAAAACCGGAAAAAACCAGAAAAAACCGGAAAAATTAGAAAACCCTAACCCTAACCCTAACCCTAACCAGAAAAACCAGAAAAACCAGAAAAACAAGAACCAGAAAAAACCGGAAAAAACCGGATAAAACCGGATAAAACCGGAAAAAACCAGAAAAAACCGGAAAAACCAGAAAACCCTAACCCTAACCCTAACCCTAACCAGAAAAACCAGAAAAACCAGAAAAACAAGAACCAGAAAAAACCGGAAAAAACCGGATAAAACCGGATAAAACCGGAAAAAACCAGAAAAAACCGGAAAAACCAGAAAACCCTAACCCTAACCCTAACCCTAACCAGAAAAACCAGAAAAACCAGAAAAACAAGAACCAGAAAAAACCGGAAAAAACCGGATAAAACCGGATAAAACCGGAAAAAACCAGAAAAAACCGGAAAAACCAGAAAACCCTAACCCTAACCCTAACCCTAACCAGAAAAACCAGAAAAACCAGAAAAACAAGAACCAGAAAAAACCGGAAAAAACCGGATAAAACCGGATAAAACCGGAAAAAACCAGAAAAAACCGGAAAAACCAGAAAACCCTAACCCTAACCCTAACCCTAACCAGAAAAACCAGAAAAACCAGAAAAACAAGAACCAGAAAAAACCGGAAAAAACCGGATAAAACCGGATAAAACCGGAAAAAACCAGAAAAAACCGGAAAAACCAGAAAACCCTAACCCTAACCCTAACCCTAACCAGAAAAACCAGAAAAACCAGAAAAACAAGAACCAGAAAAAACCGGAAAAAACCGGATAAAACCGGATAAAACCGGAAAAAACCAGAAAAAACCGGAAAAACCAGAAAACCCTAACCCTAACCCTAACCCTAACCAGAAAAACCAGAAAAACCAGAAAAACAAGAACCAGAAAAAACCGGAAAAAACCGGATAAAACCGGATAAAACCGGAAAAAACCAGAAAAAACCGGAAAAACCAGAAAACCCTAACCCTAACCCTAACCCTAACCAGAAAAACCAGAAAAACCAGAAAAACAAGAACTAGAAAAAACCGGAAAAAACCGGATAAAACCGGATAAAACCGGAAAAAACCAGAAAAAACCGGAAAAACCAGAAAACCCTAACCCTAACCCTAAGCCTAACCAGAAAAACCAGGAAAACCAGAAAAACAAGAACCAGAAAAAACCGGAAAAAACCGGATAAAACCGGATAAAACCGGAAAAAACCAGAAAAAACCGGAAAAATTAGAAAACCCTAACCCTAACCCTAACCCTAACCAGAAAAACCAGAAAAACCAGAAAAACAAGAACCAGAAAAAACCGGAAAAAACCGGATAAAACCGGATAAAACCGGAAAAAACCAGAAAAAACCGGAAAAACCAGAAAACCCTAACCCTAACCCTAACCCTAACCAGAAAAACCAGAAAAACCAGAAAAACAAGAACCAGAAAAAACCGGAAAAACCGGATAAAACCGGATAAAACCGGAAAAAACCAGAAAAAACCGGAAAAATTAGAAAACCCTAACCCTAACCCTAACCCTAACCAGAAAAACCAGAAAAACCAGAAAAACAAGAACCAGAAAAAACCGGAAAAAACCGGATAAAACCGGATAAAACCGGAAAAAACCAGAAAAAACCGGAAAAACCAGAAAACCCTAACCCTAACCCTAACCCTAACCAGAAAAACCAGAAAAACCAGAAAAACAAGAACCAGAAAAAACCGGAAAAAACCGGATAAAACCGGATAAAACCGGAAAAAACCAGAAAAAACCGGAAAAACCAGAAAACCCTAACCCTAACCCTAACCCTAACCAGAAAAACCAGAAAAACCAGAAAAACAAGAACCAGAAAAAACCGGAAAAAACCGGATAAAACCGGATAAAACCGGAAAAAACCAGAAAAAACCGGAAAAACCAGAAAACCCTAACCCTAACCCTAACCCTAACCAGAAAAACCAGAAAAACCAGAAAAACAAGAACCAGAAAAAACCGGAAAAAACCGGATAAAACCGGATAAAACCGGAAAAAACCAGAAAAAACCGGAAAAACCAGAAAACCCTAACCCTAACCCTAACCCTAACCAGAAAAACCAGAAAAACCAGAAAAACAAGAACCAGAAAAAACCGGAAAAAACCGGATAAAACCGGATAAAACCGGAAAAAACCAGAAAAAACCGGAAAAACCAGAAAACCCTAACCCTAACCCTAACCCTAACCAGAAAAACCAGAAAAACCAGAAAAACAAGAACCAGAAAAAACCGGAAAAAACCGGATAAAACCGGATAAAACCGGAAAAAACCAGAAAAAACCGGAAAAACCAGAAAACCCTAACCCTAACCCTAACCCTAACCAGAAAAACCAGAAAAACAAGAACCAGAAAAAACCGGAAAAAACCGGATAAAACCGGATAAAACCGGAAAAAACCAGAAAAAACCGGAAAAACCAGAAAACCCTAACCCTAACCCTAACCCTAACCAGAAAAACCAGGAAAACCAGAAAAACAAGAACCAGAAAAAACCGGAAAAAACCGGATAAAACCGGATAAAGCCGGAAAAAACCAGAAAAAACCGGAAAAATTAGAAAACCCTAACCCTAACCCTAACCCTAACCAGAAAAACCAGAAAAACCAGAAAAACAAGAACCAGAAAAAACCGGAAAAAACCGGATAAAACCGGATAAAACCGGAAAAAACCAGAAAAAACCGGAAAAACCAGAAAACCCTAACCCTAACCCTAACCCTAACCAGAAAAACCAGAAAAACCAGAAAAACAAGAACCAGAAAAAACCGGATAAAACCGGATAAAACCGGAAAAAACCAGAAAAAACCGGAAAAATTAGAAAACCCTAACCCTAACCCTAACCCTAACCAGAAAAACCAGAAAAACCAGAAAAACAAGAACCAGAAAAAACCGGAAAAAACCGGATAAAACCGGATAAAACCGGAAAAAACCAGAAAAAACCGGAAAAACCAGAAAACCCTAACCCTAACCCTAACCCTAACCAGAAAAACCAGAAAAACCAGAAAAACAAGAACCAGAAAAAACCGGAAAAAACCGGATAAAACCGGATAAAGCCGGAAAAAACCAGAAAAAACCGGAAAAATTAGAAAACCCTAACCCTAACCCTAACCCTAACCAGAAAAACCAGAAAAACCAGAAAAACAAGAACCAGAAAAAACCGGAAAAAACCGGATAAAACCGGATAAAACCGGAAAAAACCAGAAAAAACCGGAAAAACCAGAAAACCCTAACCCTAACCCTAACCCTAACCAGAAAAACCAGAAAAACCAGAAAAACAAGAACCAGAAAAAACCGGATAAAACCGGATAAAACCGGAAAAAACCAGAAAAAACCGGAAAAATTAGAAAACCCTAACCCTAACCCTAACCCTAACCAGAAAAACCAGAAAAACCAGAAAAACAAGAACCAGAAAAAACCGGAAAAAACCGGATAAAACCGGATAAAACCGGAAAAAACCAGAAAAAACCGGAAAAACCAGAAAACCCTAACCCTAACCCTAACCCTAACCAGAAAAACCAGAAAAACCAGAAAAACAAGAACCAGAAAAAACCGGAAAAAACCGGATAAAACCGGATAAAACCGGAAAAAACCAGAAAAAACCGGAAAAACCAGAAAACCCTAACCCTAACCCTAACCCTAACCAGAAAAACCAGAAAAACCAGAAAAACAAGAACCAGAAAAAACCGGAAAAAACCGGATAAAACCGGATAAAACCGGAAAAAACCAGAAAAAACCGGAAAAACCAGAAAACCCTAACCCTAACCCTAACCCTAACCAGAAAAACCAGAAAAACCAGAAAAACAAGAACCAGAAAAAACCGGAAAAAACCGGATAAAACCGGATAAAACCGGAAAAAACCAGAAAAAACCGGAAAAACCAGAAAACCCTAACCCTAACCCTAACCCTAACCAGAAAAACCAGAAAAACCAGAAAAACAAGAACCAGAAAAAACCGGAAAAAACCGGATAAAACCGGATAAAACCGGAAAAAACCAGAAAAAACCGGAAAAACCAGAAAACCCTAACCCTAACCCTAACCCTAACCAGAAAAACCAGAAAAACCAGAAAAACAAGAACCAGAAAAAACCGGATAAAACCGGATAAAACCGGAAAAAACCAGAAAAAACCGGAAAAATTAGAAAACCCTAACCCTAACCCTAACCCTAACCAGAAAAACCAGAAAAACCAGAAAAACAAGAACCAGAAAAAACCGGAAAAAACCGGATAAAACCGGATAAAACCGGAAAAAACCAGAAAAAACCGGAAAAACCAGAAAACCCTAACCCTAACCCTAACCCTAACCAGAAAAACCAGAAAAACCAGAAAAACAAGAACCAGAAAAAACCGGAAAAAACCGGATAAAACCGGATAAAACCGGAAAAAACCAGAAAAAACCGGAAAAACCAGAAAACCCTAACCCTAACCCTAACCCTAACCAGAAAAACCAGAAAAACCAGAAAAACAAGAACCAGAAAAAACCGGAAAAAACCGGATAAAACCGGATAAAACCGGAAAAAACCAGAAAAAACCGGAAAAACCAGAAAACCCTAACCCTAACCCTAACCCTAACCAGAAAAACCAGAAAAACCAGAAAAACAAGAACCAGAAAAAACCGGAAAAAACCGGATAAAACCGGATAAAACCGGAAAAAACCAGAAAAAACCGGAAAAACCAGAAAACCCTAACCCTAACCCTAACCCTAACCAGAAAAACCAGAAAAACCAGAAAAACAAGAACCAGAAAAACCGGAAAAAACCGGATAAAACCGGATAAAACCGGAAAAAACCAGAAAAAACCGGAAAAACCAGAAAACCCTAACCCTAACCCTAACCCTAACCAGAAAAACCAGAAAAACCAGAAAAACAAGAACCAGAAAAAACCGGAAAAAACCGGATAAAACCGGATAAAACCGGAAAAAACCAGAAAAAACCGGAAAAACCAGAAAACCCTAACCCTAACCCTAACCCTAACCAGAAAAACCAGAAAAACCAGAAAAACAAGAACCAGAAAAAACCGGAAAAAACCGGATAAAACCGGATAAAACCGGAAAAAACCAGAAAAAACCGGAAAAACCAGAAAACCCTAACCCTAACCCTAACCCTAACCAGAAAAACCAGAAAAACCAGAAAAACAAGAACCAGAAAAAACCGGAAAAAACCGGATAAAACCGGATAAAACCGGAAAAAACCAGAAAAAACCGGAAAAACCAGAAAACCCTAACCCTAACCCTAACCCTAACCAGAAAAACCAGAAAAACCAGAAAAACAAGAACCAGAAAAAAAGGATAAAACCGGATAAAACCGGAAAAAACCAGAAAAAACCGGAAAAATTAGAAAACCCTAACCCTAACCCTAACCCTAACCAGAAAAACCAGAAAAACCAGAAAAACAAGAACCAGAAAAAACCGGAAAAAACCGGATAAAACCGGATAAAACCGGAAAAAACCAGAAAAAACCGGAAAAACCAGAAAACCCTAACCCTAACCCTAACCCTAACCAGAAAAACCAGAAAAACCAGAAAAACAAGAACCAGAAAAAACCGGAAAAAACCGGATAAAACCGGATAAAACCGGAAAAAACCAGAAAAAACCGGAAAAACCAGAAAACCCTAACCCTAACCCTAACCCTAACCAGAAAAACCAGAAAAACCAGAAAAACAAGAACCAGAAAAAACCGGAAAAAACCGGATAAAACCGGATAAAACCGGAAAAAACCAGAAAAAACCGGAAAAACCAGAAAACCCTAACCCTAACCCTAACCCTAACCAGAAAAACCAGAAAAACCAGAAAAACAAGAACCAGAAAAAACCGGAAAAAACCGGATAAAACCGGATAAAACCGGAAAAAACCAGAAAAAACCGGAAAAACCAGAAAACCCTAACCCTAACCCTAACCCTAACCAGAAAAACCAGAAAAACCAGAAAAACAAGAACCAGAAAAAACCGGAAAAAACCGGATAAAACCGGATAAAACCGGAAAAAACCAGAAAAAACCGGAAAAACCAGAAAACCCTAACCCTAACCCTAACCCTAACCAGAAAAACCAGGAAAACCAGAAAAACAAGAACCAGAAAAAACCGGAAAAAACCGGATAAAACCGGATAAAGCCGGAAAAAACCAGAAAAAACCGGAAAAATTAGAAAACCCTAACCCTAACCCTAACCCTAACCAGAAAAACCAGAAAAACCAGAAAAACAAGAACCAGAAAAAACCGGAAAAAACCGGATAAAACCGGATAAAACCGGAAAAAACCAGAAAAAACCGGAAAAACCAGAAAACCCTAACCCTAACCCTAACCCTAACCAGAAAAACCAGGAAAACCAGAAAAACAAGAACCAGAAAAAACCGGAAAAAACCGGATAAAACCGGATAAAGCCGGAAAAAACCAGAAAAAACCGGAAAAATTAGAAAACCCTAACCCTAACCCTAACCCTAACCAGAAAAACCAGAAAAACCAGAAAAACAAGAACCAGAAAAAACCGGAAAAAACCGGATAAAACCGGATAAAACCGGAAAAAACCAGAAAAAACCGGAAAAACCAGAAAACCCTAACCCTAACCCTAACCCTAACCAGAAAAACCAGAAAAACCAGAAAAACAAGAACCAGAAAAAACCGGATAAAACCGGATAAAACCGGAAAAAACCAGAAAAAACCGGAAAAATTAGAAAACCCTAACCCTAACCCTAACCCTAACCAGAAAAACCAGAAAAACCAGAAAAACAAGAACCAGAAAAAACCGGAAAAAACCGGATAAAACCGGATAAAACCGGAAAAAACCAGAAAAAACCGGAAAAACCAGAAAACCCTAACCCTAACCCTAACCCTAACCAGAAAAACCAGAAAAACCAGAAAAACAAGAACCAGAAAAAACCGGAAAAAACCGGATAAAACCGGATAAAACCGGAAAAAACCAGAAAAAACCGGAAAAACCAGAAAACCCTAACCCTAACCCTAACCCTAACCAGAAAAACCAGAAAAACCAGAAAAACAAGAACCAGAAAAAACCGGAAAAAACCGGATAAAACCGGATAAAACCGGAAAAAACCAGAAAAAACCGGAAAAACCAGAAAACCCTAACCCTAACCCTAACCCTAACCAGAAAAACCAGAAAAACCAGAAAAACAAGAACCAGAAAAAACCGGAAAAAACCGGATAAAACCGGATAAAACCGGAAAAAACCAGAAAAAACCGGAAAAACCAGAAAACCCTAACCCTAACCCTAACCCTAACCAGAAAAACCAGAAAAACCAGAAAAACAAGAACCAGAAAAAACCGGAAAAAACCGGATAAAACCGGATAAAACCGGAAAAAACCAGAAAAAACCGGAAAAACCAGAAAACCCTAACCCTAACCCTAACCCTAACCAGAAAAACCAGGAAAACCAGAAAAACAAGAACCAGAAAAAACCGGAAAAAACCGGATAAAACCGGATAAAGCCGGAAAAAACCAGAAAAAACCGGAAAAATTAGAAAACCCTAACCCTAACCCTAACCCTAACCAGAAAAACCAGAAAAACCAGAAAAACAAGAACCAGAAAAAACCGGAAAAAACCGGATAAAACCGGATAAAACCGGAAAAAACCAGAAAAAACCGGAAAAACCAGAAAACCCTAACCCTAACCCTAACCCTAACCAGAAAAACCAGAAAAACCAGAAAAACAAGAACCAGAAAAAACCGGATAAAACCGGATAAAACCGGAAAAAACCAGAAAAAACCGGAAAAATTAGAAAACCCTAACCCTAACCCTAACCCTAACCAGAAAAACCAGAAAAACCAGAAAAACAAGAACCAGAAAAAACCGGAAAAAACCGGATAAAACCGGATAAAACCGGAAAAAACCAGAAAAAACCGGAAAAACCAGAAAACCCTAACCCTAACCTTAACCCTAACCAGAAAAACCAGAAAAACCAGAAAAACAAGAACCAGAAAAAACCGGAAAAAACCGGATAAAACCGGATAAAACCGGAAAAAACCAGAAAAAACCGGAAAAACCAGAAAACCCTAACCCTAACCCTAACCCTAACCAGAAAAACCAGAAAAACCAGAAAAACAAGAACCAGAAAAAACCGGAAAAAACCGGATAAAACCGGATAAAACCGGAAAAAACCAGAAAAAACCGGAAAAAACCAGAAAACCCTAACCCTAACCCTAACCCTAACCAGAAAAACCAGAAAAACCAGAAAAACAAGAACCAGAAAAAACCGGAAAAAACCGGATAAAACCGGATAAAACCGGAAAAAACCAGAAAAAACCGGAAAAACCAGAAAACCCTAACCCTAACCCTAACCCTAACCAGAAAAACCAGAAAAACCAGAAAAACAAGAACCAGAAAAAACCGGAAAAAACCGGATAAAACCGGATAAAACCGGAAAAAACCAGAAAAAACCGGAAAAACCAGAAAACCCTAACCCTAACCCTAACCCTAACCAGAAAAACCAGGAAAACCAGAAAAACAAGAACCAGAAAAAACCGGAAAAAACCGGATAAAACCGGATAAAGCCGGAAAAAACCAGAAAAAACCGGAAAAATTAGAAAACCCTAACCCTAACCCTAACCCTAACCAGAAAAACCAGAAAAACCAGAAAAACAAGAACCAGAAAAAACCGGAAAAAACCGGATAAAACCGGATAAAACCGGAAAAAACCAGAAAAAACCGGAAAAACCAGAAAACCCTAACCCTAACCCTAACCCTAACCAGAAAAACCAGAAAAACCAGAAAAACAAGAACCAGAAAAAACCGGAAAAAACCGGATAAAACCGGATAAAACCGGAAAAAACCAGAAAAAACCGGAAAAACCAGAAAACCCTAACCCTAACCCTAACCCTAACCAGAAAAACCAGAAAAACCAGAAAAACAAGAACCAGAAAAAACCGGAAAAAACCGGATAAAACCGGATAAAACCGGAAAAAACCAGAAAAAACCGGAAAAACCAGAAAACCCTAACCCTAACCCTAACCCTAACCAGAAAAACCAGGAAAACCAGAAAAACAAGAACCAGAAAAAACCGGAAAAAACCGGATAAAACCGGATAAAGCCGGAAAAAACCAGAAAAAACCGGAAAAATTAGAAAACCCTAACCCTAACCCTAACCCTAACCAGAAAAACCAGAAAAACCAGAAAAACAAGAACCAGAAAAAACCGGAAAAAACCGGATAAAACCGGATAAAACCGGAAAAAACCAGAAAAAACCGGAAAAACCAGAAAACCCTAACCCTAACCCTAACCCTAACCAGAAAAACCAGAAAAACCAGAAAAACAAGAACCAGAAAAAACCGGATAAAACCGGATAAAACCGGAAAAACCAGAAAAAACCGGAAAAATTAGAAAACCCTAACCCTAACCCTAACCCTAACCAGAAAAACCAGAAAAACCAGAAAAACAAGAACCAGAAAAAACCGGAAAAAACCGGATAAAACCGGATAAAACCAGAAAAAACCAGAAAAAACCGGAAAAACCAGAAAACCCTAACCCTAACCCTAACCCTAACCAGAAAAACCAGAAAAACCAGAAAAACAAGAACCAGAAAAAACCGGAAAAAACCGGATAAAACCGGATAAAACCGGAAAAAACCAGAAAAAACCGGAAAAACCAGAAAACCCTAACCCTAACCCTAACCCTAACCAGAAAAACCAGAAAAACCAGAAAAACAAGAACCAGAAAAAACCGGAAAAAACCGGATAAAACCGGATAAAACCGGAAAAAACCAGAAAAAACCGGAAAAACCAGAAAACCCTAACCCTAACCCTAACCCTAACCAGAAAAACCAGAAAAACCAGAAAAACCAGAAAAACAAGAACCAGAAAAAACCGGAAAAAACCGGATAAAACCGGATAAAACCGGAAAAAACCAGAAAAAACCGGAAAAACCAGAAAACCCTAACCCTAACCCTAACCCTAACCAGAAAAACCAGAAAAACCAGAAAAACAAGAACCAGAAAAAACCGGAAAAAACCGGATAAAACCGGATAAAACCGGAAAAAACCAGAAAAAACCGGAAAAACCAGAAAACCCTAACCCTAACCCTAACCCTAACCAGAAAAACCAGGAAAACCAGAAAAACAAGAACCAGAAAAAACCGGAAAAAACCGGATAAAACCGGATAAAGCCGGAAAAAACCAGAAAAAACCGGAAAAATTAGAAAACCCTAACCCTAACCCTAACCCTAACCAGAAAAACCAGAAAAACCAGAAAAACAAGAACCAGAAAAAACCGGAAAAAACCGGATAAAACCGGATAAAACCGGAAAAAACCAGAAAAAACCGGAAAAACCAGAAAACCCTAACCCTAACCCTAACCCTAACCAGAAAAACCAGAAAAACCAGAAAAACAAGAACCAGAAAAAACCGGATAAAACCGGAAAAAACCAGAAAAAACCGGAAAAATTAGAAAACCCTAACCCTAACCCTAACCCTAACCAGAAAAACCAGAAAAACCAGAAAAACAAGAACCAGAAAAAACCGGAAAAAACCGGATAAAACCGGATAAAACCGGAAAAAACCAGAAAAAACCGGAAAAACCAGAAAACCCTAACCCTAACCCTAACCCTAACCAGAAAAACCAGAAAAACCAGAAAAACAAGAACCAGAAAAAACCGGAAAAAACCGGATAAAACCGGATAAAACCGGAAAAAACCAGAAAAAACCGGAAAAACCAGAAAACCCTAACCCTAACCCTAACCCTAACCAGAAAAACCAGAAAAACCAGAAAAACAAGAACCAGAAAAAACCGGAAAAAACCGGATAAAACCGGATAAAACCGGAAAAAACCAGAAAAAACCGGAAAAACCAGAAAACCCTAACCCTAACCCTAACCCTAACCAGAAAAACCAGAAAAACCAGAAAAACAAGAACCAGAAAAAACCGGAAAAAACCGGATAAAACCGGATAAAACCGGAAAAAACCAGAAAAAACCGGAAAAACCAGAAAACCCTAACCCTAACCCTAACCCTAACCAGAAAAACCAGAAAAACCAGAAAAACAAGAACCAGAAAAAACCGGAAAAAACCGGATAAAACCGGATAAAACCGGAAAAAACCAGAAAAAACCGGAAAAACCAGAAAACCCTAACCCTAACCCTAACCCTAACCAGAAAAACCAGAAAAACCAGAAAAACAAGAACCAGAAAAAACCGGAAAAACCGGATAAAACCGGATAAAACCGGAAAAAACCAGAAAAAACCGAAAAAATAGAAAACCCTAACCCTAACCCTAACCCTAACCAGAAAAACCAGAAAAACCAGAAAAACAAGAACCAGAAAAAACCGGAAAAAACCGGATAAAACCGGATAAAACCGGAAAAAACCAGAAAAAACCGGAAAAACCAGAAAACCCTAACCCTAACCCTAACCCTAACCAGAAAAACCAGAAAAACCAGAAAAACAAGAACCAGAAAAAACCGGAAAAAACCGGATAAAACCGGATAAAACCGGAAAAAACCAGAAAAAACCGGAAAAACCAGAAAACCCTAACCCTAACCCTAACCCTAACCAGAAAAACCAGAAAAACCAGAAAAACAAGAACCAGAAAAAACCGGAAAAAACCGGATAAAACCGGATAAAACCGGAAAAAACCAGAAAAAACCGGAAAAACCAGAAAACCCTAACCCTAACCCTAACCCTAACCAGAAAAACCAGAAAAACCAGAAAAACAAGAACCAGAAAAAACCGGAAAAAACCGGATAAAACCGGATAAAACCGGAAAAAACCAGAAAAAACCGGAAAAACCAGAAAACCCTAACCCTAACCCTAACCCTAACCAGAAAAACCAGAAAAACCAGAAAAACAAGAACCAGAAAAAACCGGAAAAAACCGGATAAAACCGGATAAAACCGGAAAAAACCAGAAAAAACCGGAAAAACCAGAAAACCCTAACCCTAACCCTAACCCTAACCAGAAAAACCAGGAAAACCAGAAAAACAAGAACCAGAAAAAACCGGAAAAAACCGGATAAAACCGGATAAAGCCGGAAAAAACCAGAAAAAACCGGAAAAATTAGAAAACCCTAACCCTAACCCTAACCCTAACCAGAAAAACCAGAAAAACCAGAAAAACAAGAACCAGAAAAAACCGGAAAAAACCGGATAAAACCGGATAAAACCGGAAAAAACCAGAAAAAACCGGAAAAACCAGAAAACCCTAACCCTAACCCTAACCCTAACCAGGAAAACCAGAAAAACCAGAAAAACAAGAACCAGAAAAAACCGGAAAAAACCGGATAAAACCGGATAAAACCGGAAAAAACCAGAAAAAACCGGAAAAACCAGAAAACCCTAACCCTAACCCTAACCCTAACCAGAAAAACCAGAAAAACCAGAAAAACAAGAACCAGAAAAAACCGGAAAAAACCGGATAAAACCGGATAAAACCGGAAAAAACCAGAAAAAACCGGAAAAACCAGAAAACCCTAACCCTAACCCTAACCCTAACCAGAAAAACCAGAAAAACCAGAAAAACAAGAACCAGAAAAAACCGGAAAAAACCGGATAAAACCGGATAAAACCGGAAAAAACCAGAAAAAACCGGAAAAACCAGAAAACCCTAACCCTAACCCTAACCCTAACCAGAAAAACCAGAAAAACCAGAAAAACAAGAACCAGAAAAAACCGGAAAAAACCGGATAAAACCGGATAAAACCGGAAAAAACCAGAAAAAACCGGAAAAACCAGAAAACCCTAACCCTAACCCTAACCCTAACCAGAAAAACCAGAAAAACCAGAAAAACAAGAACCAGAAAAAACCGGAAAAAACCGGATAAAACCGGATAAAACCGGAAAAAACCAGAAAAAACCGGAAAAACCAGAAAACCCTAACCCTAACCCTAACCCTAACCAGAAAAACCAGAAAAACCAGAAAAACAAGAACCAGAAAAAACCGGAAAAAACCGGATAAAACCGGATAAAACCGGAAAAAACCAGAAAAAACCGGAAAAACCAGAAAACCCTAACCCTAACCCTAACCCTAACCAGAAAAACCAGGAAAACCAGAAAAACAAGAACCAGAAAAAACCGGAAAAAACCGGATAAAACCGGATAAAACCGGAAAAAACCAGAAAAAACCGGAAAAATTAGAAAACCCTAACCCTAACCCTAACCCTAACCAGAAAAACCAGAAAAACCAGAAAAACAAGAACCAGAAAAAACCGGAAAAAACCGGATAAAACCGGATAAAACCGGAAAAAACCAGAAAAAACCGGAAAAACCAGAAAACCCTAACCCTAACCCTAACCCTAACCAGAAAAACCAGAAAAACCAGAAAAACAAGAACCAGAAAAAACCGGAAAAAACCGGATAAAACCGGATAAAACCGGAAAAAACCAGAAAAAACCGGAAAAACCAGAAAACCCTAACCCTAACCCTAACCCTAACCAGAAAAACCAGAAAAACCAGAAAAACAAGAACCAGAAAAAACCGGAAAAAACCGGATAAAACCGGATAAAACCGGAAAAAACCAGAAAAAACCGGAAAAACCAGAAAACCCTAACCCTAACCCTAACCCTAACCAGAAAAACCAGAAAAACCAGAAAAACAAGAACCAGAAAAAACCGGAAAAAACCGGATAAAACCGGAAAAAACCAGAAAAAACCGGAAAAAACCAGAAAACCCTAACCCTAACCCTAACCCTAACCAGAAAAACCAGGAAAACCAGAAAAACAAGAACCAGAAAAAACCGGAAAAAACCGGATAAAACCGGATAAAACCGGAAAAAACCAGAAAAAACCGGAAAAATTAGAAAACCCTAACCCTAACCCTAACCCTAACCAGAAAAACCAGAAAAACCAGAAAAACAAGAACCAGAAAAAACCGGAAAAAACCGGATAAAACCGGATAAAACCGGAAAAAACCAGAAAAAACCGGAAAAACCAAGAAACCCTAACCCTAACCCTAACCCTAACCAGAAAAACCAGAAAAACCAGAAAAACCAGAAAAACAAGAACCAGAAAAAACCGGAAAAAACCGGATAAAACCGGATAAAACCGGAAAAAACCAGAAAAAACCGGAAAAATTAGAAAACCCTAACCCTAACCCTAACCCTAACCAGAAAAACCAGAAAAACCAGAAAAACAAGAACCAGAAAAAACCGGAAAAAACCGGATAAAACCGGATAAAACCGGAAAAAACCAGAAAAAACCGGAAAAACCAGAAAACCCTAACCCTAACCCTAACCCTAACCAGAAAAACCAGAAAAACCAGAAAAACAAGAACCAGAAAAAACCGGATAAAACCGGATAAAACCGGAAAAAACCAGAAAAAACCGGAAAAACCAGAAAACCCTAACCCTAACCCTAACCCTAACCAGAAAAACCAGAAAAACCAGAAAAACAAGAACCAGAAAAAACCGGAAAAAACCGGAAAAAACCGGATAAAACCGGAAAAAACCAGAAAAAACCGGAAAAACCAGAAAACCCTAACCCTAACCCTAACCCTAACCAGAAAAACCAGAAAAACCAGAAAAACCAGAAAAACAAGAACCAGAAAAAACCGGAAAAAACCGGATAAAACCGGATAAAACCGGAAAAAACCAGAAAAAACCGGAAAAATTAGAAAACCCTAACCCTAACCCTAACCCTAACCAGAAAAACCAGAAAAACCAGAAAAACAAGAACCAGAAAAAACCGGAAAAAACCGGATAAAACCGGATAAAACCGGAAAAAACCAGAAAAAACCGGAAAAACCAGAAAACCCTAACCCTAACCCTAACCCTAACCAGAAAAACCAGAAAAACCAGAAAAACAAGAACCAGAAAAAACCGGAAAAAACCGGATAAAACCGGATAAAACCGGAAAAAACCAGAAAAAACCGGAAAAACCAGAAAACCCTAACCCTAACCCTAACCCTAACCAGAAAAACCAGAAAAACCAGAAAAACAAGAACCAGAAAAAACCGGAAAAAACCGGATAAAACCGGATAAAACCGGAAAAAACCAGAAAAAACCGGAAAAACCAGAAAACCCTAACCCTAACCCTAACCCTAACCAGAAAAACCAGGAAAACCAGAAAAACAAGAACCAGAAAAAACCGGAAAAAACCGGATAAAACCGGATAAAACCGGAAAAAACCAGAAAAAACCGGAAAAATTAGAAAACCCTAACCCTAACCCTAACCCTAACCAGAAAAACCAGAAAAACCAGAAAAACAAGAACCAGAAAAAACCGGAAAAAACCGGATAAAACCGGATAAAACCGGAAAAAACCAGAAAAAACCGGAAAAACCAGAAAACCCTAACCCTAACCCTAACCCTAACCAGAAAAACCAGAAAAACCAGAAAAACAAGAACCAGAAAAAACCGGAAAAAACCGGATAAAACCGGATAAAACCGGAAAAAACCAGAAAAAACCGGAAAAACCAGAAAACCCTAACCCTAACCCTAACCCTAACCAGAAAAACCAGGAAAACCAGAAAAACAAGAACCAGAAAAAACCGGAAAAAACCGGATAAAACCGGATAAAACCGGAAAAAACCAGAAAAAACCGGAAAAATTAGAAAACCCTAACCCTAACCCTAACCCTAACCAGAAAAACCAGAAAAACCAGAAAAACAAGAACCAGAAAAAACCGGAAAAAACCGGATAAAACCGGATAAAACCGGAAAAAACCAGAAAAAACCGGAAAAACCAGAAAACCCTAACCCTAACCCTAACCCTAACCAGAAAAACCAGAAAAACCAGAAAAACCAGAAAAACAAGAACCAGAAAAAACCGGAAAAAACCGGATAAAACCGGATAAAACCGGAAAAAACCAGAAAAAACCGGAAAAATTAGAAAACCCTAACCCTAACCCTAACCCTAACCAGAAAAACCAGAAAAACCAGAAAAACAAGAACCAGAAAAAACCGGAAAAAACCGGATAAAACCGGATAAAACCGGAAAAAACCAGAAAAAACCGGAAAAACCAGAAAACCCTAACCCTAACCCTAACCCTAACCAGAAAAACCAGAAAAACCAGAAAAACAAGAACCAGAAAAAACCGGAAAAAACCGGATAAAACCGGATAAAACCGGAAAAAACCAGAAAAAACCGGAAAAACCAGAAAACCCTAACCCTAACCCTAACCCTAACCAGAAAAACCAGAAAAACCAGAAAAACAAGAACCAGAAAAAACCGGAAAAAACTGGATAAAACCGGATAAAACCGGAAAAAACCAGAAAAAACCGGAAAAACCAGAAAACCCTAACCCTAACCCTAACCCTAACCAGAAAAACCAGGAAAACCAGAAAAACAAGAACCAGAAAAAACCGAAAAAACCGGATAAAACCGGATAAAACCGGAAAAATCCAGAAAAAACTGGAAAAATTAGAAAACCCTAACCCTAACCCTAACCCTAACCAGAAAAACCAGAAAAACCAGAAAAACAAGAACCAGAAAAAACCGGAAAAAACCGGATAAAACCGGATAAAACCGGAAAAAACCAGAAAAAACCGGAAAAACTAGAAAACCCTAACCCTAACCCTAACCCTAACCAGAAAAACCAGAAAAACCAGAAAAACCAGAAAAACAAGAACCAGAAAAAACCGGAAAAAACCGGATAAAACCGGATAAAACCGGAAAAAACCAGAAAAAACCGGAAAAATTAGAAAACCCTAACCCTAACCCTAACCCTAACCAGAAAAACCAGAAAAACCAGAAAAACAAAAACCAGAAAAAACCGGAAAAAACCGGATAAAACCGGATAAAACCGGAAAAAACCAGAAAAAACCGGAAAAACCAGAAAACCCTAACCCTAACCCTAACCCTAACCAGAAAAACCAGAAAAACCAGAAAAACAAGAACCAGAAAAAACCGGATAAAACCGGATAAAACCGGAAAAAACCAGAAAAAACCGGAAAAATTAGAAAACCCTAACCCTAACCCTAACCCTAACCAGAAAAACCAGAAAAACCAGAAAAACAAGAACCAGAAAAAACCGGAAAAAACCGGATAAAACCGGATAAAACCGGAAAAAACCAGAAAAAACCGGAAAAACCAGAAAACCCTAACCCTAACCCTAACCCTAACCAGAAAAACCAGAAAAACCAGAAAAACAAGAACCAGAAAAAACCGGAAAAAACCGGATAAAACCGGATAAAACCGGAAAAAACCAGAAAAAACCGGAAAAACCAGAAAACCCTAACCCTAACCCTAACCCTAACCAGAAAAACCAGAAAAACCAGAAAAACAAGAACCAGAAAAAACCGGAAAAAACCGGATAAAACCGGATAAAACCGGAAAAAACCAGAAAAAACCGGAAAAACCAGAAAACCCTAACCCTAACCCTAACCCTAACCAGAAAAACCAGAAAAACCAGAAAAACAAGAACCAGAAAAAACCGGAAAAAACCGGATAAAACCGGATAAAACCGGAAAAAACCAGAAAAAACCGGAAAAACCAGAAAACCCTAACCCTAACCCTAACCCTAACCAGAAAAACCAGAAAAACCAGAAAAACAAGAACCAGAAAAAACCGGAAAAAACCGGATAAAACCGGATAAAACCGGAAAAAACCAGAAAAAACCGGAAAAACCAGAAAACCCTAACCCTAACCCTAACCCTAACCAGAAAAACCAGGAAAACCAGAAAAACAAGAACCAGAAAAAACCGGAAAAAACCGGATAAAACCGGATAAAGCCGGAAAAAACCAGAAAAAACCGGAAAAATTAGAAAACCCTAACCCTAACCCTAACCCTAACCAGAAAAACCAGAAAAACCAGAAAAACAAGAACCAGAAAAAACCGGAAAAAACCGGATAAAACCGGATAAAACCGGAAAAAACCAGAAAAAACCGGAAAAACCAGAAAACCCTAACCCTAACCCTAACCCTAACCAGAAAAACCAGAAAAACCAGAAAAACAAGAACCAGAAAAAACCGGATAAAACCGGATAAAACCGGAAAAAACCAGAAAAAACCGGAAAAATTAGAAAACCCTAACCCTAACCCTAACCCTAACCAGAAAAACCAGAAAAACCAGAAAAACAAGAACCAGAAAAAACCGGAAAAAACCGGATAAAACCGGATAAAACCGGAAAAAACCAGAAAAAACCGGAAAAACCAGAAAACCCTAACCCTAACCCTAACCCTAACCAGAAAAACCAGAAAAACCAGAAAAACAAGAACCAGAAAAAACCGGAAAAAACCGGATAAAACCGGATAAAACCGGAAAAAACCAGAAAAAACCGGAAAAACCAGAAAACCCTAACCCTAACCCTAACCCTAACCAGAAAAACCAGAAAAACCAGAAAAACAAGAACCAGAAAAAACCGGAAAAAACCGGATAAAACCGGATAAAACCGGAAAAAACCAGAAAAAACCGGAAAAACCAGAAAACCCTAACCCTAACCCTAACCCTAACCAGAAAAACCAGAAAAACCAGAAAAACAAGAACCAGAAAAAACCGGAAAAAACCGGATAAAACCGGATAAAACCGGAAAAAA
This sequence comes from Branchellion lobata, assembly GCA_947562095.1. Taxonomy (NCBI): domain Eukaryota; kingdom Metazoa; phylum Annelida; class Clitellata; order Hirudinida; family Piscicolidae; genus Branchellion; species Branchellion lobata. Next base: position 133,458 of record OX387257.1, on the reverse strand, counting down.
CCAGAAAAAACCGGAAAAACCAGAAAACCCTAACCCTAACCCTAAGCCTAACCAGAAAAACCAGGAAAACCAGAAAAACAAGAACCAGAAAAAACCGGATAAAACCGGATAAAACCGGAAAAAACCAGAAAAAACCGGAAAAATTAGAAAACCCTAACCCTAACCCTAACCCTAACCAGAAAAACCAGAAAAACCAGAAAAACAAGAACTAGAAAAAACCGGAAAAAACCGGATAAAACCGGATAAAACCGGAAAAAACCAGAAAAAACCGGAAAAACCAGAAAACCCTAACCCTAACCCTAAGCCTAACCAGAAAAACCAGGAAAACCAGAAAAACAAGAACCAGAAAAAACCGGAAAAAACCGGATAAAACCGGATAAAACCGGAAAAAACCAGAAAAAACCGGAAAAATTAGAAAACCCTAACCCTAACCCTAACCCTAACCAGAAAAACCAGAAAAACCAGAAAAACAAGAACCAGAAAAAACCGGAAAAAACCGGATAAAACCGGATAAAACCGGAAAAAACCAGAAAAAACCGGAAAAACCAGAAAACCCTAACCCTAACCCTAACCCTAACCAGAAAAACCAGAAAAACCAGAAAAACAAGAACCAGAAAAAACCGGAAAAACCGGATAAAACCGGATAAAACCGGAAAAAACCAGAAAAAACCGGAAAAATTAGAAAACCCTAACCCTAACCCTAACCCTAACCAGAAAAACCAGAAAAACCAGAAAAACAAGAACCAGAAAAAACCGGAAAAAACCGGATAAAACCGGATAAAACCGGAAAAAACCAGAAAAAACCGGAAAAACCAGAAAACCCTAACCCTAACCCTAACCCTAACCAGAAAAACCAGAAAAACCAGAAAAACAAGAACCAGAAAAAACCGGAAAAAACCGGATAAAACCGGATAAAACCGGAAAAAACCAGAAAAAACCGGAAAAACCAGAAAACCCTAACCCTAACCCTAACCCTAACCAGAAAAACCAGAAAAACCAGAAAAACAAGAACCAGAAAAAACCGGAAAAACCGGATAAAACCGGATAAAACCGGAAAAAACCAGAAAAAACCGAAAAAATTAGAAAACCCTAACCCTAACCCTAACCCTAACCAGAAAAACCAGAAAAACCAGAAAAACAAGAACCAGAAAAAACCGGAAAAAACCGGATAAAACCGGATAAAACCGGAAAAAACCAGAAAAAACCGGAAAAACCAGAAAACCCTAACCCTAACCCTAACCCTAACCAGAAAAACCAGGAAAACCAGAAAAACAAGAACCAGAAAAAACCGGAAAAAACCGGATAAAACCGGATAAAACCGGAAAAAACCAGAAAAAACCGGAAAAACCAGAAAACCCTAACCCTAACCCTAACCCTAACCAGAAAAACCAGAAAAACCAGAAAAACAAGAACCAGAAAAAACCGGAAAAAACCGGATAAAACCGGATAAAACCGGAAAAAACCAGAAAAAACCGGAAAAACCAGAAAACCCTAACCCTAACCCTAACCCTAACCAGAAAAACCAGAAAAACCAGAAAAACAAGAACCAGAAAAAACCGGAAAAAACCGGATAAAACCGGATAAAACCGGAAAAAACCAGAAAAAACCGGAAAAACCAGAAAACCCTAACCCTAACCCTAACCCTAACCAGAAAAACCAGAAAAACCAGAAAAACAAGAACCAGAAAAAACCGGAAAAAACCGGATAAAACCGGATAAAACCGGAAAAAACCAGAAAAAACCGGAAAAACCAGAAAACCCTAACCCTAACCCTAAGCCTAACCAGAAAAACCAGGAAAACCAGAAAAACAAGAACCAGAAAAAACCGGAAAAAACCGGATAAAACCGGATAAAACCGGAAAAAACCAGAAAAAACCGGAAAAATTAGAAAACCCTAACCCTAACCCTAACCCTAACCAGAAAAACCAGAAAAACCAGAAAAACAAGAACCAGAAAAAACCGGAAAAAACCGGATAAAACCGGATAAAACCGGAAAAAACCAGAAAAAACCGGAAAAACCAGAAAACCCTAACCCTAACCCTAACCCTAACCAGAAAAACCAGAAAAACCAGAAAAACAAGAACCAGAAAAAACCGGAAAAACCGGATAAAACCGGATAAAACCGGAAAAAACCAGAAAAAACCGGAAAAATTAGAAAACCCTAACCCTAACCCTAACCCTAACCAGAAAAACCAGAAAAACCAGAAAAACAAGAACCAGAAAAAACCGGAAAAAACCGGATAAAACCGGATAAAACCGGAAAAAACCAGAAAAAACCGGAAAAACCAGAAAACCCTAACCCTAACCCTAACCCTAACCAGAAAAACCAGAAAAACCAGAAAAACAAGAACCAGAAAAAACCGGAAAAAACCGGATAAAACCGGATAAAACCGGAAAAAACCAGAAAAAACCGGAAAAACCAGAAAACCCTAACCCTAACCCTAACCCTAACCAGAAAAACCAGAAAAACCAGAAAAACAAGAACCAGAAAAAACCGGAAAAAACCGGATAAAACCGGAAAAAACCAGAAAAAACCGGAAAAACCAGAAAACCCTAACCCTAACCCTAACCCTAACCAGAAAAACCAGAAAAACCAGAAAAACAAGAACCAGAAAAAACCGGAAAAAACCGGATAAAACCGGATAAAACCGGAAAAAACCAGAAAAAACCGGAAAAACCAGAAAACCCTAACCCTAACCCTAACCCTAACCAGAAAAACCAGAAAAACCAGAAAAACAAGAACCAGAAAAAACCGGAAAAACCGGATAAAACCGGATAAAACCGGAAAAAACCAGAAAAAACCGAAAAAATTAGAAAACCCTAACCCTAACCCTAACCCTAACCAGAAAAACCAGAAAAACCAGAAAAACAAGAACCAGAAAAAACCGGAAAAAACCGGATAAAACCGGATAAAACCGGAAAAAACCAGAAAAAACCGGAAAAACCAGAAAACCCTAACCCTAACCCTAACCCTAACCAGAAAAACCAGAAAAACCAGAAAAACAAGAACCAGAAAAAACCGGAAAAAACCGGATAAAACCGGATAAAACCGGAAAAAACCAGAAAAAACCGGAAAAACCAGAAAACCCTAACCCTAACCCTAACCCTAACCAGAAAAACCAGAAAAACCAGAAAAACAAGAACCAGAAAAAACCGGAAAAAACCGGATAAAACCGGATAAAACCGGAAAAAACCAGAAAAAACCGGAAAAACCAGAAAACCCTAACCCTAACCCTAACCCTAACCAGAAAAACCAGAAAAACCAGAAAAACAAGAACCAGAAAAAACCGGAAAAAACCGGATAAAACCGGATAAAACCGGAAAAAACCAGAAAAAACCGGAAAAACCAGAAAACCCTAACCCTAACCCTAACCCTAACCAGAAAAACCAGAAAAACCAGAAAAACAAGAACCAGAAAAAACCGGAAAAAACCGGATAAAACCGGATAAAACCGGAAAAAACCAGAAAAAACCGGAAAAACCAGAAAACCCTAACCCTAACCCTAACCCTAACCAGAAAAACCAGAAAAACCAGAAAAACAAGAACCAGAAAAAACCGGAAAAAACCGGATAAAACCGGATAAAACCGGAAAAAACCAGAAAAAACCGGAAAAACCAGAAAACCCTAACCCTAACCCTAACCCTAACCAGAAAAACCAGGAAAACCAGAAAAACAAGAACCAGAAAAAACCGGAAAAAACCGGATAAAACCGGATAAAACCGGAAAAAACCAGAAAAAACCGAAAAAATTAGAAAACCCTAACCCTAACCCTAACCCTAACCAGAAAAACCAGAAAAACCAGAAAAACAAGAACCAGAAAAAACCGGAAAAAACGGATAAAACCGGATAAAACCGGAAAAAACCAGAAAAAACCGGAAAAACCAGAAAACCCTAACCCTAACCCTAACCCTAACCAGGAAAACCAGAAAAACCAGAAAAACAAGAACCAGAAAAAACCGGAAAAAACCGGATAAAACCGGATAAAACCGGAAAAAACCAGAAAAAACCGGAAAAACCAGAAAACCCTAACCCTAACCCTAACCCTAACCAGAAAAACCAGAAAAACCAGAAAAACAAGAACCAGAAAAAACCGGAAAAAACCGGATAAAACCGGATAAAACCGGAAAAAACCAGAAAAAACCGGAAAAACCAGAAAACCCTAACCCTAACCCTAACCCTAACCAGAAAAACCAGAAAAACCAGAAAAACAAGAACCAGAAAAAACCGGAAAAAACCGGATAAAACCGGATAAAACCGGAAAAAACCAGAAAAAACCGGAAAAACCAGAAAACCCTAACCCTAACCCTAACCCTAACCAGAAAAACCAGAAAAACCAGAAAAACAAGAACCAGAAAAAACCGGAAAAAACCGGATAAAACCGGATAAAACCGGAAAAAACCAGAAAAAACCGGAAAAACCAGAAAACCCTAACCCTAACCCTAACCCTAACCAGAAAAACCAGAAAAACCAGAAAAACAAGAACCAGAAAAAACCGGAAAAAACCGGATAAAACCGGATAAAACCGGAAAAAACCAGAAAAAACCGGAAAAACCAGAAAACCCTAACCCTAACCCTAACCCTAACCAGAAAAACCAGGAAAACCAGAAAAACAAGAACCAGAAAAAACCGGAAAAAACCGGATAAAACCGGATAAAACCGGAAAAAACCAGAAAAAACCGGAAAAATTAGAAAACCCTAACCCTAACCCTAACCCTAACCAGAAAAACCAGAAAAACCAGAAAAACAAGAACCAGAAAAAACCGGAAAAAACCGGATAAAACCGGATAAAACCGGAAAAAACCAGAAAAAACCGGAAAAACCAGAAAACCCTAACCCTAACCCTAACCCTAACCAGAAAAACCAGAAAAACCAGAAAAACCAGAAAAACAAGAACCAGAAAAAACCGGAAAAAACCGGATAAAACCGGATAAAACCGGAAAAAACCAGAAAAAACCGGAAAAACCAGAAAACCCTAACCCTAACCCTAACCCTAACCAGAAAAACCAGGAAAACCAGAAAAACAAGAACCAGAAAAAACCGGAAAAAACCGGATAAAACCGGATAAAACCGGAAAAAACCAGAAAAAACCGGAAAAATTAGAAAACCCTAACCCTAACCCTAACCCTAACCAGAAAAACCAGAAAAACCAGAAAAACAAGAACCAGAAAAAACCGGAAAAAACCGGATAAAACCGGATAAAACCGGAAAAAACCAGAAAAAACCGGAAAAACCAGAAAACCCTAACCCTAACCCTAACCCTAACCAGAAAAACCAGAAAAACCAGAAAAACCAGAAAAACAAGAACCAAAAAAAACCGGAAAAAACCGGATAAAACCGGATAAAACCGGAAAAAACCAGAAAAAACCGGAAAAATTAGAAAACCCTAACCCTAACCCTAACCCTAACCAGAAAAACCAGAAAAACCAGAAAAACAAGAACCAGAAAAAACCGGAAAAAACCGGATAAAACCGGATAAAACCGGAAAAAAACAGAAAAAACCGGAAAAACCAGAAAACCCTAACCCTAACCCTAACCCTAACCAGAAAAACCAGAAAAACCAGAAAAACAAGAACCAGAAAAAACCGGAAAAAACCGGATAAAACCGGAAAAAACCAGAAAAAACCGGAAAAACCAGAAAACCCTAACCCTAACCCTAACCCTAACCAGAAAAACCAGAAAAACCAGAAAAACAAGAACCAGAAAAAACCGGAAAAAACCGGATAAAACCAGAAAAAACCAGAAAAAACCGGAAAAACCAGAAAACCCTAACCCTAACCCTAACCCTAACCAGAAAAACCAGAAAAACCAGAAAAACAAGAACCAGAAAAAACCGGAAAAAACCGGATAAAACCGGAAAAAACCAGAAAAAACCGGAAAAACCAGAAAACCCTAACCCTAACCCTAACCCTAACCAGAAAAACCAGAAAAACCAGAAAAACAAAAACCAGAAAAAACCGGAAAAAACCGGATAAAACCGGAAAAAACCAGAAAAAACCGGAAAAAACCAGAAAACCCTAACCCTAACCCTAACCCTAACCAGAAAAACCAGAAAAACCAGAAAAACAAGAACCAGAAAAAACCGGAAAAAACCGGAAAAAACCGGATAAAACCGGATAAAACCGGAAAAAACCAGAAAAAACCGGAAAAACCAGAAAACCCTAACCCTAACCCTAACCCTAACCAGAAAAACCAGAAAAACCAGAAAAACAAGAACCAGAAAAAACCGGAAAAAACCGGATAAAACCGGATAAAACCGGAAAAAACCAGAAAAAACCGGAAAAACCAGAAAACCCTAACCCTAACCCTAACCCTAACCAGAAAAACCAGAAAAACCAGAAAAACAAGAACCAGAAAAAACCGGAATTGTAATTTAAAAATGAATATTATCCCAAAATATTTCCACTCTAACCCCATATTCCAAGCTTTGAGGTCAAAGTACAGTGGAAACTTAAAGTCCTATTAAAGGTATGAAAAAAAATGGAAAAATGGAAATTGGAAAAATCACTTATGTTTCTTATTTAAAAATGAATATTACCCCAAAATATTTCCACTCTAACCCCATATTCCAAGCTTTGAGGTCAAAGTACAGTGGAAACTTAAAGTCCTATTAAAGGTTGAAAAAAAATGGAAAAATGGAAATTGGAAAAATCACTTATGTTTCTAATTTAAAAATGAATATTACCCCAAAATATTTCCACTTTAACCCCATATTCCAAGCTTTGAGGTCAAAGTACAGTGGAAACCTAAAGTCCTATTAAAGGTATGAAAAAAAATGGAAAAATAGAAATTGAAAAAATCATTTATGTTTGTAATTTAAAAATGAATATTACCCCAAAAAATTTCCACTCTAACCCCATATTCCAAGCTTTGAGGTCAAAGTACAGTGGAAACCTAAAGTCCTATTAAAGGTATGAAAAAAAATGGAAAAATTGAAATTGAAAAAATCATTTATGTTTGTAATTTAAAAATGAATATTACCCCAAAAAATTTCACTCTAACCCCATATTCCAAGCTTTGAGGTCAAAGTACAGTGGAAACCTAAAGTCCTATTAAAGGTATGAAAAAAAATGGAAAAATGGAAATTGGAAAAATCATTTATGTTTCTAATTTAAAAATGAATATTACCCCAAAAAATTTCCACTCTAACCCCATATTCCAAGCTTTGAGGTCAAAGTACAGTGGAAACCTAAAGTCCTATTAAAGGTATGCAAAAAAATGGAAAAATGGAAATTGAAAAAATCATTTATGTTTGTAATTTAAAAATGAATATTACCCCAAAAAATTTCCACTCTAACCCCATATTCCAAGCATTGAGGTCAAAGTACAGTGGAAACCTAAAGTCCTATTAAAGGTATGAAAAAAAATGGAAAAATTGAAATTGAAAAAATCATTTATGTTTGTAATTTAAAAATGAATATTACCCCAAAAAATTTACACTCTAACCCCATATTCCAAGCTTTGAGGTCAAAGTACAGTGGAAACCTAAAGTCCTATCAAAGGTATGAAAAAAAATGGAAAAATGGAAATTGGAAAAATCATTTATGTTTCTAATTTAAAAATGAATATTACCCCAAAAAATTTCCACTCTAACCCCATATTCCAAGCTTTGAGGTCAAAGTACAGTGGAAACCTAAAGTCCTATTAAAGGTATGAAAAAAAATGGAAAAATGGAAATTGGAAAAATCATTTATGTTTCTAATTTAAAAATGAATATTACCCCAAAAAATTTCCACTCTAACCCCATATTCCAAGCTTTGAGGTCAAAGTACAGTGGAAACCTAAAGTCCTATTAAAGGTATGCAAAAAATGGAAAAATGGAAATTGAAAAAATCATTTATGTTTGTAATTTAAAAATGAATATTACCCCAAAATATTTCCACTCTAACCCCATATTCCAAGCTTTGAGGTCAAAGTACAGTGGAAACTTAAAGTCCTATTAAAGGTATGAAAAAAAATGGAAAAATGGAAATTGGAAAAATTATTTATGTTTCTAATTTAAAAATGAATATTACCCCAAAAAATTTCCACTCTAACCCCATATTCCAAGCTTTGAGGTCAAAGTACAGTGGAAACCTAAAGTCCTATTAAAGGTATGCAAAAAAATGGAAAAATGGAAATTGAAAAAATCATTTATGTTTGTAATTTAAAAATGAATATTACCCCAAAATATTTCCACTCTAACCCCATATTCCAAGCTTTGAGGTCAGAAGTACAGTGGAAACTTAAAGTCCTATTAAAGGTATGAAAAAAAATGGAAAAATGGAAATTAGAAAAATCATTTATGTTTCTAATTCAAAAATGAATATTACCCCAAAAAATTTCCACTCTAACCCCATATTCCAAGCATTGAGGTCAAAGTACAGTGGAAACCTAAAGTCCTATTAAAGGTATGAAAAAAAATGGAAAAATTGAAATTGAAAAAATCATTTATGTTTGTAATTTAAAAATGAATATTACCCTAAAAAATTTCCACTCTAACCCCATATTCCAAGCTTTGAGGTCAAGGTACAGTGGAAACCTAAATTCCTATTAAAGGTATGAAAAAAAATGGAAAAATGGAAATTGGAAAAATCATTTATGTTTCTAATTTAAAAATGAATATTACCCCAAAAAATTTCCACTCTAACCCCATATTCCAAGCTTTGAGGTCAAAGTACAGTGGAAACCTAAAGTCCTATTAAAGGTATGCAAAAAAATAGAAAAATGGAAATTGAAAAAATCATTTATGTTTGTAATTTAAAAATGAATATTACCCCAAAATATTTCCACTCTAACCCGATATTCCAAGCTTTGAGGTCAAAGTACAGTGGAAACTTAAAGTCCTATTAAAGGTATGAAAAAAAATGGAAAAATGGAAAGTGGAAAAATCACTTATGTTTCTTATTTAAAAATGAATATTACCCCAAAATATTTCCACTCTAACCCCATATTCCAAGCTTTGAGGTCAAAGTACAGTGGAAACTTAAAGTCCTATTAAAGGTATGAAAAAAAATGGAAAAATGGAAATTGGAAAAATCACTTATGTTTCTAATTTAAAAATGAATATTACCCCAAAATATTTCCACTTTAACCCCATATTCTAAGCTTTGAGGTCAAAGTACAGTGGAAACCTAAAGTCCTATTAAAGGTATGAAAGAAAATGGAAAAATAGAAATTGAAAAAATCATTTATGTTTGTAATTTAAAAATGAATATTACCCCAAAAAATTTCCACTCTAACCCCATATTCCAAGCTTTGAGGTCAAAGTACAGTGGAAACCTAAAGTCCTATTGAAGGTATGAAAAAAAATGGAAAAATGGAAATTGGAAAAATCACTTATGTTTCTTCTTTAAAAATGAATATTACCCCAAAAAGTTTCCACTCTAACCCCATATTCCAAGCTTTGAGGTCAAAGTACAGTGGAAACCTAAAGTCCTATTAAAGGTATGAAAAAAAATGGAAAAATTGAAATTGAAAAAATCATTTATGTTTGTAATTTAAAAATGAATATTACCCCAAAAAATTTCACTCTAACCCCATATTCCAAGCTTTGAGGTCAAAGTACAGTGGAAACCTAAAGTCTTATTAAAGGTATGAAAAAAAATGGAAAAATGGAAATTGGAAAAATCATTTATGTTTGTAATTTAAAAATGAATATTACCCCAAAATATTTCCACTCTAACCCCATATTCCAAGCTTTGAGGTCAAAGTACAGTGGAAACTTAAAGTCCTATTAAAGGTATGAAAAAAAATGGAAAAATAGAAATTAGAAAAATCATTTATGTTTCTAATTCAAAAATGAATATTACCCCAAAAGATTTCCACTCTAACCCTATATTCCAAGCATTGAGGTCAAAGTACAGTGGAAACCTAAAGTCCTATTAAAGGTATGAAAAAAAATGGAAAAATTGAAATTGAAAAAATCATTTATGTTTGTAATTTAAAAATGAATATTACCCCAAAAAGTTTCCACTCTAACCCCATATTCCAAGCTTTGAGGTCAAAGTTTAGTGGAAACCTTAAGTCCTATTAAAGGTATGAAAAAAAATGGAAAAATTGAAATTGGAAAAATCATTTATGTTTCTAATTTAAAAATGAATATTACCCCAAAATATTTCCACTCTAACCCCATATTCCAAGCTTTGAGGTCAAAGTACAGTGGAAACTTAAAGTCCTATTAAAGGTATGAAAAAAAATGGAAAAATGGAAATTGGAAAAATCATTTATGTTTCTAATTTAAAAATGAATATTACCCCAAAAAATTTCCACTCTAACCCCATATTCCAAGCTTTGAGGTCAAAGTACAGTGGAAACCTAAAGTCCTATTAAAGGTATGCAAAAAAATGGAAAAATGGAAATTGAAAAAATCATTTATGTTTGTAATTTAAAAATGAATATTACCCCAAAATATTTCCACTCTAACCCCATATTCCAAGCTTTGAGGTCAAAGTACAGTGGAAACTTAAAGTCCTATTAAAGGTATGAAAAAAAATGGCAAAATAGAAATTAGAAAAATCATTTATGTTTCTAATTCAAAAATGAATATTACCCCAAAAGATTTCCACTCTAACCCCATATTCCAAGCATTGAGGTCAAAGTACAGTGGAAACCTAAAGTCCTATTAAAGGTATGAAAAAAAATGGAAAAATAGAAATTGGAAAAATCATTTATGTTTCTAATTTAAAAATGAATATTACCCCAAAAAATTTCCACTCTAACCCCATATTCCAAGCTTTGAGGTCAAAGTACAGTGGAAACCTAAAGTCCTATTAAAGGTATGAAAAAAAATGGAAAAATGGAAATTGGAAAAATCATTTATGTTTCTAATTTAAAAATGAATATTACCCCAAAATATTTCCACTCTAACCCCATATTCCAAGCTTTGAGGTCAAAGTACAGTGGAAACTTAAAGTCCTATTAAAGGTATGAAAAAAAATGGAAAAATGGAAATTGGAAAAATCATTTATGTTTCTAATTTAAAAATGAATATTACCCCAAAAAATTTCCACTCTAACCCCATATTCCAAGCTTTGAGGTCAAAGTACAGTGGAAACCTAAAGTCCTATTAAAGGTATGCAAAAAAATGGAAAAATGGAAATTGAAAAAATCATTTATGTTTGTAATTTAAAAATGAATATTACCCCAAAATATTTCCACTCTAACCCCATATTCCAAGCTTTGAGGTCAAAGTACAGTGGAAACTTAAAGTCCTATTAAAGGTATGAAAAAAAATGGCAAAATAGAAATTAGAAAAATCATTTATGTTTCTAATTCAAAAATGAATATTACCCCGAAAGATTTCCACTCTAACCCCATATTCCAAGCATTGAGGTCAAAGTACAGTGGAAACTTAAAGTCCTATTAAAGGTATGAAAAAAAATGGAAAAATGGAAATTGGAAAAATCATTTATGTTTCTTATTTAAAAATGAATATTACCCCAAAATATTTCCACTCTAACCCCATATTCCAAGCTTTGAGGTCAAAGTACAGTGGAAACCTAAAGTCCTATTAAAGGTATGAAAAAAAATGGAAAAATAGAAATTGGAAAAATCATTTATGTTTCTAATTTAAAAATGAATATTACCCCAAAAAATTTCCACTCTAACCCCATATTCCAAGCTTTGAGGTCAAAGTACAGTGGAAACCTAAAGTCCTATTAAAGGTATGAAAAAAAATGGAAAAATGGAAATTGGAAAAATCATTTATGTTTCTAATTTAAAAATGAATATTACCCTAAAAAATTTCCACTCTAACCCCATATTCCAAGCTTTGAGGTCAAAGTACAGTGGAAACCTAAAGTCCTATTAAAGGTATGCAAAAAAATGGAAAAATGGAAATTGAAAAAATCATTTATGTTTGTAATTTAAAAATGAATATTACCCTAAAATATTTCCACTCTAACCCCATATTCCAAGCTTTGAGGTCAAAGTACAGTGGAAACTTAAAGTCCTATTAAAGGTATGAAAAAAAATGGAAAAATGGAAATTGGAAAAATCATTTATGTTTCTAATTTAAAAATGAATATTACCCCAAAAAATTTCCACTCTAACCCCATATTCCAAGCTTTGAGGTCAAAGTACAGTGGAAACCTAAAGTCCTATTAAAGGTATGAAAAAAAATGGAAAAATGGAAATTGGAAAAATCATTTATGTTTGTAATTTAAAAATGAATATTACCCCAAAATATTTCCACTCTAACCCCATATTCCAAGCTTTGAGGTCAAAGTACAGTGGAAACTTAAAGTCCTATTAAAGGTATGAAAAAAAATGGAAAAATAGAAATTAGAAAAATCATTTATGTTTCTAATTCAAAAATGAATATTACCCCAAAAGATTTCCACTCTAACCCCATATTCCAAGCATTGAGGTCAAAGTACAGTGGAAACCTAAAGTCCTATTAAAGGTATGAAAAAAAATGGAAAAATTGAAATTGAAAAAATCATTTATGTTTGTAATTTAAAAATGAATATTACCCCAAAAAGTTTCCACTCTAACCCCATATTCCAAGCTTTGAGGTCAAAGTTTAGTGGAAACCTAAAGTCCTATTAAAGGTATGAAAAAAAATGGAAAAATGGAAATTGGAAAAATCATTTATGTTTCTAATTTAAAAATGAATATTACCTCAAAATATTTCCACTCTAACCCCATATTCCAAGCTTTGAGGTCAAAGTACAGTGGAAACTTAAAGTCCTATTAAAGGTATGAAAAAAAATGGAAAAATGGAAATTGGAAAAATCATTTATGTTTCTAATTTAAAAATGAATATTACCCCAAAAAATTTCCACTCTAACCCCATATTCCAAGCTTTGAGGTCAAAGTACAGTGGAAACCTAAAGTCCTATTAAAGGTATGCAAAAAAATGGAAAAATGGAAATTGAAAAAATCATTTATGTTTGTAATTTAAAAATGAATATTACCCCAAAATATTTCCACTCTAACCCCATATTCCAAGCTTTGAGGTCAAAGTACAGTGGAAACTTAAAGTCCTATTAAAGGTATGAAAAAAAATGGAAAAATAGAAATTAGAAAAATCATTTATGTTTCTAATTCAAAAATGAATATTACCCCAAAAGATTTCCACTCTAACCCCATATTCCAAGCATTGAGGTCAAAGTACAGTGGAAACTTAAAGTCCTATTAAAGGTATGAAAAAAAATGGAAAAATGGAAATTGGAAAAATCACTTATGTTTCTTATTTAAAAATGAATATTACCCCAAAATATTTCCACTCTAACCCCATATTCCAAGCTTTGAGGTCAAAGTACAGTGGAAACCTAAAGTCCTATTAAAGGTATGAAAAAAAATGGAAAAATGGAAATTGGAAAAATCATTTATGTTTCTAATTTAAAATGGAATATTACCCCAAAAAATTTCCACTCTAACCCCATATTCCAAGCTTTGAGGTCAAAGTACAGTGGAAACTTAAAGTCCTATTAAAGGTATGAAAAAAAATGGAAAAATGGAAATTGGAAAAATCATTTATGTTTCTAATTTAAAAATGAATATTACCCCAAAAAATTTCCACTCTAACCCCATATTCCAAGCTTTGAGGTCAAAGTACAGTGGAAACCTAAAGTCCTATTAAAGGTATGCAAAAAAATGGAAAAATGGAAATTGAAAAAATCATTTATGTTTGTAATTTAAAAATAAATATTACCCCAAAATATATCCACTCTAACCCCATATTCAAAGCTTTGAGGTCAAAGTACAGTGGAAACTTAAAGTCCTATTAAAGGTATGAAAAAAAATGGAAAAATGGAAATTAGAAAAATCATTTATGTTTCTAATTTAAAAATGAATATTACCCCAAAAAATTTCCACTCTAACCCCATATTCCAAGCTTTGAGGTCAAAGTACAGTGGAAACCTAAAGTCCTATTAAAGGTATGCAAAAAAATGGAAAAATGGAAATTGAAAAAATCATTTATGTTTGTAATTTAAAAATGAATATTACCCCAAAATATTTCCACTCTAACCCCATATTCCAAGCTTTGAGGTCAAAGTACAGTGGAAACTTAAAGTCCTATTAAAGGTATGAAAAAAAATGGAAAAATGGAAATTGGAAAAATCATTTATGTTTCTAATTTAAAAATGAATATTACCCCAAAAAATTTCCACTCTAACTCCATATTCCAAGCTTTGAGGTCAAAGTACAGTGGAAACCTAAAGTCCTATTAAAGGTATGCAAAAAAATGGAAAAATGGAAATTGAAAAAATCATTTATGTTTGTAATTTAAAAATGAATATTACCCCAAAATATTTCCACTCTAACCCCATATTCCAAGCTTTGAGGTCAAAGTACAGTGGAAACTTAAAGTCCTATTAAAGGTATGAAAAAAAATGGAAAAATAGAAATTAGAAAAATCATTTATGTTTCTAATTCAAAAATGAATATTACCCCAAAAGATTTCCACTCTAACCCCATATTCCAAGCATTGAGGTCAAAGTACAGTGGAAACTTAAAGTCCTATTAAAGGTATGAAAAAAAATGGAAAAATAGAAATTAGAAAAATCATTTATGTTTCTAATTCAAAAATGAATATTACCCCAAAAAATTTCCACTCTAACCCCATATTCCAAGCTTTGAGGTCAAAGTACAGTGGAAACCTAAAGTCCTATTAAAGGTATGCAAAAAAATGGAAAAATGGAAATTGAAAAAATCATTTATGTTTGTAATTTAAAAATGAATATTACCCCAAAATATTTCCACTCTAACCCCATATTCCAAGCTTTGAGGTCAAAGTACAGTGGAAACTTAAAGTCCTATTAAAGGTATGAAAAAAAATGGAAAAATAGAAATTAGAAAAATCATTTATGTTTCTAATTCAAAAATGAATATTACCCCAAAAGATTTCCACTCTAACCCCATATTCCAAGCATTGAGGTCAAAGTACAGTGGAAACCTAAAGTCCTATTAAAGGTATGAAAAAAAATGGAAAAATGGAAATTGGAAAAATCATTTATGTTTCTAATTTAAAAATGAATATTACCCCAAAATATTTCCACTCTAACCCCATATTCCAAGCTTTGAGGTCAAAGTACAGTGGAAACTTAAAGTCCTATTAAAGGTATGAAAAAAAATGGAAAAATGGAAATTGGAAAAATCATTTATGTTTCTAATTTAAAAATGAATATTACCCCAAAAAATTTCCACTCTAACTCCATATTCCAAGCTTTGAGGTCAAAGTACAGTGGAAACCTAAAGTCCTATTAAAGGTATGCAAAAAAATGGAAAAATGGAAATTGAAAAAATCATTTATGTTTGTAATTTAAAAATGAATATTACCCCAAAATATTTCCACTCTAACCCCATATTCCAAGCTTTGAGGTCAAAGTACAGTGGAAACTTAAAGTCCTATTAAAGGTATGAAAAAAAATGGAAAAATAGAAATAAGAAAAATCATTTATGTTTCTAATTCAAAAATGAATATTACCCCAAAAGATATCCACTCTAACCCCATATTCCAAGCATTGAGGTCAAAGTACAGTGGAAACTTAAAGTCCTATTAAAGGTATGAAAAAAAATGGAAAAATGGAAATTGGAAAAATCACTTATGTTTCTTATTTAAAAATGAATATTACCCCAAAATATTTCCACTCTAACCCCATATTCCAAGCTTTGAGGTCAAAGTACAGTGGAAACCTAAAGTCCTATTAAAGGTATGAAAAAAAATGGAAAAATGGAAATTGGAAAAATCATTTATGTTTGTAATTTAAAAATGAATATTACCCCAAAATATTTCCACTCTAACCCCATATTCCAAGCTTTGAGGTCAAAGTACAGTGGAAACTTAAAGTCCTATTAAAGGTATGAAAAAAAATGGAAAAATGGAAATTAGAAAAATCATTTATGTTTCTAATTTAAAAATGAATATTACCCCAAAAAATTTCCACTCTAACCCCATATTCCAAGCTTTGAGGTCAAAGTACAGTGGAAACCTAAAGTCCTATTAAAGGTATGCAAAAAAATGGAAAAATGGAAATTGAAAAAATCATTTATGTTTGTAATTTAAAAATAAATATTACCCCAAAATATTTCCACTCTAACCCCATATTCCAAGCTTTGAGGTCAAAGTACAGTGGAAACTTAAAGTCCTATTAAAGGTTGAAAAAAAATGGAAAAATGGAAATTGGAAAAATCACTTATGTTTCTAATTTAAAAATGAATATTACCCCAAAATATTTCCACTTTAACCCCATATTCCAAGCTTTGAGGTCAAAGTACAGTGGAAACCTAAAGTCCTATTAAAGGTATGAAAAAAAATGGAAAAATAGAAATTGAAAAAATCATTTATGTTTGTAATTTAAAAATGAATATTACCCCAAAAAATATCCACTCTAACCCCATATTCCAAGCTTTGAGGTCAAAGTACAGTGGAAACCTAAAGTCCTATTAAAGGTATGAAAAAAAATGGAAAAATTGAAATTGAAAAAATCATTTATGTTTGTAATTTAAAAATGAATATTACCCCAAAAAATTTCACTCTAACCCCATATTCCAAGCTTTGAGGTCAAAGTACAGTGGAAACCTAAAGTCCTATTAAAGGTATGAAAAAAAATGGAAAAATGGAAATTGGAAAAATCATTTATGTTTCTAATTTAAAAATGAATATTACCCCAAAAAATTTCCACTCTAACCCCATATTCCAAGCTTTGAGGTCAAAGTACAGTGGAAACCTAAAGTCCTATTAAAGGTATGCAAAAAAATGGAAAAATGGAAATTGAAAAAATCATTTATGTTTGTAATTTAAAAATGAATATTACCCCAAAAAATTTCCACTCTAACCCCATATTCCAAGCATTGAGGTCAAAGTACAGTGGAAACCTAAAGTCCTATTAAAGGTATGAAAAAAAATGGAAAAATTGAAATTGAAAAAATCATTTATGTTTGTTATTTAAAAATGAATATTACCCCAAAAAATTTACACTCTAACCCCATATTCCAAGCTTTGAGGTCAAAGTACAGTGGAAACCTAAAGTCCTATCAAAGGTATGAAAAAAAATGGAAAAATGGAAATTGGAAAAATCATTTATGTTTCTAATTTAAAAATGAATATTACCCCAAAAAATTTCCACTCTAACCCCATATTCCAAGCTTTGAGATCAAAGTACAGTGGAAACCTAAAGTCCTATTAAAGGTATTTAAAAAAATGGAAAAATGGAAATTGGAAAAATCATTTATGTTTCTAATTTAAAAATGAATATTACCCCAAAAAATTTCCACTCTAACCCCATATTCCAAGCTTTGAGGTCAAAGTACAGTGGAAACCTAAAGTCCTATTAAAGGTATGCAAAAAAATGGAAAAATGGAAATTGAAAAAATCATTTATGTTTGTAATTTAAAAATAAATATTACCCCAAAATATTTCCACTCTAACCCCATATTCCAAGCTTTGAGGTCAAAGTACAGTGGAAACTTAAAGTCCTATTAAAGGTATGAAAAAAAATGGAAAAATGGAAATTGGAAAAATTATTTATGTTTCTAATTTAAAAATAAATATTACCCCAAAAAATTTCCACTCTAACCCCATATTCCAAGCTTTGAGGTCAAAGTACAGTGGAAACCTAAAGTCCTATTAAAGGTATGCAAAAAAATGGAAAAATGGAAATTGAAAAAATCATTTATGTTTGTAATTTAAAAATGAATATTACCCCAAAATATTTCCACTCTAACCCCATATTCCAAGCTTTGAGGTCAAAGTACAGTGGAAACTTAAAGTCCTATTAAAGGTATGAAAAAAAATGGAAAAATGGAAATTAGAAAAATCATTTATGTTTCAAATTCAAAAATGAATATTACCCCAAAAAATTTCCACTCTAACCCCATATTCCAAGCATTGAGGTCAAAGTACAGTGGAAACCTAAAGTCCTATTAAAGGTATGAAAAAAAATGGAAAAATTGAAAATGAAAAAATCATTTATGTTTGTAATTTAAAAATGAATATTACCCTAAAAAATTTCCACTCTAACCCCATATTCCAAGCTTTGAGGTCAAAGTACAGTGGAAACCTAAATTCCTATTAAAGGTATGAAAAAAAATGGAAAAATGGAAATTGGAAAAATCATTTATGTTTCTAATTTAAAAATGAATATTACCCCAAAAAATTTCCACTCTAACCCCATATTCCAAGCTTTGAGGTCAAAGTACAGTGGAAACCTAAAGTCCTATTAAAGGTATGCAAAAAAATAGAAAAATGGAAATTGAAAAAATCATTTATGTTTGTAATTTAAAAATGAATATTACCCCAAAATATTTCCACTCTAACCCGATATTCCAAGCTTTGAGGTCAAAGTACAGTGGAAACTTAAAGTCCTATTAAAGGTATGAAAAAAAATGGAAAAATGGAAAGTGGAAAAATCACTTATGTTTCTTATTTAAAAATGAATATTACCCCAAAATATTTCCACTCTAACCCCATATTCCAAGCTTTGAGGTCAAAGTACAGTGGAAACTTAAAGTCCTATTAAAGGTATGAAAAAAAATGGAAAAATGGAAATTGGAAAAATCACTTATGTTTCTAATTTAAAAATGAATATTACCCCAAAATATTTCCACTTTAACCCCATATTCTAAGCTTTGAGGTCAAAGTACAGTGGAAACCTAAAGTCCTATTAAAGGTATGAAAGAAAATGGAAAAATAGAAATTGAAAAAATCATTTATGTTTGTAATTTAAAAATGAATATTACCCCAAAAAATTTCCACTCTAACCCCATATTCCAAGCTTTGAGGTCAAAGTACAGTGGAAACCTAAAGTCCTATTGAAGGTATGAAAAAAAATGGAAAAATGGAAATTGGAAAAATCACTTATGTTTCTTCTTTAAAAATGAATATTACCCCAAAAAGTTTCCACTCTAACCCCATATTCCAAGCTTTGAGGTCAAAGTACAGTGGAAACCTAAAGTCCTATTAAAGGTATGAAAAAAAATGGAAAAATTGAAATTGAAAAAATCATTTATGTTTGTAATTTAAAAATGAATATTACCCCAAAAAATTTCACTCTAACCCCATATTCCAAGCTTTGAGGTCAAAGTACAGTGGAAACCTAAAGTCTTATTAAAGGTATGAAAAAAAATGGAAAAATGGAAATTGGAAAAATCATTTATGTTTGTAATTTAAAAATGAATATTACCCCAAAATATTTCCATTCTAACCCCATATTCCAAGCTTTGAGGTCAAAGTACAGTGGAAACTTAAAGTCCTATTAAAGGTATGAAAAAAAATGGAAAAATAGAAATTAGAAAAATCATTTATGTTTCTAATTCAAAAATGAATATTACCCCAAAAGATTTCCACTCTAACCCTATATTCCAAGCATTGAGGTCAAAGTACAGTGGAAACCTAAAGTCCTATTAAAGGTATGAAAAAAAATGGAAAAATTGAAATTGAAAAAATCATTTATGTTTGTAATTTAAAAATGAATATTACCCCAAAAAGTTTCCACTCTAACCCCATATTCCAAGCTTTGAGGTCAAAGTTTAGTGGAAACCTTAAGTCCTATTAAAGGTATGAAAAAAAATGGAAAAATTGAAATTGGAAAAATCATTTATGTTTCTAATTTAAAAATGAATATTACCCCAAAATATTTCCACTCTAACCCCATATTCCAAGCTTTGAGGTCAAAGTACAGTGGAAACCTAAAGTCCTATTAAAGGTATGCAAAAAAATAGAAAAATGGAAATTGAAAAAATCATTTATGTTTGTAATTTAAAAATGAATATTACCCCAAAATATTTCCACTCTAACCCGATATTCCAAGCTTTGAGGTCAAAGTACAGTGGAAACTTAAAGTCCTATTAAAGGTATGAAAAAAAATGGAAAAATGGAAAGTGGAAAAATCACTTATGTTTCTTATTTAAAAATGAATATTACCCCAAAATATTTCCACTCTAACCCCATATTCCAAGCTTTGAGGTCAAAGTACAGTGGAAACTTAAAGTCCTATTAAAGGTATGAAAAAAAATGGAAAAATGGAAATTGGAAAAATCACTTATGTTTCTAATTTAAAAATGAATATTACCCCAAAATATTTCCACTTTAACCCCATATTCTAAGCTTTGAGGTCAAAGTACAGTGGAAACCTAAAGTCCTATTAAAGGTATGAAAGAAAATGGAAAAATAGAAATTGAAAAAATCATTTATGTTTGTAATTTAAAAATGAATATTACCCCAAAAAATTTCCACTCTAACCCCATATTCCAAGCTTTGAGGTCAAAGTACAGTGGAAACCTAAAGTCCTATTGAAGGTATGAAAAAAAATGGAAAAATGGAAATTGGAAAAATCACTTATGTTTCTTCTTTAAAAATGAATATTACCCCAAAAAGTTTCCACTCTAACCCCATATTCCAAGCTTTGAGGTCAAAGTACAGTGGAAACCTAAAGTCCTATTAAAGGTATGAAAAAAAATGGAAAAATTGAAATTGAAAAAATCATTTATGTTTGTAATTTAAAAATGAATATTACCCCAAAAAATTTCACTCTAACCCCATATTCCAAGCTTTGAGGTCAAAGTACAGTGGAAACCTAAAGTCTTATTAAAGGTATGAAAAAAAATGGAAAAATGGAAATTGGAAAAATCATTTATGTTTGTAATTTAAAAATGAATATTACCCCAAAATATTTCCATTCTAACCCCATATTCCAAGCTTTGAGGTCAAAGTACAGTGGAAACTTAAAGTCCTATTAAAGGTATGAAAAAAAATGGAAAAATAGAAATTAGAAAAATCATTTATGTTTCTAATTCAAAAATGAATATTACCCCAAAAGATTTCCACTCTAACCCTATATTCCAAGCATTGAGGTCAAAGTACAGTGGAAACCTAAAGTCCTATTAAAGGTATGAAAAAAAATGGAAAAATTGAAATTGAAAAAATCATTTATGTTTGTAATTTAAAAATGAATATTACCCCAAAAAGTTTCCACTCTAACCCCATATTCCAAGCTTTGAGGTCAAAGTTTAGTGGAAACCTAAAGTCCTATTAAAGGTATGCAAAAAAATGGAAAAATGGAAATTGAAAAAATCATTTATGTTTGTAATTTAAAAATGAATATTACCCCAAAATATTTCCACTCTAACCCCATATTCCAAGCTTTGAGGTCAAAGTACAGTGGAAACTTAAAGTCCTATTAAAGGTATGAAAAAAAATGGCAAAATAGAAATTAGAAAAATCATTTATGTTTCTAATTCAAAAATGAATATTACCCCAAAAGATTTCCACTCTAACCCCATATTCCAAGCATTGAGGTCAAAGTACAGTGGAAACCTAAAGTCCTATTAAAGGTATGAAAAAAAATGGAAAAATAGAAATTGGAAAAATCATTTATGTTTCTAATTTAAAAATGAATATTACCCCAAAAAATTTCCACTCTAACCCCATATTCCAAGCTTTGAGGTCAAAGTACAGTGGAAACCTAAAGTCCTATTAAAGGTATGAAAAAAAATGGAAAAATGGAAATTGGAAAAATCATTTATGTTTCTAATTTAAAAATGAATATTACCCCAAAATATTTCCACTCTAACCCCATATTCCAAGCTTTGAGGTCAAAGTACAGTGGAAACTTAAAGTCCTATTAAAGGTATGAAAAAAAATGGAAAAATGGAAATTGGAAAAATCATTTATGTTTCTAATTTAAAAATGAATATTACCCCAAAAAATTTCCACTCTAACCCCATATTCCAAGCTTTGAGGTCAAAGTACAGTGGAAACCTAAAGTCCTATTAAAGGTATGCAAAAAAATGGAAAAATGGAAATTGAAAAAATCATTTATGTTTGTAATTTAAAAATGAATATTACCCCAAAATATTTCCACTCTAACCCCATATTCCAAGCTTTGAGGTCAAAGTACAGTGGAAACTTAAAGTCCTATTAAAGGTATGAAAAAAAATGGCAAAATAGAAATTAGAAAAATCATTTATGTTTCTAATTCAAAAATGAATATTACCCCGAAAGATTTCCACTCTAACCCCATATTCCAAGCATTGAGGTCAAAGTACAGTGGAAACTTAAAGTCCTATTAAAGGTATGAAAGAAAATGGAAAAATAGAAATTGAAAAAATCATTTATGTTTGTAATTTAAAAATGAATATTACCCCAAAAAATTTCCACTCTAACCCCATATTCCAAGCTTTGAGGTCAAAGTACAGTGGAAACCTAAAGTCCTATTGAAGGTATGAAAAAAAATGGAAAAATGGAAATTGGAAAAATCACTTATGTTTCTTCTTTAAAAATGAATATTACCCCAAAAAGTTTCCACTCTAACCCCATATTCCAAGCTTTGAGGTCAAAGTACAGTGGAAACCTAAAGTCCTATTAAAGGTATGAAAAAAAATGGAAAAATTGAAATTGAAAAAATCATTTATGTTTGTAATTTAAAAATGAATATTACCCCAAAAAATTTCACTCTAACCCCATATTCCAAGCTTTGAGGTCAAAGTACAGTGGAAACCTAAAGTCTTATTAAAGGTATGAAAAAAAATGGAAAAATGGAAATTGGAAAAATCATTTATGTTTGTAATTTAAAAATGAATATTACCCCAAAATATTTCCATTCTAACCCCATATTCCAAGCTTTGAGGTCAAAGTACAGTGGAAACTTAAAGTCCTATTAAAGGTATGAAAAAAAATGGAAAAATAGAAATTAGAAAAATCATTTATGTTTCTAATTCAAAAATGAATATTACCCCAAAAGATTTCCACTCTAACCCTATATTCCAAGCATTGAGGTCAAAGTACAGTGGAAACCTAAAGTCCTATTAAAGGTATGAAAAAAAATGGAAAAATTGAAATTGAAAAAATCATTTATGTTTGTAATTTAAAAATGAATATTACCCCAAAAAGTTTCCACTCTAACCCCATATTCCAAGCTTTGAGGTCAAAGTTTAGTGGAAACCTTAAGTCCTATTAAAGGTATGAAAAAAAATGGAAAAATTGAAATTGGAAAAATCATTTATGTTTCTAATTTAAAAATGAATATTACCCCAAAATATTTCCACTCTAACCCCATATTCCAAGCTTTGAGGTCAAAGTACAGTGGAAACTTAAAGTCCTATTAAAGGTATGAAAAAAAATGGAAAAATGGAAATTGGAAAAATCATTTATGTTTCTAATTTAAAAATGAATATTACCCCAAAAAATTTCCACTCTAACCCCATATTCCAAGCTTTGAGGTCAAAGTACAGTGGAAACCTAAAGTCCTATTAAAGGTATGCAAAAAAATGGAAAAATGGAAATTGAAAAAATCATTTATGTTTGTAATTTAAAAATGAATATTACCCCAAAATATTTCCACTCTAACCCCATATTCCAAGCTTTGAGGTCAAAGTACAGTGGAAACTTAAAGTCCTATTAAAGGTATGAAAAAAAATGGCAAAATAGAAATTAGAAAAATCATTTATGTTTCTAATTCAAAAATGAATATTACCCCAAAAGATTTCCACTCTAACCCCATATTCCAAGCATTGAGGTCAAAGTACAGTGGAAACCTAAAGTCCTATTAAAGGTATGAAAAAAAATGGAAAAATAGAAATTGGAAAAATCATTTATGTTTCTAATTTAAAAATGAATATTACCCCAAAAAATTTCCACTCTAACCCCATATTCCAAGCTTTGAGGTCAAAGTACAGTGGAAACCTAAAGTCCTATTAAAGGTATGAAAAAAAATGGAAAAATGGAAATTGGAAAAATCATTTATGTTTCTAATTTAAAAATGAATATTACCCCAAAATATTTCCACTCTAACCCCATATTCCAAGCTTTGAGGTCAAAGTACAGTGGAAACTTAAAGTCCTATTAAAGGTATGAAAAAAAATGGAAAAATGGAAATTGGAAAAATCATTTATGTTTCTAATTTAAAAATGAATATTACCCCAAAAAATTTCCACTCTAACCCCATATTCCAAGCTTTGAGGTCAAAGTACAGTGGAAACCTAAAGTCCTATTAAAGGTATGCAAAAAAATGGAAAAATGGAAATTGAAAAAATCATTTATGTTTGTAATTTAAAAATGAATATTACCCCAAAATATTTCCACTCTAACCCCATATTCCAAGCTTTGAGGTCAAAGTACAGTGGAAACTTAAAGTCCTATTAAAGGTATGAAAAAAAATGGCAAAATAGAAATTAGAAAAATCATTTATGTTTCTAATTCAAAAATGAATATTACCCCGAAAGATTTCCACTCTAACCCCATATTCCAAGCATTGAGGTCAAAGTACAGTGGAAACTTAAAGTCCTATTAAAGGTATGAAAAAAAATGGAAAAATGGAAATTGGAAAAATCACTTATGTTTCTTATTTAAAAATGAATATTACCCCAAAATATTTCCACTCTAACCCCATATTCCAAGCTTTGAGGTCAAAGTACAGTGGAAACCTAAAGTCCTATTAAAGGTATGAAAAAAAATGGAAAAATAGAAATTGGAAAAATCATTTATGTTTCTAATTTAAAAATGAATATTACCCCAAAAAATTTCCACTCTAACCCCATATTCCAAGCTTTGAGGTCAAAGTACAGTGGAAACCTAAAGTCCTATTAAAGGTATGAAAAAAAATGGAAAAATGGAAATTGGAAAAATCATTTATGTTTCTAATTTAAAAATGAATATTACCCTAAAAAATTTCCACTCTAACCCCATATTCCAAGCTTTGAGGTCAAAGTACAGTGGAAACCTAAAGTCCTATTAAAGGTATGCAAAAAAATGGAAAAATGGAAATTGAAAAAATCATTTATGTTTGTAATTTAAAAATGAATATTACCCTAAAATATTTCCACTCTAACCCCATATTCCAAGCTTTGAGGTCAAAGTACAGTGGAAACTTAAAGTCCTATTAAAGGTATGAAAAAAAATGGAAAAATGGAAATTGGAAAAATCATTTATGTTTCTAATTTAAAAATGAATATTACCCCAAAAAATTTCCACTCTAACCCCATATTCCAAGCTTTGAGGTCAAAGTACAGTGGAAACCTAAAGTCCTATTAAAGGTATGAAAAAAAATGGAAAAATGGAAATTGGAAAAATCATTTATGTTTGTAATTTAAAAATGAATATTACCCCAAAATATTTCCACTCTAACCCCATATTCCAAGCTTTGAGGTCAAAGTACAGTGGAAACTTAAAGTCCTATTAAAGGTATGAAAAAAAATGGAAAAATAGAAATTAGAAAAATCATTTATGTTTCTAATTCAAAAATGAATATTACCCCAAAAGATTTCCACTCTAACCCCATATTCCAAGCATTGAGGTCAAAGTACAGTGGAAACCTAAAGTCCTATTAAAGGTATGAAAAAAAATGGAAAAATTGAAATTGAAAAAATCATTTATGTTTGTAATTTAAAAATGAATATTACCCCAAAAAGTTTCCACTCTAACCCCATATTCCAAGCTTTGAGGTCAAAGTTTAGTGGAAACCTAAAGTCCTATTAAAGGTATGAAAAAAAATGGAAAAATGGAAATTGGAAAAATCATTTATGTTTCTAATTTAAAAATGAATATTACCCCAAAATATTTCCACTCTAACCCCATATTCCAAGCTTTGAGGTCAAAGTACAGTGGAAACTTAAAGTCCTATTAAAGGTATGAAAAAAAATTGAAAAATGGAAATTGGAAAAATCATTTATGTTTCTAATTTAAAAATGAATATTACCCCAAAAAATTTCCACTCTAACCCCATATTCCAAGCTTTGAGGTCAAAGTACAGTGGAAACCTAAAGTCCTATTAAAGGTATGCAAAAAAATGGAAAAATGGAAATTGAAAAAATCATTTATGTTTGTAATTTAAAAATGAATATTACCCCAAAATATTTCCACTCTAACCCCATATTCCAAGCTTTGAGGTCAAAGTACAGTGGAAACTTAAAGTCCTATTAAAGGTATGAAAAAAAATGGAAAAATAGAAATTAGAAAAATCATTTATGTTTCTAATTCAAAAATGAATATTACCCCAAAAGATTTCCACTCTAACCCCATATTCCAAGCATTGAGGTCAAAGTACAGTGGAAACTTAAAGTCCTATTAAAGGTATGAAAAAAAATGGAAAAATGGAAATTGGAAAAATCACTTATGTTTCTTATTTAAGAATGAATATTACCCCAAAATATTTCCACTCTAACCCCATATTCCAAGCTTTGAGGTCAAAGTACAGTGGAAACCTAAAGTCCTATTAAAGGTATGAAAAAAAATGGAAAAATGGAAATTGGAAAAATCATTTATGTTTCTAATTTAAAAATGAATATTACCCCAAAAAATTTCCACTCTAACCCCATATTCCAAGCATTGAGGTCAAAGTACAGTGGAAACCTAAAGTCCTATTAAAGGTATGAAAAAAAATGGAAAAATGGAAATTGGAAAAATCATTTATGTTTCTAATTTAAAAATGAATATTACCCCAAAAAATTTCCACTCTAACCCCATATTCCAAGCATTGAGGTCAAAGTACAGTGGAAACTTAAAGTCCTATTAAAGGTATGAAAAAAAATGGAAAAATGGAAATTGGAAAAATCACTTATGTTTCTTATTTAAGAATGAATATTACCCCAAAATATTTCCACTCTAACCCCATATTCCAAGCTTTGAGGTCAAAGTACAGTGGAAACCTAAAGTCCTATTAAAGGTATGAAAAAAAATGGAAAAATGGAAATTGGAAAAATCATTTATGTTTCTAATTTAAAAATGAATATTACCCCAAAAAATTTCCACTCTAACCCCATATTCCAAGCATTGAGGTCAAAGTACAGTGGAAACCTAAAGTCCTATTAAAGGTATGAAAAAAAATGGAAAAATGGAAATTGGAAAAATCATTTATGTTTCTAATTTAAAAATGAATATTACCCCAAAAAATTTCCACTCTAACCCCATATTCCAAGCTTTGAGGTCAAAGTACAGTGGAAACCTAAAGTCCTATTAAAGGTATGCAAAAAAATGGAAAAATGGAAATTGAAAAAATCATTTATGTTTGTAATTTAAAAATGAATATTACCCCAAAATATTTCCACTCTAACCCCATATTCCAAGCTTTGAGGTCAAAGTACAGTGGAAACTTAAAGTCCTATTTAAGGTATGAAAAAAAATGGAAAAATGGAAATTGGAAAAATCATTTATGTTTCTAATTTAAAAATGAATATTACCCCAAAAAATTTCCACTCTAACCCCATATTCCAAGCTTTGAGGTCAAAGTACAGTGGAAACCTAAAGTCCTATTCAAGGTATGCAAAAAAATGGAAAAATGGAAATTGAAAAAATCATTTATGTTTGTAATTTAAAAATAAATATTACCCCAAAATATTTCCACTCTAACCCCATATTCAAAGCTTTGAGGTCAAAGTACAGTGGAAACTTAAAGTCCTATTAAAGGTATGAAAAAAAATGGAAAAATGGAAATTAGAAAAATCATTTATGTTTCTAATTTAAAAATGAATATTACCCCAAAAAATTTCCACTCTAACCCCATATTCCAAGCTTTGAGGTCAAAGTACAGTGGAAACCTAAAGTCCTATTAAAGGTATGCAAAAAAATGGAAAAATGGAAATTGAAAAAATCATTTATGTTTGTAATTTAAAAATGAATATTACCCCAAAATATTTCCACTCTAACCCCATATTCCAAGCTTTGAGGTCAAAGTACAGTGGAAACTTAAAGTCCTATTAAAGGTATGAAAAAAAATGGAAAAATAGAAATTAGAAAAATCATTTATGTTTCTAATTCAAAAATGAATATTACCCCAAAAGATTTCCACTCTAACCCCATATTCCAAGCATTGAGGTCAAAGTACAGTGGAAACCTAAAGTCCTATTAAAGGTATGAAAAAAAATGGAAAAATGGAAATTGGAAAAATCATTTATGTTTCTAATTTAAAAATGAATATTACCCCAAAATATTTCCACTCTAACCCCATATTCCAAGCTTTGAGGTCAAAGTACAGTGGAAACTTAAAGTCCTATTAAAGGTATGAAAAAAAATGGAAAAATGGAAATTGGAAAAATCATTTATGTTTCTAATTTAAAAATGAATATTACCCCAAAAAATTTCCACTCTAACTCCATATTCCAAGCTTTGAGGTCAAAGTACAGTGGAAACCTAAAGTCCTATTAAAGGTATGCAAAAAAATGGAAAAATGGAAATTGAAAAAATCATTTATGTTTGTAATTTAAAAATGAATATTACCCCAAAATATTTCCACTCTAACCCCATATTCCAAGCTTTGAGGTCAAAGTACAGTGGAAACTTAAAGTCCTATTAAAGGTATGAAAAAAAATGGAAAAATAGAAATTAGAAAAATCATTTATGTTTCTAATTCAAAAATGAATATTACCCCAAAAGATTTCCACTCTAACCCCATATTCCAAGCTTTGAGGTCAAAGTACAGTGGAAACTTAAAGTCCTATTAAAGGTATGAAAAAAAATGGAAAAATAGAAATTAGAAAAATCATTTATGTTTCTAATTCAAAAATGAATATCACCCCAAAAAATTTCCACTCTAACCCCATATTCCAAGCTTTGAGGTCAAAGTACAGTGGAAACCTAAAGTCCTATTAAAGGTATGCAAAAAAATGGAAAAATGGAAATTGAAAAAATCATTTATGTTTGTAATTTAAAAATGAATATTACCCCAAAATATTTCCACTCTAACCCCATATTCCAAGCTTTGAGGTCAAAGTACAGTGGAAACTTAAAGTCCTATTAAAGGTATGAAAAAAAATGGAAAAATAGAAATTAGAAAAATCATTTATGTTTCTAATTCAAAAATGAATATTACCCCAAAAGATTTCCACTCTAACCCCATATTCCAAGCATTGAGGTCAAAGTACAGTGGAAACCTAAAGTCCTATTAAAGGTATGAAAAAAAATGGAAAAATGGAAATTGGAAAAATCATTTATGTTTCTAATTTAAAAATGAATATTACCCCAAAATATTTCCACTCTAACCCCATATTCCAAGCTTTGAGGTCAAAGTACAGTGGAAACTTAAAGTCCTATTAAAGGTATGAAAAAAAATGGAAAAATGGAAATTGGAAAAATCATTTATGTTTCTAATTTAAAAATGAATATTACCCCAAAAAATTTCCACTCTAACTCCATATTCCAAGCTTTGAGGTCAAAGTACAGTGGAAACCTAAAGTCCTATTAAAGGTATGCAAAAAAATGGAAAAATGGAAATTGAAAAAATCATTTATGTTTGTAATTTAAAAATGAATATTACCCCAAAATATTTCCACTCTAACCCCATATTCCAAGCTTTGAGGTCAAAGTACAGTGGAAACTTAAAGTCCTATTAAAGGTATGAAAAAAAATGGAAAAATAGAAATTAGAAAAATCATTTATGTTTCTAATTCAAAAATGAATATTACCCCAAAAGATTTCCACTCTAACCCCATATTCCAAGCATTGAGGTCAAAGTACAGTGGAAACTTAAAGTCCTATTAAAGGTATGAAAAAAAATGGAAAAATGGAAATTGGAAAAATCACTTATGTTTCTTATTTAAAAATGAATATTACCCCAAAATATTTCCACTCTAACCCCATATTCCAAGCTTTGAGGTCAAAGTACAGTGGAAACCTAAAGTCCTATTAAAGGTATGAAAAAAAATGGAAAAATGGAAATTGGAAAAATCATTTATGTTTCTAATTTAAAAATGAATATTACCCCAAAAAATTTCCACTCTAACCCCATATTCCAAGCTTTGAGGTCAAAGTACAGTGGAAACCTAAAGTCCTATTAAAGGTATGAAAAAAAATGGAAAAATGGAAATTGGAAAAATCATTTATGTTTCTAATTTAACAATGAATATTACCCCAAAAAATTTCCACTCTAACCCCATATTCCAAGCTTTGAGGTCAAAGTACAGTGGAAACCTAAAGTCCTATTAAAGGTATGCAAAAAAATGGAAAAATGGAAATTGAAAAAATCATTTATGTTTGTAATTTAAAAATGAATATTACCCCAAAATATATCCACTCTAACCCCATATTCCAAGCTTTGAGGTCAAAGTACAGTGGAAACTTAAAGTCCTATTAAAGGTATGAAAAAAAATGGAAAAATGGAAATTGGAAAAATCATTTATGTTTCTAATTTAAAAATGAATATTACCCCAAAAAATTTCCACTCTAACCCCATATTCCAAGCTTTGAGGTCAAAGTACAGTGGAAACCTAAAGTCCTATTAAAGGTATGCAAAAAAATGGAAAAATGGAAATTGAAAAAATCATTTATGTTTGTAATTTAAAAATGAATATTACCCCAAAATATTTCCACTCTAACCCCATATTCCAAGCTTTGAGGTCAAAGTACAGTGGAAACTTAAAGTCCTATTAAAGGTATGAAAAAAAATGGAAAAATGGAAATTAGAAAAATCATTTATGTTTCTAATTTAAAAATGAATATTACCCCAAAAAATTTCCACTCTAACCCCATATTCCAAGCTTTGAGGTCAAAGTACAGTGGAAACCTAAAGTCCTATTAAAGGTATGCAAAAAAATGGAAAAATGGAAATTGAAAAAATCATTTATGTTTGTAATTTAAAAATGAATATTACCCCGAAATATTTCCACTCTAACCCCATATTCCAAGCTTTGAGGTCAAAGTACAGTGGAAACTTAAAGTCCTATTAAAGGTATGAAAAAAAATGGAAAAATAGAAATTAGAAAAATCATTTATGTTTCTAATTCAAAAATGAATATTACCCCAAAAGATTTCCACTCTAACCCCATATTCCAAGCATTGAGGTCAAAGTGCAGTGGAAACCTAAAGTCCTATTAAAGGTATGAAAAAAAATGGAAAAATGGAAATTGGAAAAATCATTTATGTTTCTAATTTAAAAATGAATATTACCCCAAAATATTTCCACTCTAACCCCATATTCCAAGCTTTGAGGTCAAAGTACAGTGGAAACTTAAAGTCCTATTAAAGGTATGAAAAAAAATGGAAAAATGGAAATTGGAAAAATCATTTATGTTTCTAATTTAAAAATGAATATTACCCCTAAAAATTTCCACTCTAACTCCATATTCCAAGCTTTGAGGTCAAAGTACAGTGGAAACCTAAAGTCCTATTAAAGGTATGCAAAAAAATGGAAAAATGGAAATTGAAAAAATCATTTATGTTTGTAATTTAAAAATGAATATTACCCCAAAATATTTCCACTCTAACCCCATATTCCAAGCTTTGAGGTCAAAGTACAGTGGAAACTTAAAGTCCTATTAAAGGTATGAAAAAAAATGGAAAAATGGAAATTGGAAAAATCATTTATGTTTCTAATTTAAAAATGAATATTACCCCAAAAAATTTCCACTCTAACCCCATATTCCAAGCTTTGAGGTCAAAGTACAGTGGAAACCTAAAGTCCTATTAAAGGTATGAAAGAAAATGGAAAAATAGAAATTGAAAAAATCATTTATGTTTGTAATTTAAAAATGAATATTACCCCAAAAAATTTCCACTCTAACCCCATATTCCAAGCTTTGAGGTCAAAGTACAGTGGAAACTTAAAGTCCTATTAAAGGTATGAAAAAAAATGGAAAAATGGAAATTAGAAAAATCATTTATGTTTCTAAGTCAAAAATGAATATTACCCCAAAAAATTTCCACTCTAACCCCATATTCCAAGCATTGAGGTCAAAGTACAGTGGAAACCTAAAGTCCTATCAAAGGTATGAAAAAAAATGGAAAAATTGAAATTGAAAAAATCATTTATGTTTGTAATTTAAAAATGAATATTACCCTAAAAAATTTCCACTCTAACCCCATATTCCAAGCTTTGAGGTCAAAGTACAGTGGAAACCTAAATTCCTATTAAAGGTATGAAAAAAAATGGAAAAATGGAAATTGAAAAAATCATTTATGTTTGTAATTTAAAAATGAATATTATCCCAAAAAATTTCCACTCTAACCCCATATTCCAAGCTTTGAGGTCAAAGTACAGTGGAAACTTAAAGTCCTATTAAAGGTATGAAAAAAAATGGAAAAATGGAAATTGGAAAAATCATTTATGTTTCTAATTTAAAAATGAATATTACCCCAAAAAATATCCACTCTAACCCCATATTCCAAGCTTTGAGGTCAAAGTACAGTGGAAACCTAAAGTCCTATTAAAGGTATGCAAAAAAATGGAAAAATGGAAATTGAAAAAATCATTTATGTTTGTAATTTAAAAATGAATATTACCCCAAAATATATCCACTCTAACCCCATATTCCAAGCTTTGAGGTCAAAGTACAGTGGAAACTTAAAGTCCTATTAAAGGTATGAAAAAAAATGGAAAAATGGAAATTGGAAAAATCATTTATGTTTCTAATTTAAAAATGAATATTACCCCAAAAAATTTCCACTCTAACCCCATATTCCAAGCTTTGAGGTCAAAGTACAGTGGAAACCTAAAGTCCTATTAAAGGTATGCAAAAAAATGGAAAAATGGAAATTGAAAAAATCATTTATGTTTGTAATTTAAAAATGAATATTACCCCAAAATATTTCCACTCTAACCCCATATTCCAAGCTTTGAGGTCAAAGTACAGTGGAAACTTAAAGTCCTATTAAAGGTATGAAAAAAAATGGAAAAATGGAAATTAGAAAAATCATTTATGTTTCTAATTTAAAAATGAATATTACCCCAAAAAATTTCCACTCTAACCCCATATTCCAAGCTTTGAGGTCAAAGTACAGTGGAAACCTAAAGTCCTATTAAAGGTATGCAAAAAAATGGAAAAATGGAAATTGAAAAAATCATTTATGTTTGTAATTTAAAAATGAATATTACCCCGAAATATTTCCACTCTAACCCCATATTCCAAGCTTTGAGGTCAAAGTACAGTGGAAACTTAAAGTCCTATTAAAGGTATGAAAAAAAATGGAAAAATAGAAATTAGAAAAATCATTTATGTTTCTAATTCAAAAATGAATATTACCCCAAAAGATTTCCACTCTAACCCCATATTCCAAGCATTGAGGTCAAAGTGCAGTGGAAACCTAAAGTCCTATTAAAGGTATGAAAAAAAATGGAAAAATGGAAATTGGAAAAATCATTTATGTTTCTAATTTAAAAATGAATATTACCCCAAAATATTTCCACTCTAACCCCATATTCCAAGCTTTGAGGTCAAAGTACAGTGGAAACTTAAAGTCCTATTAAAGGTATGAAAAAAAATGGAAAAATGGAAATTGGAAAAATCATTTATGTTTCTAATTTAAAAATGAATATTACCCCTAAAAATTTCCACTCTAACTCCATATTCCAAGCTTTGAGGTCAAAGTACAGTGGAAACCTAAAGTCCTATTAAAGGTATGCAAAAAAATGGAAAAATGGAAATTGAAAAAATCATTTATGTTTGTAATTTAAAAATGAATATTACCCCAAAATATTTCCACTCTAACCCCATATTCCAAGCTTTGAGGTCAAAGTACAGTGGAAACTTAAAGTCCTATTAAAGGTATGAAAAAAAATGGAAAAATGGAAATTGGAAAAATCATTTATGTTTCTAATTTAAAAATGAATATTACCCCAAAAAATTTCCACTCTAACCCCATATTCCAAGCTTTGAGGTCAAAGTACAGTGGAAACCTAAAGTCCTATTAAAGGTATGAAAGAAAATGGAAAAATAGAAATTGAAAAAATCATTTATGTTTGTAATTTAAAAATGAATATTACCCCAAAAAATTTCCACTCTAACCCCATATTCCAAGCTTTGAGGTCAAAGTACAGTGGAAACTTAAAGTCCTATTAAAGGTATGAAAAAAAATGGAAAAATGGAAATTAGAAAAATCATTTATGTTTCTAAGTCAAAAATGAATATTACCCCAAAAAATTTCCACTCTAACCCCATATTCCAAGCATTGAGGTCAAAGTACAGTGGAAACCTAAAGTCCTATCAAAGGTATGAAAAAAAATGGAAAAATTGAAATTGAAAAAATCATTTATGTTTGTAATTTAAAAATGAATATTACCCTAAAAAATTTCCACTCTAACCCCATATTCCAAGCTTTGAGGTCAAAGTACAGTGGAAACCTAAATTCCTATTAAAGGTATGAAAAAAAATGGAAAAATGGAAATTGAAAAAATCATTTATGTTTGTAATTTAAAAATGAATATTATCCCAAAAAATTTCCACTCTAACCCCATATTCCAAGCTTTGAGGTCAAAGTACAGTGGAAACTTAAAGTCCTATTAAAGGTATGAAAAAAAATGGAAAAATGGAAATTGGAAAAATCATTTATGTTTCTAATTTAAAAATGAATATTACCCCAAAAAATATCCACTCTAACCCCATATTCCAAGCTTTGAGGTCAAAGTACAGTGGAAACCTAAAGTCCTATTAAAGGTATGCAAAAAAATGGAAAAATGGAAATTGAAAAAATCATTTATGTTTGTAATTTAAAAATGAATATTACCCCAAAATATTTCCACTCTAACCCCATATTCCAAGCTTTGAGGTCAAAGTACAGTGGAAACTTAAAGTCCTATTAAAGGTATGAAAAAAAATGGAAAAATAGAAATTAGAAAAATCATTTATGTTTCTAATTCAAAAATGAATATTACCCCAAAAGATTTCCACTCTAACCCCATATTCCAAGCATTGAGGTCAAAGTACAGTGGAAACCTAAAGTCCTATTAAAGGTATGAAAAAAAATGGAAAAATTGAAATTGAAAAAATCATTTATGTTTGTAATTTAAAAATGAATATTACCCCAAAAAATTTCCACTCTAACCCCATATTCCAAGCGTTGAGGTCAAAGTACAGTGGAAACCTAAAGTCCTATTAAAGGTATGAAAAAAAATGGAAAAATGGAAATTGGAAAAATCATTCATGTTTCTAATTTAAAAATGAATATTACCCCAAAAAATTTCCACTCTAACTCCATATTCCAAGCTTTGAGGTCAAAGTACAGTGGAAACCTAAAGTCCTATTAAAGGTATGCAAAAAAATGGAAAAATGGAAATTGAAAAAATCATTTATGTTTGTAATTTAAAAATGAATATTACCCCAAAATATTTCCACTCTAACCCCATATTCCAAGCTTTGAGGTCAAAGTACAGTGGAAACTTAAAGTCCTATTAAAGGTATGAAAAAAAATGGAAAAATGGAAATTGGAAAAATCATTTATGTTTCTAATTTAAAAATGAATATTACCCCAAAATATTTCCACTCTAACCCCATATTCCAAGCTTTGAGGTCAAAGTACAGTGGAAACCTAAAGTCCTATTAAAGGTATGCAAAAAAATGGAAAAATGGAAATTGAAAAAATCATTTATGTTTGTAATTTAAAAATGAAGATTACCCCAAAATATTTCCACTCTAACCCCATATTCCAAGCTTTGAGGTCAAAGTACAGTGGAAACTTAAAGTCCTATTAAAGGTATGAAAAAAAATGGAAAAATGGAAATTAGAAAAATCATTTATGTTTCTAATTCAAAAATGAATATTACCCCAAAAAATTTCCACTCTAACCCCATATTCCAAGCATTGAGGTCAAAGTACAGTGGAAACCTAAAGTCCTATTAAAGGTATGAAAAAAAATGGAAAAATTGAAATTGAAAAAATCATTTATGTTTGTAATTTAAAAATGAATATTACCCTAAAAAATTTCCACTCTAACCCCATATTCCAAGCTTTGAGGTCAAAGTACAGTGGAAACCTAAATTCCTATTGAAGGTATGAAAAAAAATGGAAAAATGGAAATTGGAAAAATCATTTATGTTTCTAATTTAAAAATGAATATTACCCCAAAAAATTTCCACTCTAACCCCATATTCCAAGCTTTGAGGTCAAAGTACAGTGGAAACCTAAAGTCCTATTAAAGGTATGCAAAAAAATGGAAAAATGGAAATTGAAAAAATCATTTATGTTTGTAATTTAAAAATGAATATTACCCCAAAATATTTCCACTCTAACCCCATATTCCAAGCTTTGAGGTCGAAGTACAGTGGAAACTTAAAGTCCTATTAAAGGTATGAAAAAAAATGGAAAAATGGAAATTGGAAAAATCACTTATGTTTCTTATTTAAAAATGAATATTACCCCAAAATATTTCCACTCTAACCCCATATTCCAAGCTTTGAGGTCAAAGTACAGTGGAAACTTAAAGTCCTATTAAAGGTATGAAAAAAAATGGAAAAATGGAAATTGGAAAAATCACTTATGTTTCTAATTTAAAAATGAATATTACCCCAAAATATTTTCACTTTAACCCCATATTCCAAGCTTTGAGGTCAAAGTACAGTGGAAACCTAAAGTCCTATTAAAGGTATGAAAGAAAATGGAAAAATAGAAATTGAAAAAATCATTTATGTTTGTAATTTAAAAATGAATATTACCCCAAAAAATTTCCACTCTAACCCCATATTCCAAGCTTTGAGGTCAAAGTACAGTGGAAACCTAAAGTCCTATTGAAGGTATGAAAAAAAATGGAAAAATGGAAATTGGAAAAATCACTTATGTTTCTTCTTTAAAAATGAATATTACCCCAAAAAGTTTCCACTCTAACCCCATATTCCAAGCTTTGAGGTCAAAGTACAGTGGAAACCTAAAGTCCTATTAAAGGTATGAAAAAAAATGGAAAAATTGAAATTGAAAAAATCATTTATGTTTGTAATTTAAAAATGAATATTACCCCAAAAAATTTCACTCTAACCCCATATTCCAAGCTTTGAGGTCAAAGTACAGTGGAAACCTAAAGTCCTATTAAAGGTATGAAAAAAAATCGAAAAATGGAAATTGGAAAAATCATTTATGTTTGTAATTTAAAAATGAATATTACCCCAAAATATTTCCACTCTAACCCCATATTCCAAGCTTTGAGGTCAAAGTACAGTGGAAACTTAAAGTCCTATTAAAGGTATGAAAAAAAATGGAAAAATAGAAATTAGAAAAATCATTTATGTTTCTAATTCAAAAATGAATATTACCCCAAAATATTTCCACTCTAACCCCATATTCCAAGCTTTGAGGTCAAAGTACAGTGGAAACTTAAAGTCCTATTAAAGGTATGAAAAAAAATGGAAAAATGGAAATTAGAAAAATCATTTATGTTTCTAATTCAAAAATGAATAATACCCCAAAAAATTTCCACTCTAACCCCATATTCCAAGCATTGAGGTTAAAGTACAGTGGAAACCTAAAGTCCTATTAAAGGTATGAAAAAAAATGGAAAAATGGAAATTGAAAAAATCATTTATGTTTCTAATTTAAAAATGAATATTACCCCAAAAAATTTCCACTCTAACCCCATATTCCAAGCTTTGAGGTCAAAGTACAGTGGAAACTTAAATTCCTATTAAAGGTATGAAAAAAAATGGAAAAATGGAAATTGAAAAAATCATTTATGTTTGTAATTTAAAAATGAATATTATCCCAAAAAATTTCTACTCTAACCCCATATTCAAAGCATTGAGGTTAAAGTACAGTGGAAACCTAAAGTCCTATTAAAGGTATGAAAAAAAATGGAAAAATGGAAATTGAAAAAATCATTTATGTTTGTAATTTAAAAATGAATATTACCCCAAAAAATTTCCACTCTAACCCCATATTCCAAGCTTTGAGGTCAAAGTACAGTGGAAACTTAAATTCCTATTAAAGGTATGAAAAAAAATGGAAAAATGGAAATTGAAAAAATCATTTATGTTTCTTATTTAAAAATGAATATTACCCCAAAAAATTTCCACTCTAACCCCATATTCCAAGCTTTGAGGTCAAAGTACAGTAGAAACCTAAAGTCCTATTAAAGGTATGAAAAAAAATGGAAAAATGGAAATTGAAAAAAACATTTATGTTTGTAATTTAAAAATGAATATTTACCCAAAAAATTTCCACTCTAACCCCATATTCAAAGCTTTGAGGTCAAAGTACAGTGGAAACCTAAAGTCTTATTAAAGGTATGAAAAAAAATGGAAAAATGGAAATTGAAAAAATCATTTATGTTTCTAATTTAAAAATGAATATTACCCCCAAAAAATTTCCACTCTAACCCCATATTCCAAGCTTTGAGGTCAAAGTACAGTGGAAACATAAAGTCCTATTAAAGGTATGAAAAAAAATGGAAAAATGGAAATTGAAAAAATCATTTATGTTTGTAATTTAAAAATGAATATTATCCCAAAAAATTTCCACTCTAAACCCATATTCCAAGCTTTGAGGTCAAAGTACAGTGGAAACCTAAAGTCCTATTAAAGGTATGAAAAAAAATGGAAAAATGGAAATTGAAAAAATCATTTATGTTTCTAATTTGAAAATGAATATTACCCCAAAAAATTTCCTCTCTAACCCCATATTCCAAGCTTTGAGGTCAAAGTACAGTGGAAACTTAAAGTCCTATTAAAGGTATGAGAAAAAATGGAAAAATGGAAATTGAAAAAATCATTTATGTTTCTAATTTAAAAATGAATATTACCCCAAAAAATTTCCACTCTAACCCCATATTCCAAGCTTTGAGGTCAAAGTACAGTAGAAACCTAAAGTCCTATTAAAGGTATGAAAAAAAATGGAAAAATGGAAATTAAAAAAAACATTTATGTTTGTAATTTAAAAATGAATATTTACCCAAAAAATTTCCACTCTAACCCCATATTCAAAGCTTTGAGGTCAAAGTACAGTGGAAACCTAAAGTCCTATTAAAGGTATGAAAAAAATGGGAAAATGGAAATTGAAAAAATCATTTATGTTTCTAATTGAAAAATGAATATTACCCCAAAATATTTCCACTCTAACCCCATATTCCAAGCTTTGAGGTCGAAGTACAGTGGAAACTTAAAGTCCTATTAAAGGTATGAAAAAAAATGGAAAAATGGAAATTGGAAAAATCACTTATGTTTCTTATTTAAAAATGAATATTACCCCAAAATATTTCCACTCTAACCCCATATTCCAAGCTTTGAGGTCAAAGTACAGTGGAAACTTAAAGTCCTATTAAAGGTATGAAAAAAAATGGAAAAATGGAAATTGGAAAAATCACTTATGTTTCTAATTTAAAAATGAATATTACCCCAAAATATTTTCACTTTAACCCCATATTCCAAGCTTTGAGGTCAAAGTACAGTGGAAACCTAAAGTCCTATT
Organism: Branchellion lobata; assembly: GCA_947562095.1. Lineage (NCBI taxonomy): Eukaryota > Metazoa > Annelida > Clitellata > Hirudinida > Piscicolidae > Branchellion > Branchellion lobata. The sequence goes on along the minus strand of OX387257.1, from coordinate 94,447 downwards.
AAAGGTATGAAAGAAAATGGAAAAATAGAAATTGAAAAAATCATTTATGTTTGTAATTTAAAAATGAATATTACCCCAAAAAATTTCCACTCTAACCCCATATTCCAAGCTTTGAGGTCAAAGTACAGTGGAAACCTAAAGTCCTATTGAAGGTATGAAAAAAAATGGAAAAATGGAAATTGGAAAAATCACTTATGTTTCTTCTTTAAAAATGAATATTACCCCAAAAAGTTTCCACTCTAACCCCATATTCCAAGCTTTGAGGTCAAAGTACAGTGGAAACCTAAAGTCCTATTAAAGGTATGAAAAAAAATGGAAAAATTGAAATTGAAAAAATCATTTATGTTTGTAATTTAAAAATGAATATTACCCCAAAAAATTTCACTCTAACCCCATATTCCAAGCTTTGAGGTCAAAGTACAGTGGAAACCTAAAGTCCTATTAAAGGTATGAAAAAAAATGGAAAAATGGAAATTGGAAAAATCATTTATGTTTGTAATTTAAAAATGAATATTACCCCAAAATATTTCCACTCTAACCCCATATTCCAAGCTTTGAGGTCAAAGTACAGTGGAAACTTAAAGTCCTATTAAAGGTATGAAAAAAAATGGAAAAATAGAAATTAGAAAAATCATTTATGTTTCTAATTCAAAAATGAATATTACCCCAAAAGATTTCCACTCTAACCCCATATTCCAAGCATTGAGGTTAAAGTACAGTGGAAACCTAAAGTCCTATTAAAGGTATGAAAAAAAATGGAAAAATGGAAATTGAAAAAATCATTTATGTTTCTAATTTAAAAATGAATATTACCCCAAAAAATTTCCACTCTAACCCCATATTCCAAGCTTTGAGGTCAAAGTACAGTGGAAACTTAAATTCCTATTAAAGGTATGAAAAAAAATGGAAAAATGGAAATTGAAAAAATCATTTATGTTTGTAATTTAAAAATGAATATTACCCCAAAAAATTTCCACTCTAACCCCATATTCCAAGCTTTGAGGTCAAAGTACAGTAGAAACCTAAAGTCCTATTAAAGGTATGAAAAAAAATGGAAAAATGGAAATTGAAAAAAACATTTATGTTTGTAATTTAAAAATGAATATTTACCCAAAAAATTTCCACTCTAACCCCATATTCAAAGCTTTGAGGTCAAAGTACAGTGGAAACCTAAAGTCTTATTAAAGGTATGAAAAAAAATGGAAAAATGGAAATTGAAAAAATCATTTATGTTTCTAATTTAAAAATGAATATTACCCCAAAAAATTTCCACTCTAACCCCATATTCCAAGCTTTGAGGTCAAAGTACAGTGGAAACATAAAGTCCTATTAAAGGTATGAAAAAAAATGGAAAAATGGAAATTGAAAAAATCATTTATGTTTGTAATTTAAAAATGAATATTATCCCAAAAAATTTCCACTCTAAACCCATATTCCAAGCTTTGAGGTCAAAGTACAGTGGAAACCTAAAGTCCTATTAAAGGTATGAAAAAAAATGGAAAAATGGAAATTGAAAAAATCATTTATGTTTCTAATTTGAAAATGAATATTACCCCAAAAAATTTCCTCTCTAACCCCATATTCCAAGCTTTGAGGTCAAAGTACAGTGGAAACTTAAAGTCCTATTAAAGGTATGAGAAAAAATGGAAAAATGGAAATTGAAAAAATCATTTATGTTTCTAATTTAAAAATGAATATTACCCCAAAAAATTTCCACTCTAACCCCATATTCCAAGCTTTGAGGTCAAAGTACAGTAGAAACCTAAAGTCCTATTAAAGGTATGAAAAAAAATGGAAAAATGGAAATTAAAAAAAACATTTATGTTTGTAATTTAAAAATGAATATTTACCCAAAAAATTTCCACTCTAACCCCATATTCAAAGCTTTGAGGTCAAAGTACAGTGGAAACCTAAAGTCCTATTAAAGGTATGAAAAAAATGGGAAAATGGAAATTGAAAAAATCATTTATGTTTCTAATTGAAAAATGAATATTACCCCGAAAAATTTCCACTCTAACCCCATATTCCAAGCTTTGAGGTCAAAGTACAGTGGAAACCTAAATTCCTATTAAAGGTATGAAAAAAAATGGAAAAATGGAAATTGAAAAAATCATTTATGTTTGTAATTTAAAAATGAATATTATCCCAAAAAATTTCCACTCTAACCCCATATTCCAAGCTTTGAGGTCAAAGTACAGTGGAAACCTAAAGTCCTATTAAAGGTATGAAAAAAAATGGAAAAATGGAAATTGAAAAAATCATTTATGTTTCAAATTTGAAAATGAATATTACCCCAAAAAATTTCCACTCTAACCCCATATTCCAAGCTTTGAGGTCAAAGTACAGTGGAAACCTAATGTCCTATTAAAGCTATGAAAAAAAATGGAAAAAAAGAAATTGAAAAAATCATTTATGTTTGTAATTTAAAAATGAATATTATCCCAAAAAATTTCCACTCTAACCCCATATTCCAAGCTTTGAGGTCAAAGTACAGTGGAAAACTAAAGTCCTATTAAAGGTATGAAAAAAAATGGAAAAATGGAAATTGAAAAAATCATTTATGTTTCTAATTTAAAAATGAATATTACCCCAAAAAATTTCCACTCTAACCCCATATTCCAAGCTTTGAGGTCAAAGTACAGTGGAAACCTAAAGTCCTATTAAAGGTATGAAAAAAAATGGAAAAATGGAAATTGAAAAAATCATTTATGTTTCTAATTTAAAAATGAATATTACCCCAAAATATTTCCACTCTAACCCCATATTCCAAGCTTTGAGGTCAAAGTACAGTGGAAACCTAAAGTCCTATTAAAGGTATGAAAAAAAATGGAAAAATGGAAATTGAAAAAATCATTTATGTTTGTAATTTAAAAATGAATATTATCCCAAAAAATTTCCACTCTAACCCCATATTCCAAGCTTTGAGGTCAAAGTACAGTGGAAACCTAAAGTCCTATTAAAGGTATGAAAAAAAATGGAAAAATGGAAATTGAAAAAAACATTTATGTTTGTAATTTAAAAATGAATATTTACCCGAAAAATTTCCACTCTAACCCCATATTCAAAGCTTTGAGGTCAAAGTACATTGGAAACCTAAAGTCCTATTAAAGGTATGAAAAAAAATGGAAAAATGGAAATTGAAAAAATGATTTATGTTTCTAATTTAAAAATGAATATTACCCCAAAGAATTTCCACTCTAACCCCATATTCCAAGCTTTGAGGTCAAAGTACAGTGGAAACCTAAATTCCTATTAAAGGTATGAAAAAAAATGGAAAAATGGAAATTGAAAAAATCATTTATGTTTGTAATTTAAAATTGAATATTTACCCAAAAAATTTCCACTCTAACCCCATATTCAAAGCTTTGAGGTCAAAGTACAGTGGAAACCTAAAGTCCTATTGAAGGTATGAAAAAAAATGGAAATATGGAAATTGAAAAAATCATTTATGTTTCTAATTCAAAAATGAATATTACCCCAAAAAACTTCCACTCTAACCCCATATTCCAAGCTTTGAGGTCAAAGTACAGTGGAAACCTAAAGTCCTATTAAAGGTATGAAAAAAAATGGAAAAATGGAAATTGAAAAAATCATTTATGTTTCAAATTTGAAAATGAATATTACCCCAAAAAATTTCCACTCTAACCCCATATTCCAAGCTTTGAGGTCAAAGTACAGTGGAAACCTAATGTCCTATTAAAGCTATGAAAAAAAATGGAAAAAAAGAAATTGAAAAAATCATTTATGTTTGTAATTTAAAAATGAATATTATCCCAAAAAATTTCCACTCTAACCCCATATTCCAAGCTTTGAGGTCAAAGTACAGTGGAAAACTAAAGTCCTATTAAAGGTATGAAAAAAAATGGAAAAATGGAAATTGAAAAAATCATTTATGTTTCTAATTTAAAAATGAATATTACCCCAAAAAATTTCCACTCTAACCCCATATTCCAAGCTTTGAGGTCAAAGTACAGTGGAAACCTAAAGTCCTATTAAAGGTATGAAAAAAAATGGAAAAATGGAAATTGAAAAAATCATTTATGTTTCTAATTTAAAAATGAATATTACCCCAAAATATTTCCACTCTAACCCCATATTCCAAGCTTTGAGGTCAAAGTACAGTGGAAACCTAAAGTCCTATTAAAGGTATGAAAAAAAATGGAAAAATGGAAATTGAAAAAATCATTTATGTTTGTAATTTAAAAATGAATATTATCCCAAAAAATTTCCACTCTAACCCCATATTCCAAGCTTTGAGGTCAAAGTACAGTGGAAACCTAAAGTCCTATTAAAGGTATGAAAAAAAATGGAAAAATGGAAATTGAAAAAAACATTTATGTTTGTAATTTAAAAATGAATATTTACCCGAAAAATTTCCACTCTAACCCCATATTCAAAGCTTTGAGGTCAAAGTACATTGGAAACCTAAAGTCCTATTAAAGGTATGAAAAAAAATGGAAAAATGGAAATTGAAAAAATGATTTATGTTTCTAATTTAAAAATGAATATTACCCCAAAGAATTTCCACTCTAACCCCATATTCCAAGCTTTGAGGTCAAAGTACAGTGGAAACCTAAATTCCTATTAAAGGTATGAAAAAAAATGGAAAAATGGAAATTGAAAAAATCATTTATGTTTGTAATTTAAAATTGAATATTTACCCAAAAAATTTCCACTCTAACCCCATATTCAAAGCTTTGAGGTCAAAGTACAGTGGAAACCTAAAGTCCTATTGAAGGTATGAAAAAAAATGGAAATATGGAAATTGAAAAAATCATTTATGTTTCTAATTCAAAAATGAATATTACCCCAAAAAACTTCCACTCTAACCCCATATTCCAAGCTTTGAGGTCAAAGTACAGTGGAAACCTAAAGTCCTATTAAAGGTATGAAAAAAAATGGAAAAATGGAAAATGAAAAAATCATTTATGTTTCTAATTTAAAAATGAATATTACGCCAAAAAATTTCCACTCTAACCCCATATTCCAAGCTTTGAGGTCAAAGTACAGTGGAAACCTAAAGTCCTATTAAAGGTATGAAAAAAAATGGAAAAATGGAAAGTGAAAAAATCATTTATGTTTGTAATTTAAAAATGAATATTATCCCAAAAAATTTCCACTCTAACCCCATATTCCAAGCTTTGAGGTCAAAGTACAGTGGAAACCTAAAGTCCTATTAAAGGTATGAAAAAAAATGGAAAAATGGAAATTGAAAAAATCATTTATGTTTCTAATTTAAAAATGAATATTACCCCAAAAAATTTCCACTCTAACCCCATATTCAAAGCTTTGAGGTCAAAGTACAGTGGAAACCTAAAGTCCTATTAAAGGTATGAAAAAAAATGGAAAAATGGAAATTGAGAAAATCATTTATGTTTCTAATTTAAAAATGAATATTACCCCAAAAAACTTCCACTCTAACCCCATATTCCAAGCTTTGAGGTCAAAGTACAGTGGAAACCTAAAGTCCTATTAAAGGTATGAAAAAAAATGGAAAAATGGAAATTGAAAAAATCATTTATGTTTCTAATTTAAAAATGAATATTACCCCAAAAAATTTCCACTCTAACCCCATATTCAAAGCTTTGAGGTCAAAGTACAGTGGAAACCTAAAGTCCTATTAAAGGTATGAAAAAAAATGGAAAAATGGAAATTGAGAAAATCATTTATGTTTCTAATTTAAAAATGAATATTACCCCAAAAAACTTCCACTCTAACCCCATATTCCAAGCTTTGAGGTCAAAGTACAGTGGAAACCTAAAGTCCTATTAAAGGTATGAAAAAAAATGGAAAAATGGAAATTGAAAAAATCATTTATGTTTCTAATTTAAAATTGAATATTACCCCAAAAAATGTCCACTCTAACCCCATATTCCAAGCTTTGAGGTCAAAGTACAGTGGAAACCTAAAGTCCTATTAAAGGTATGAAAAAAAATGGAAAAATGGAAATTGAAAAAATCATTTATGTTTGTAATTTAAAATTGAATATTTACCCAAAAAATGTCCACTCTAACCCCATATTCAAAGCTTTGAGGTCAAAGTACAGTGGAAACCTAAAGTCCTATTAAAGGTATGAAAAAAAATGGAAAAATGGAAATTGAAAAAATCATTTATGTTTCTAATTTAAAAATGAATATTACCCCAAAAAACTTCCACTCTAACCCCATATTCCAAGCTTTGAGGTCAAAGTACAGTGGAAACCTAATGTCCTATTAAAGCTATGAAAAAAAATGGAAAAATGGAAATTGAAAAAATCATTTATGTTTGTAATTTAAAAATGAATATTATCCCAAAAAATATCCACTCTAACCCCATATTCCAAGCTTTGAGGTCAAAGTACAGTGGAAACATAAAGTCCTATTAAAGGTATGAAAAAAAATGGAAAAATGGAAATTGAAAAAATCATTTATGTTTCTAATTTAAAAATGAATATTACCCTAAAAAATTTCCACTCTAACCCCATATTCCAAGCTTTGAGGTCAAAGTACAGTGGAAACCTAAAGTCCTATTAAAGGTATGAAAAAAAATGGAAAAATGGAAAATGAAAAAATCATTTATGTTTCTAATTTAAAAATGAATATTACGCCAAAAAATTTCCACTCTAACCCCATATTCCAAGCTTTGAGGTCAAAGTACAGTGGAAACCTAAAGTCCTATTAAAGGTATGAAAAAAAATGGAAAAATGGAAAGTGAAAAAATCATTTATGTTTGTAATTTAAAAATGAATATTATCCCAAAAAATGTCCACTCTAACCCCATATTCAAAGCTTTGAGGTCAAAGTACAGTGGAAACCTAAAGTCCTATTAAAGGTATGAAAAAAAATGGAAAAATGGAAATTGAAAAAATCATTTATGTTTCTAATTTAAAAATGAATATTACCCCAAAAAACTTCCACTCTAACCCCATATTCCAAGCTTTGAGGTCAAAGTACAGTGGAAACCTAATGTCCTATTAAAGCTATGAAAAAAAATGGAAAAATGGAAATTGAAAAAATCATTTATGTTTGTAATTTAAAAATGAATATTATCCCAAAAAATATCCACTCTAACCCCATATTCCAAGCTTTGAGGTCAAAGTACAGTGGAAACATAAAGTCCTATTAAAGGTATGAAAAAAAATGGAAAAATGGAAATTGAAAAAATCATTTATGTTTCTAATTTAAAAATGAATATTACCCTAAAAAATTTCCACTCTAACCCCATATTCCAAGCTTTGAGGTCAAAGTACAGTGGAAACCTAAAGTCCTATTAAAGGTATGAAAAAAAATGGAAAAATGGAAAATGAAAAAATCATTTATGTTTCTAATTTAAAAATGAATATTACGCCAAAAAATTTCCACTCTAACCCCATATTCCAAGCTTTGAGGTCAAAGTACAGTGGAAACCTAAAGTCCTATTAAAGGTATGAAAAAAAATGGAAAAATGGAAAGTGAAAAAATCATTTATGTTTGTAATTTAAAAATGAATATTATCCCAAAAAATTTCCACTCTAACCCCATATTCCAAGCTTTGAGGTCAAAGTACAGTGGAAACCTAAAGTCCTATTAAAGGTATGAAAAAAAATGGAAAAATGGAAATTGAAAAAATCATTTATGTTTCTAATTTAAAAATGAATATTACCCCAAAAAACTTCCACTCTAACCCAATATTCCAAGCTTTGAGGTCAAAGTACAGTGGAAACCTAAAGTCCTATTAAAGGTATGAAAAAAAATGGAAAAATGGAAATTGAAAAAATCATTTATGTTTGTAATTTAAAAATGAATATTATCCCAAAAAATATCCACTCTAACCCCATATTCCAAGCTTTGAGGTCAAAGTACAGTGGAAACCTAAAGTCCTATTAAAGGTATGAAAAAAAATGGAAAAATGGAAATTGAAAAAATCATTTATGTTTCTAATTTAAAATTGAATATTACCCCAAAAAATGTCCACTCTAACCCCATATTCCAAGCTTTGAGGTCAAAGTACAGTGGAAACCTAAAGTCCTATTAAAGGTATGAAAAAAAATGGAAAAATGGAAATTGAAAAAATCATTTATGTTTGTAATTTAAAATTGAATATTTACCCAAAAAATGTCCACTCTAACCCCATATTCAAAGCTTTGAGGTCAAAGTACAGTGGAAACCTAAAGTCCTATTAAAGGTATGAAAAAAAATGGAAAAATGGAAATTGAAAAAATCATTTATGTTTCTAATTTAAAAATGAATATTACCCCAAAAAACTTCCACTCTAACCCCATATTCCAAGCTTTGAGGTCAAAGTACAGTGGAAACCTAATGTCCTATTAAAGCTATGAAAAAAAATGGAAAAATGGAAATTGAAAAAATCATTTATGTTTGTAATTTAAAAATGAATATTATCCCAAAAAATATCCACTCTAACCCCATATTCCAAGCTTTGAGGTCAAAGTACAGTGGAAACATAAAGTCCTATTAAAGGTATGAAAAAAAATGGAAAAATGGAAATTGAAAAAATCATTTATGTTTCTAATTTAAAAATGAATATTACCCCAAAAAATTTCCACTCTAACCCCATATTCCAAGCTTTGAGGTCAAAGTACAGTGGAAACCTAAAGTCCTATTAAAGGTATGAAAAAAAATGGAAAAATGGAAATTGAAAAAATCATTTATGTTTGTAATTTAAAATTGAATATTTACCCAAAAAATTTCCACTCTAACCCCATATTCAAAGCTTTGAGGTCAAAGTACAGTGGAAACCTAAAGTCCTATTGAAGGTATGAAAAAAAATGGAAAAATGGAAATTGAAAAAATCATTTATGTTTCTAATTCAAAAATGAATATTACCCCAAAAAACTTCCACTCTAACCCCATATTCCAAGCTTTGAGGTCAAAGTACAGTGGAAACCTAAAGTCCTATTAAAGGTATGAAAAAAAATGGAAAAATGGAAATTGAAAAAATCATTTATGTTTCTAATTTAAAAATGAATATTACGCCAAAAAATTTCCACTCTAACCCCATATTCCAAGCTTTGAGGTCAAAGTACAGTGGAAACCTAAAGTCCTATTAAAGGTATGAAAAAAAATGGAAAAATGGAAAGTGAAAAAATCATTTATGTTTGTAATTTAAAAATGAATATTATCCCAAAAAATTTCCACTCTAACCCCATATTCCAAGCTTTGAGGTCAAAGTACAGTGGAAACCTAAAGTCCTATTAAAGGTATGAAAAAAAATGGAAAAATGGAAATTGAAAAAATCATTTATATTTGTAATTTAAAATTGAATATTTACCCAAAATATTTCCACTCTAACCCCATATTCAAAGCTTTGAGGTCAAAGTACAGTGGAAACCTAAAGTCCTATTGAAGGTATGAAAAAAAATGGAAAAATGGAAATTGAAAAAATCATTTATGTTTCTAATTCAAAAATGAATATTACCCCAAAAAACTTCCACTCTAACCCCATATTCCAAGCTTTGAGGTCAAAGTACAGTGGAAACCTAAAGTCCTATTAAAGGTATGAAAAAAAATGGAAAAATGGAAATTGAAAAAATCATTTATGTTTCTAATTTAAAAATGAATATTACGCCAAAAAATTTCCACTCTAACCCCATATTCCAAGCTTTGAGGTCAAAGTACAGTGGAAACCTAAAGTCCTATTAAAGGTATGAAAAAAAATGGAAAAATGGAAAGTGAAAAAATCATTTATGTTTGTAATTTAAAAATGAATATTATCCCAAAAAATTTCCACTCTAACCCCATATTCCAAGCTTTGAGGTCAAAGTACAGTGGAAACCTAAAGTCCTATTAAAGGTATGAAAAAAAATGGAAAAATGGAAATTGAAAAAATCATTTATGTTTCTAATTTAAAAATGAATATTACCCCAAAAAATTTCCACTCTAACCCCATATTCAAAGCTTTGAGGTCAAAGTACAGTGGAAACCTAAAGTCCTATTAAAGGTATGAAAAAAAATGGAAAAATGGAAATTGAAAAAATCATTTATGTTTCTAATTTAAAAATGAATATTACCCCAAAAAACTTCCACTCTAACCCCATATTCCAAGCTTTGAGGTCAAAGTACAGTGGAAACCTAATGTCCTATTAAAGCTATGAAAAAAAATGGAAAAATGGAAATTGAAAAAATCATTTATGTTTGTAATTTAAAAATGAATATTATCCCAAAAAATATCCACTCTAACCCCATATTCCAAGCTTTGAGGTCAAAGTACAGTGGAAACATAAAGTCCTATTAAAGGTATGAAAAAAAATGGAAAAATGGAAATTGAAAAAATCATTTATGTTTCTAATTTAAAAATGAATATTACCCCAAAAAATTTCCACTCTAACCCCATATTCCAAGCTTTGAGGTCAAAGTACAGTGGAAACCTAAAGTCCTATTGAAGGTATGAAAAAAAATGGAAAAATGGAAAATGAAAAAATCATTTATGTTTCTAATTTAAAAATGAATATTACGCCAAAAAATTTCCACTCTAACCCCATATTCCAAGCTTTGAGGTCAAAGTACAGTGGAAACCTAAAGTCCTATTAAAGGTATGAAAAAAAATGGAAAAATGGAAAGTGAAAAAATCATTTATGTTTGTAATTTAAAAATGAATATTATCCCAAAAAATTTCCACTTTAACCCCATATTCCAAGCTTTGAGGTCAAAGTACAGTGGAAACCTAAAGTCCTATTAAAGGTATGAAAAAAAATGGAAAAATGGAAATTGAAAAAATCATTTATGTTTCTAATTTAAAAATGAATATTACCCCAAAAAATTTCCACTCTAACCCCATATTCCAAGCTTTGAGGTCAAAGTACAGTGGAAACCTAAAGTCCTATTGAAGGTATGAAAAAAAATGGAAAAATGGAAAATGAAAAAATCATTTATGTTTCTAATTTAAAAATGAATATTACGCCAAAAAATTTCCACTCTAACCCCATATTCCAAGCTTTGAGGTCAAAGTACAGTGGAAACCTAAAGTCCTATTAAAGGTATGAAAAAAAATGGAAAAATGGAAAGTGAAAAAATCATTTATGTTTGTAATTTAAAAATGAATATTATCCCAAAAAATTTCCACTTTAACCCCATATTCCAAGCTTTGAGGTCAAAGTACAGTGGAAACCTAAAGTCCTATTAAAGGTATGAAAAAAAATGGAAAAATGGAAATTGAAAAAATCATTTATGTTTCTAATTTAAAAATGAATATTACCCCAAAAAATTTCCACTCTAACCCCATATTCCAAGCTTTGAGGTCAAAGTACAGTGGAAACCTAAAGTCCTATTGAAGGTATGAAAAAAAATGGAAAAATGGAAAATGAAAAAATCATTTATGTTTCTAATTTAAAAATGAATATTACGCCAAAAAATTTCCACTCTAACCCCATATTCCAAGCTTTGAGGTCAAAGTACAGTGGAAACCTAAAGTCCTATTAAAGGTATGAAAAAAAATGGAAAAATGGAAAGTGAAAAAATCATTTATGTTTGTAATTTAAAAATGAATATTATCCCAACAAATTTCCACTTTAACCCCATATTCCAAGCTTTGAGGTCAAAGTACAGTGGAAACCTAAAGTCCTATTAAAGGTATGAAAAAAAATGGAAAAATGGAAATTGAAAAAATCATTTATGTTTCTAATTTAAAAATGAATATTACCCCAAAAAACTTCCACTCTAACCCAATATTCCAAGCTTTGAGGTCAAAGTACAGTGGAAACCTAAAGTCCTATTAAAGGTATGAAAAAAAATGGAAAAATGGAAATTGAAAAAATCATTTATGTTTGTAATTTAAAAATGAATATTATCCCAAAAAATTTCCACTCTAACCCCATATTCCAAGCTTTGAGGTCAAAGTACAGTGGAAACCTAAAGTCCTATTAAAGGTATGAAAAAAAATGGAAAAATGGAAATTGAAAAAATCATTTATGTTTCTAATTTAAAATTGAATATTACCCCAAAAAATGTCCACTCTAACCCCATATTCCAAGCTTTGAGGTCAAAGTACAGTGGAAACCTAAAGTCCTATTAAAGGTATGAAAAAAAATGGAAAAATGGAAATTGAAAAAATCATTTATGTTTGTAATTTAAAATTGAATATTTACCCAAAAAATGTCCACTCTAACCCCATATTCAAAGCTTTGAGGTCAAAGTACAGTGGAAACCTAAAGTCCTATTGAAGGTATGAAAAAAAATGGAAAAATGGAAATTGAAAAAATCATTTATGTTTCTAATTCAAAAATGAATATTACCCCAAAAAACTTCCACTCTAACCCCATATTCCAAGCTTTGAGGTCAAAGTACAGTGGAAACCTAAAGTCCTATTAAAGGTATGAAAAAAAATGGAAAAATGGAAATTGAAAAAATCATTTATGTTTCTAATTTAAAAATGAATATTACGCCAAAAAATTTCCACTCTAACCCCATATTCCAAGCTTTGAGGTCAAAGTACAGTGGAAACCTAAAGTCCTATTAAAGGTATGAAAAAAAATGGAAAAATGGAAAGTGAAAAAATCATTTATGTTTGTAATTTAAAAATGAATATTATCCCAAAAAATTTCCACTCTAACCCCATATTCCAAGCTTTGAGGTCAAAGTACAGTGGAAACCTAAAGTCCTATTAAAGGTATGAAAAAAAATGGAAAAATGGAAATTGAAAAAATCATTTATGTTTCTAATTTAAAAATGAATATTACCCCAAAAAATTTCCACTCTAACCCCATATTCAAAGCTTTGAGGTCAAAGTACAGTGGAAACCTAAAGTCCTATTAAAGGTATGAAAAAAAATGGAAAAATGGAAATTGAAAAAATCATTTATGTTTCTAATTTAAAAATGAATATTACCCCAAAAAACTTCCACTCTAACCCCATATTCCAAGCTTTGAGGTCAAAGTACAGTGGAAACCTAAAGTCCTATTAAAGGTATGAAAAAAAATGGAAAAATGGAAATTGAAAAAATCATTTATGTTTGTAATTTAAAAATGAATATTACCCCAAAAAATTTCCACTCTAACCCCATATTCAAAGCTTTGAGGTCAAAGTACAGTGGAAACCTAAAGTCCTATTAAAGGTATGAAAAAAAATGGAAAAATGGAAATTGAAAAAATCATTTATGTTTCTAATTTAAAATTGAATATTACCCCAAAAAATGTCCACTCTAACCCCATATTCCAAGCTTTGAGGTCAAAGTACAGTGGAAACCTAAAGTCCTATTAAAGGTATGAAAAAAAATGGAAAAATGGAAATTGAAAAAATCATTTATGTTTCGAATTTAAAAATGAATATTACCCCAAAAAATTTCCACTCTAACCCCATATTCCAAGCTTTGAGGTCAAAGTACAGTGGAAACCTAAAGTCCTATTAAAGGTATGAAAAAAAATGGAAAATTGGAAATTGAAAAAATCATTTTTGTTTCTAATTTAAAAATGAATATTACCCTAAAAAATTTCCACTCTAACCCCATATTCCAAGCATTGAGGTCAAAGTACAGTGGAAACCTAAAGTCCTATTAAAGCTATGAAAAAAAATGGAAAAATGGAAATTGAAAAAATCATTTATGTTTCTAATTTAAAATTGAATATTACCCCAAAAAATGTCCACTCTAACCCCATATTCCAAGCTTTGAGGTCAAAGTACAGTGGAAACCTAAAGTCCTATTAAAGGTATGAAAAAAAATGGAAAAATGGAAATTGAAAAAATCATTTATGTTTGTAATTTAAAATTGAATATTTACCCAAAAAATTTCCACTCTAACCCCATATTCAAAGCTTTGAGGTCAAAGTACAGTGGAAACCTAAAGTCCTATTGAAGGTATGAAAAAAAATGGAAAAATGGAAATTGAAAAAATCATTTATGTTTCTAATTCAAAAATGAATATTACCCCAAAAAACTTCCACTCTAACCCCATATTCCAAGCTTTGAGGTCAAAGTACAGTGGAAACCTAAAGTCCTATTAAAGGTATGAAAAAAAATGGAAAAATGGAAATTGAAAAAATCATTTATGTTTCTAATTTAAAAATGAATATTACGCCAAAAAATTTCCACTCTAACCCCATATTCCAAGCTTTGAGGTCAAAGTACAGTGGAAACCTAAAGTCCTATTGAAGGTATGAAAAAAAATGGAAAAATGGAAATTGAAAAAATCATTTATGTTTGTAATTTAAAAATGAATATTACCCCAAAAAATTTCCACTCTAACCCCATATTCAAAGCTTTGAGGTCAAAGTACAGTGGAAACCTAAAGTCCTATTAAAGGTATGAAAAAAAATGGAAAAATGGAAATTGAAAAAATCATTTATGTTTCTAATTTAAAATTGAATATTACCCCAAAAAATGTCCACTCTAACCCCATATTCCAAGCTTTGAGGTCAAAGTACAGTGGAAACCTAAAGTCCTATTAAAGGTATGAAAAAAAATGGAAAATTGGAAATTGAAAAAATCATTTTTGTTTCTAATTTAAAAATGAATATTACCCTAAAAAATTTCCACTCTAACCCCATATTCCAAGCATTGAGGTCAAAGTACAGTGGAAACCTAAAGTCCTATTAAAGCTATGAAAAAAAATGGAAAAATGGAAATTGAAAAAATCATTTATGTTTCTAATTTAAAATTGAATATTACCCCAAAAAATGTCCACTCTAACCCCATATTCCAAGCTTTGAGGTCAAAGTACAGTGGAAACCTAAAGTCCTATTAAAGGTATGAAAAAAAATGGAAAAATGGAAATTGAAAAAATCATTTATGTTTGTAATTTAAAATTGAATATTTACCCAAAAAATTTCCACTCTAACCCCATATTCAAAGCTTTGAGGTCAAAGTACAGTGGAAACCTAAAGTCCTATTGAAGGTATGAAAAAAAATGGAAAAATGGAAATTGAAAAAATCATTTATGTTTCTAATTCAAAAATGAATATTACCCCAAAAAACTTCCACTCTAACCCCATATTCCAAGCTTTGAGGTCAAAGTACAGTGGAAACCTAAAGTCCTATTAAAGGTATGAAAAAAAATGGAAAAATGGAAATTGAAAAAATCATTTATGTTTGTAATTTAAAAATGAATATTACCCCAAAAAATTTCCACTCTAACCCCATATTCAAAGCTTTGAGGTCAAAGTACAGTGGAAACCTAAAGTCCTATTAAAGGTATGAAAAAAAATGGAAAAATGGAAATTGAAAAAATCATTTATGTTTCTAATTTAAAATTGAATATTACCCCAAAAAATGTCCACTCTAACCCCATATTCCAAGCTTTGAGGTCAAAGTACAGTGGAAACCTAAAGTCCTATTAAAGGTATGAAAAAAAATGGAAAAATGGAAATTGAAAAAATCATTTATGTTTCGAATTTAAAAATGAATATTACCCCAAAAAATTTCCACTCTAACCCCATATTCCAAGCTTTGAGGTCAAAGTACAGTGGAAACCTAAAGTCCTATTAAAGGTATGAAAAAAAATGGAAAATTGGAAATTGAAAAAATCATTTTTGTTTCTAATTTAAAAATGAATATTACCCTAAAAAATTTCCACTCTAACCCCATATTCCAAGCATTGAGGTCAAAGTACAGTGGAAACCTAAAGTCCTATTAAAGCTATGAAAAAAAATGGAAAAATGGAAATTGAAAAAATCATTTATGTTTCTAATTTAAAATTGAATATTACCCCAAAAAATGTCCACTCTAACCCCATATTCCAAGCTTTGAGGTCAAAGTACAGTGGAAACCTAAAGTCCTATTAAAGGTATGAAAAAAAATGGAAAAATGGAAATTGAAAAAATCATTTATGTTTGTAATTTAAAATTGAATATTTACCCAAAAAATTTCCACTCTAACCCCATATTCAAAGCTTTGAGGTCAAAGTACAGTGGAAACCTAAAGTCCTATTGAAGGTATGAAAAAAAATGGAAAAATGGAAATTGAAAAAATCATTTATGTTTCTAATTCAAAAATGAATATTACCCCAAAAAACTTCCACTCTAACCCCATATTCCAAGCTTTGAGGTCAAAGTACAGTGGAAACCTAAAGTCCTATTAAAGGTATGAAAAAAAATGGAAAAATGGAAATTGAAAAAATCATTTATGTTTCTAATTTAAAAATGAATATTACGCCAAAAAATTTCCACTCTAACCCCATATTCCAAGCTTTGAGGTCAAAGTACAGTGGAAACCTAAAGTCCTATTGAAGGTATGAAAAAAAATGGAAAAATGGAAATTGAAAAAATCATTTATGTTTGTAATTTAAAAATGAATATTACCCCAAAAAATTTCCACTCTAACCCCATATTCAAAGCTTTGAGGTCAAAGTACAGTGGAAACCTAAAGTCCTATTAAAGGTATGAAAAAAAATGGAAAAATGGAAATTGAAAAAATCATTTATGTTTCTAATTTAAAATTGAATATTACCCCAAAAAATGTCCACTCTAACCCCATATTCCAAGCTTTGAGGTCAAAGTACAGTGGAAACCTAAAGTCCTATTAAAGGTATGAAAAAAAATGGAAAAATGGAAATTGAAAAAATCATTTATGTTTCGAATTTAAAAATGAATATTACCCCAAAAAATTTCCACTCTAACCCCATATTCCAAGCTTTGAGGTCAAAGTACAGTGGAAACCTAAAGTCCTATTAAAGGTATGAAAAAAAATGGAAAATTGGAAATTGAAAAAATCATTTTTGTTTCTAATTTAAAAATGAATATTACCCTAAAAAATTTCCACTCTAACCCCATATTCCAAGCTTTGAGGTCAAAGTACAGTGGAAACCTAAAGTCCTATTAAAGCTATGAAAAAAAATGGAAAAATGGAAATTGAAAAAATCATTTATGTTTCTAATTTAAAATTGAATATTACCCCAAAAAATGTCCACTCTAACCCCATATTCCAAGCTTTGAGGTCAAAGTACAGTGGAAACCTAAAGTCCTATTAAAGGTATGAAAAAAAATGGAAAAATGGAAATTGAAAAAATCATTTATGTTTGTAATTTAAAATTGAATATTTACCCAAAAAATTTCCACTCTAACCCCATATTCAAAGCTTTGAGGTCAAAGTACAGTGGAAACCTAAAGTCCTATTGAAGGTATGAAAAAAAATGGAAAAATGGAAATTGAAAAAATCATTTATGTTTCTAATTCAAAAATGAATATTACCCCAAAAAACTTCCACTCTAACCCCATATTCCAAGCTTTGAGGTCAAAGTACAGTGGAAACCTAAAGTCCTATTAAAGGTATGAAAAAAAATGGAAAAATGGAAATTGAAAAAATCATTTATGTTTCTAATTTAAAAATGAATATTACGCCAAAAAATTTCCACTCTAACCCCATATTCCAAGCTTTGAGGTCAAAGTACAGTGGAAACCTAAAGTCCTATTGAAGGTATGAAAAAAAATGGAAAAATGGAAAGTGAAAAAATCATTTATGTTTGTAATTTAAAAATGAATATTATCCCAAAAAATTTCCACTCTAACCCCATATTCCAAGCTTTGAGGTCAAAGTACAGTGGAAACCTAAAGTCCTATTAAAGGTATGAAAAAAAATGGAAAAATGGAAATTGAAAAAATCATTTATGTTTCTAATTTAAAAATGAATATTACCCCAAAAAATTTCCACTCTAACCCCATATTCAAAGCTTTGAGGTCAAAGTACAGTGGAAACCTAAAGTCCTATTAAAGGTATGAAAAAAAATGGAAAAATGGAAATTGAAAAAATCATTTATGTTTCTAATTTAAAAATGAATATTACCCCAAAAAACTTCCACTCTAACCCCATATTCCAAGCTTTGAGGTCAAAGTACAGTGGAAACCTAAAGTCCTATTAAAGGTATGAAAAAAAATGGAAAAATGGAAATTGAAAAAATCATTTATGTTTGTAATTTAAAAATGAATATTACCCCAAAAAATGTCCACTCTAACCCCATATTCCAAGCTTTGAGGTCAAAGTACAGTGGAAACCTAAAGTCCTATTAAAGGTATGAAAAAAAATGGAAAAATGGAAATTGAAAAAATCATTTATGTTTCGAATTTAAAAATGAATATTACCCCAAAAAATTTCCACTCTAACCCCATATTCCAAGCTTTGAGGTCAAAGTACAGTGGAAACCTAAAGTCCTATTAAAGGTATGAAAAAAAATGGAAAATTGGAAATTGAAAAAATCATTTTTGTTTCTAATTTAAAAATGAATATTACCCTAAAAAACTTCCACTCTAACCCCATATTCCAAGCTTTGAGGTCAAAGTACAGTGGAAACCTAAAGTCCTATTAAAGCTATGAAAAAAAATGGAAAAATGGAAATTGAAAAAATCATTTATGTTTCTAATTTAAAATTGAATATTACCCCAAAAAATGTCCACTCTAACCCCATATTCCAAGCTTTGAGGTCAAAGTACAGTGGAAACCTAAAGTCCTATTAAAGGTATGAAAAAAAATGGAAAAATGGAAATTGAAAAAATCATTTATGTTTGTAATTTAAAATTGAATATTTACCCAAAAAATTTCCACTCTAACCCCATATTCAAAGCTTTGAGGTCAAAGTACAGTGGAAACCTAAAGTCCTATTGAAGGTATGAAAAAAAATGGAAAAATGGAAATTGAAAAAATCATTTATGTTTCTAATTCAAAAATGAATATTACCCCAAAAAACTTCCACTCTAACCCCATATTCCAAGCTTTGAGGTCAAAGTACAGTGGAAACCTAAAGTCCTATTAAAGGTATGAAAAAAAATGGAAAAATGGAAATTGAAAAAATCATTTATGTTTCTAATTTAAAAATGAATATTACGCCAAAAAATTTCCACTCTAACCCCATATTCCAAGCTTTGAGGTCAAAGTACAGTGGAAACCTAAAGTCCTATTGAAGGTATGAAAAAAAATGGAAAAATGGAAAGTGAAAAAATCATTTATGTTTGTAATTTAAAAATGAATATTATCCCAAAAAATTTCCACTCTAACCCCATATTCCAAGCTTTGAGGTCAAAGTACAGTGGAAACCTAAAGTCCTATTAAAGGTATGAAAAAAAATGGAAAAATGGAAATTGAAAAAATCATTTATGTTTCTAATTTAAAAATGAATATTACCCCAAAAAATTTCCACTCTAACCCCATATTCAAAGCTTTGAGGTCAAAGTACAGTGGAAACCTAAAGTCCTATTAAAGGTATGAAAAAAAATGGAAAAATGGAAATTGAAAAAATCATTTATGTTTCTAATTTAAAAATGAATATTACCCCAAAAAACTTCCACTCTAACCCCATATTCCAAGCTTTGAGGTCAAAGTACAGTGGAAACCTAAAGTCCTATTAAAGGTATGAAAAAAAATGGAAAAATGGAAATTGAAAAAATCATTTATGTTTGTAATTTAAAAATGAATATTACCCCAAAAAATATCCACTCTAACCCCATATTCAAAGCTTTGAGGTCAAAGTACAGTGGAAACCTAAAGTCCTATTAAAGGTATGAAAAAAAATGGAAAAATGGAAATTGAAAAAATCATTTATGTTTCTAATTTAAAATTGAATATTACCCCAAAAAATGTCCACTCTAACCCCATATTCCAAGCTTTGAGGTCAAAGTACAGTGGAAACCTAAAGTCCTATTAAAGGTATGAAAAAAAATGGAAAAATGGAAATTGAAAAAATCATTTATGTTTCGAATTTAAAAATGAATATTACCCCAAAAAATTTCCACTCTAACCCCATATTCCAAGCTTTGAGGTCAAAGTACAGTGGAAACCTAAAGTCCTATTAAAGGTATGAAAAAAAATGGAAAAATGGAAATTGAAAAAATCATTTTTGTTTCTAATTTAAAAATGAATATTACCCTAAAAAATTTCCACTCTAACCCCATATTCCAAGCTTTGAGGTCAAAGTACAGTGGAAACCTACAGTCCTATTAAAGCTATGAAAAAAAATGGAAAAATGGAAATTGAAAAAATCATTTATGTTTCTAATTTAAAATTGAATATTACCCCAAAAAATGTCCACTCTAACCCCATATTCCAAGCTTTGAGGTCAAAGTACAGTGGAAACCTAAAGTCCTATTAAAGGTATGAAAAAAAATGGAAAAATGGAAATTGATAAAATCATTTATGTTTGTAATTTAAAATTGAATATTTACCCAAAAAATGTCCACTCTAACCCCATATTCAAAGCTTTGAGGTCAAAGTACAGTGGAAACCTAAAGTCCTATTAAAGGTATGAAAAAAAATAGAAAAATGGAAATTGAAAAAATCATTTATGTTTCTAATTTAAAAATGAATATTATCCCAAAAAATTTCCACTCTAACCCCATATTCCAA
Organism: Branchellion lobata; assembly: GCA_947562095.1. Taxonomy (NCBI): domain Eukaryota; kingdom Metazoa; phylum Annelida; class Clitellata; order Hirudinida; family Piscicolidae; genus Branchellion; species Branchellion lobata. The sequence goes on along the minus strand of OX387257.1, from coordinate 74,213 downwards.
GCTTTGAGGTCAAAGTACAGTGGAAACCTAAAGTCCTATTAAAGGTATGAAAAAAAATGGAAAAATGGAAATTGAAAAAATCATTTTTGTTTCTAATTTAAAAATGAATATTACCCTAAAAAATTTCCACTCTAACCCCATATTCCAAGCTTTGAGGTCAAAGTACAGTGGAAACCTAATGTCCTATTAAAGCTATGAAAAAAAATGGAAAAATGGAAATTGAAAAAATCATTTATGTTTGTAATTTAAAAATGAATATTATCCCAAAAAATTTCCACTCTAACCCCATATTCCAAGCTTTGAGGTCAAAGTACAGTGGAAACATAAAGTCCTATTAAAGGTATGAAAAAAAATGGAAAAATGGAAATTGAAAAAATCATTTATGTTTCTAATTTAAAAATGAATATTACCCCAAAAAATTTCCACTCTAACCCCATATTCCAAGCTTTGAGGTCAAAGTACAGTAGAAACCTAAAGTCCTATTAAAGGTATGAAAAAAAATGGAAAAATGGAAATTGAAAAAAACATTTATGTTTGTAATTTAAAAATGAATATTTACCCAAATAATTTCCACTCTAACCCCATATTCAAAGCTTTGAGGTCAAAGTACAGTGGAAACCTAAAGTCCTATTAAAGGTATGAAAAAAAATGGAAAAATGGAAATTGAAAAAATCATTTATGTTTCTAATTTAAAAATGAATATTACCCCAAAAAATTTTCACTCTAACCCCATATTCCAAGCTTTGAGGTCAAAGTACAGTGGAAACCTAAAGTCCTATTAAAGGTATGAAAAAAAATGGAAAAATGGAAATTGAAAAAATCATTTATGTTTCTAATTTAAAAATGAATATTACGCCAAAAAATTTCCACTCTAACCCCATATTCCAAGCTTTGAGGTCAAAGTACAGTGGAAACCTAAAGTCCTATTAAAGGTATGAAAAAAAATGGAAAAATGGAAAGTGAAAAAATCATTTATGTTTGTAATTTAAAAATGAATATTATCCCAAAAAATTTTCACTCTAACCCCATATTCCAAGCTTTGAGGTCAAAGTACAGTGGAAACCTAAAGTCCTATTAAAGGTATGAAAAAAAATGGAAAAATGGAAATTGAAAAAATCATTTATGTTTCTAATTTAAAAATGAATATTACCTTAAAAAATTTCCACTCTAACCCCATATTCAAAGCTTTGAGGTCAAAGTACAGTGGAAACCTAAAGTCCTATTAAAGGTATGAAAAAAAAAGGAAAAATGGAAATTGAAAAAATCATTTATGTTTCTAATTTAAAAATGAATATTACCCCAAAAAACTTCCACTCTAACCCCATATTCCAAGCTTTGAGGTCAAAGTACAGTGGAAACCTAAAGTCCTATTAAAGGTATGAAAAAAAATGGAAAAATGGAAATTGAAAAAATCATTTATGTTTCTAATTTAAAATTGAATATTACCCCAAAAAATGTCCACTCTAACCCCATATTCCAAGCTTTGAGGTCAAAGTACAGTGGAAACCTAAAGTCCTATTAAAGGTATGAAAAAAAATGGAAAAATGGAAATTGAAAAAATCATTTATGTTTCTAATTTAAAAATGAATATTATCCCAAAAAATATCCACTCTAACCCCATATTCCAAGCTTTGAGGTCAAAGTACAGTGGAAACCTAAAGTCCTATTAAAGGTATGAAAAAAAATGGAAAAATGGAAATTGAAAAAATCATTTATGTTTGTAATTTAAAATTGACTATTTACCCAAAAAATTTCCACTCTAACCCCATATTCAAAGCTTTGAGGTCAAAGTACAGTGGAAAACTAAAGTCCTATTGAAGGTATGAAAAAAAATGGAAAAATGGAAATTGAAAAAATCATTTATGTTTCTAATTCAAAAATGAATATTACCCCAAAAAACTTCCACTCTAACCCCATATTCCAAGCTTTGAGGTCAAAGTACAGTGGAAACCTAAAGTCCTATTAAAGGTATGAAAAAAAATGGAAAAATGGAAATTGAAAAAATCATTTATGTTTCTAATTTAAAAATGAATATTACCCCAAAAAACTTCCACTCTAACCCCATATTCCAAGCTTTGAGGTCAAAGTACAGTGGAAACCTAATGTCCTATTAAAGCTATGAAAAAAAATGGAAAAATGGAAATTGAAAAAATCATTTATGTTTGTATTTTAAAAATGAATATTATCCCAAAAAATATCCACTCTAACCCCATATTCCAAGCTTTGAGGTCAAAGTACAGTGGAAACCTAAAGTCCTATTAAAGGTATGAAAAAAAATGGAAAAATGGAAATTGAAAAAATCATTTATGTTTGTAATTTAAAATTGACTATTTACCCAAAAAATTTCCACTCTAACCCCATATTCAAAGCTTTGAGGTCAAAGTACAGTGGAAAACTAAAGTCCTATTGAAGGTATGAAAAAAAATGGAAAAATGGAAATTGAAAAAATCATTTATGTTTCTAATTCAAAAATGAATATTACCCCAAAAAACTTCCACTCTAACCCCATATTCCAAGCTTTGAGGTCAAAGTACAGTGGAAACCTAAAGTCCTATTAAAGGTATGAAAAAAAATGGAAAAATGGAAATTGAAAAAATCATTTATGTTTCTAATTTAAAAATGAATATTACCCCAAAAAATTTCCACTCTAACCCCATATTCAAAGCTTTGAGGTCAAAGTACAGTGGAAACCTAAAGTCCTATTAAAGGTATGAAAAAAAATGGAAAAATGGAAATTGAAAAAATCATTTATGTTTCTAATTTAAAAATGAATATTACCCCAAAAAACTTCAACTCTAACCCCATATTCCAAGCTTTGAGGTCAAAGTACAGTGGAAACCTAAAGTCCTATTAAAGGTATGAAAAAAAATGGAAAAATGGAAATTGAAAAAATCATTTATGTTTGTAATTTAAAAATGAATATTATCCCAAAAAATTTCCACTCTAACCCCATATTCCAAGCTTTGAGGTCAAAGTACAGTGGAAACCTAAAGTCCTATTAAAGGTATGAAAAAAAATGGAAAAATGGAAATTGAAAAAATCATTTATGTTTCTAATTTAAAATTGAATATTACCCCAAAAAATGTCCACTCTAACCCCATATTCCAAGCTTTGAGGTCAAAGTACAGTGGAAACCTAAAGTCCTATTAAAGCTATGAAAAAAAATGGAAAAATGGAAATTGAAAAAATCATTTATGTTTGTATTTTAAAAATGAATATTATCCCAAAAAATATCCACTCTAACCCCATATTCCAAGCTTTGAGGTCAAAGTACAGTGGAAACCTAAAGTCCTATTAAAGGTATGAAAAAAAATGGAAAAATGGAAATTGAAAAAATCATTTATGTTTGTAATTTAAAATTGACTATTTACCCAAAAAATTTCCACTCTAACCCCATATTCAAAGCTTTGAGGTCAAAGTACAGTGGAAAACTAAAGTCCTATTGAAGGTATGAAAAAAAATGGAAAAATGGAAATTGAAAAAATCATTTATGTTTCTAATTCAAAAATGAATATTACCCCAAAAAACTTCCACTCTAACCCCATATTCCAAGCTTTGAGGTCAAAGTACAGTGGAAACCTAAAGTCCTATTAAAGGTATGAAAAAAAATGGAAAAATGGAAATTGAAAAAATCATTTATGTTTCTAATTTAAAAATGAATATTACCCCAAAAAATTTCCACTCTAACCCCATATTCAAAGCTTTGAGGTCAAAGTACAGTGGAAACCTAAAGTCCTATTAAAGGTATGAAAAAAAATGGAAAAATGGAAATTGAAAAAATCATTTATGTTTCTAATTTAAAAATGAATATTACCCCAAAAAACTTCAACTCTAACCCCATATTCCAAGCTTTGAGGTCAAAGTACAGTGGAAACCTAAAGTCCTATTAAAGGTATGAAAAAAAATGGAAAAATGGAAATTGAAAAAATCATTTATGTTTGTAATTTAAAAATGAATATTATCCCAAAAAATTTCCACTCTAACCCCATATTCCAAGCTTTGAGGTCAAAGTACAGTGGAAACCTAAAGTCCTATTAAAGGTATGAAAAAAAATGGAAAAATGGAAATTGAAAAAATCATTTATGTTTCTAATTTAAAATTGAATATTACCCCAAAAAATGTCCACTCTAACCCCATATTCCAAGCTTTGAGGTCAAAGTACAGTGGAAACCTAAAGTCCTATTAAAGCTATGAAAAAAAATGGAAAAATGGAAATTGAAAAAATCATTTATGTTTGTAATTTAAAATTGAATATTTACCCAAAAAATGTCCACTCTAACCCCATATTCAAAGCTTTGAGGTCAAAGTACAGTGGAAACCTAAAGTCCTATTAAAGGTATGAAAAAAAATGGAAAAATGGAAATTGAAAAAATCATTTATGTTTCTAATTTAAAAATGAATATTACCCCAAAAAATTTCCACTCTAACCCCATATTCAAAGCTTTGAGGTCAAAGTACAGTGGAAACCTAAAGTCCTATTAAAGGTATGAAAAAAAAAGGAAAAATGGAAATTGAAAAAATCATTTATGTTTCTAATTTAAAAATGAATATTACCCCAAAAAACTTCCACTCTAACCCCATATTCCAAGCTTTGAGGTCAAAGTACAGTGGAAACCTAAAGTCCTATTAAAGGTATGAAAAAAAATGGAAAAATGGAAATTGAAAAAATCATTTATGTTTCTAATTTAAAATTGAATATTACCCCAAAAAATGTCCACTCTAACCCCATATTCCAAGCTTTGAGGTCAAAGTACAGTGGAAACCTAAAGTCCTATTAAAGGTATGAAAAAAAATGGAAAAATGGAAATTGAAAAAATCATTTATGTTTCTAATTTAAAAATGAATATTATCCCAAAAAATATCCACTCTAACCCCATATTCCAAGCTTTGAGGTCAAAGTACAGTGGAAACCTAAAGTCCTATTAAAGGTATGAAAAAAAATGGAAAAATGGAAATTGAAAAAATCATTTATGTTTGTAATTTAAAATTGACTATTTACCCAAAAAATTTCCACTCTAACCCCATATTCAAAGCTTTGAGGTCAAAGTACAGTGGAAAACTAAAGTCCTATTGAAGGTATGAAAAAAAATGGAAAAATGGAAATTGAAAAAATCATTTATGTTTCTAATTCAAAAATGAATATTACCCCAAAAAACTTCCACTCTAACCCCATATTCCAAGCTTTGAGGTCAAAGTACAGTGGAAACCTAAAGTCCTATTAAAGGTATGAAAAAAAATGGAAAAATGGAAATTGAAAAAATCATTTATGTTTCTAATTTAAAAATGAATATTACCCCAAAAAACTTCCACTCTAACCCCATATTCCAAGCTTTGAGGTCAAAGTACAGTGGAAACCTAATGTCCTATTAAAGCTATGAAAAAAAATGGAAAAATGGAAATTGAAAAAATCATTTATGTTTGTATTTTAAAAATGAATATTATCCCAAAAAATATCCACTCTAACCCCATATTCCAAGCTTTGAGGTCAAAGTACAGTGGAAACCTAAAGTCCTATTAAAGGTATGAAAAAAAATGGAAAAATGGAAATTGAAAAAATCATTTATGTTTGTAATTTAAAATTGACTATTTACCCAAAAAATTTCCACTCTAACCCCATATTCAAAGCTTTGAGGTCAAAGTACAGTGGAAAACTAAAGTCCTATTGAAGGTATGAAAAAAAATGGAAAAATGGAAATTGAAAAAATCATTTATGTTTCTAATTCAAAAATGAATATTACCCCAAAAAACTTCCACTCTAACCCCATATTCCAAGCTTTGAGGTCAAAGTACAGTGGAAACCTAAAGTCCTATTAAAGGTATGAAAAAAAATGGAAAAATGGAAATTGAAAAAATCATTTATGTTTCTAATTTAAAAATGAATATTACCCCAAAAAATTTCCACTCTAACCCCATATTCAAAGCTTTGAGGTCAAAGTACAGTGGAAACCTAAAGTCCTATTAAAGGTATGAAAAAAAATGGAAAAATGGAAATTGAAAAAATCATTTATGTTTCTAATTTAAAAATGAATATTACCCCAAAAAACTTCAACTCTAACCCCATATTCCAAGCTTTGAGGTCAAAGTACAGTGGAAACCTAAAGTCCTATTAAAGGTATGAAAAAAAATGGAAAAATGGAAATTGAAAAAATCATTTATGTTTGTAATTTAAAAATGAATATTATCCCAAAAAATTTCCACTCTAACCCCATATTCCAAGCTTTGAGGTCAAAGTACAGTGGAAACCTAAAGTCCTATTAAAGGTATGAAAAAAAATGGAAAAATGGAAATTGAAAAAATCATTTATGTTTCTAATTTAAAATTGAATATTACCCCAAAAAATGTCCACTCTAACCCCATATTCCAAGCTTTGAGGTCAAAGTACAGTGGAAACCTAAAGTCCTATTAAAGCTATGAAAAAAAATGGAAAAATGGAAATTGAAAAAATCATTTATGTTTGTATTTTAAAAATGAATATTATCCCAAAAAATATCCACTCTAACCCCATATTCCAAGCTTTGAGGTCAAAGTACAGTGGAAACCTAAAGTCCTATTAAAGGTATGAAAAAAAATGGAAAAATGGAAATTGAAAAAATCATTTATGTTTGTAATTTAAAATTGACTATTTACCCAAAAAATTTCCACTCTAACCCCATATTCAAAGCTTTGAGGTCAAAGTACAGTGGAAAACTAAAGTCCTATTGAAGGTATGAAAAAAAATGGAAAAATGGAAATTGAAAAAATCATTTATGTTTCTAATTCAAAAATGAATATTACCCCAAAAAACTTCCACTCTAACCCCATATTCCAAGCTTTGAGGTCAAAGTACAGTGGAAACCTAAAGTCCTATTAAAGGTATGAAAAAAAATGGAAAAATGGAAATTGAAAAAATCATTTATGTTTCTAATTTAAAAATGAATATTACCCCAAAAAATTTCCACTCTAACCCCATATTCAAAGCTTTGAGGTCAAAGTACAGTGGAAACCTAAAGTCCTATTAAAGGTATGAAAAAAAATGGAAAAATGGAAATTGAAAAAATCATTTATGTTTCTAATTTAAAAATGAATATTACCCCAAAAAACTTCAACTCTAACCCCATATTCCAAGCTTTGAGGTCAAAGTACAGTGGAAACCTAAAGTCCTATTAAAGGTATGAAAAAAAATGGAAAAATGGAAATTGAAAAAATCATTTATGTTTGTAATTTAAAAATGAATATTATCCCAAAAAATTTCCACTCTAACCCCATATTCCAAGCTTTGAGGTCAAAGTACAGTGGAAACCTAAAGTCCTATTAAAGGTATGAAAAAAAATGGAAAAATGGAAATTGAAAAAATCATTTATGTTTCTAATTTAAAATTGAATATTACCCCAAAAAATGTCCACTCTAACCCCATATTCCAAGCTTTGAGGTCAAAGTACAGTGGAAACCTAAAGTCCTATTAAAGCTATGAAAAAAAATGGAAAAATGGAAATTGAAAAAATCATTTATGTTTGTAATTTAAAATTGAATATTTACCCAAAAAATGTCCACTCTAACCCCATATTCAAAGCTTTGAGGTCAAAGTACAGTGGAAACCTAAAGTCCTATTAAAGGTATGAAAAAAAATGGAAAAATGGAAATTGAAAAAATCATTTATGTTTCTAATTTAAAAATGAATATTACCCCAAAAAACTTCCACTCTAACCCCATATTCCAAGCTTTGAGGTCAAAGTACAGTGGAAACCTAAAGTCCTATTAAAGGTATGAAAAAAAATGGAAAAATGGAAATTGAAAAAATCATTTATGTTTCGAATTTAAAAATGAATATTACCCCAAAAAATTTCCACTCTAACCCTATATTCCAAGCTTTGAGGTCAAAGTACAGTGGAAACCTAAAGTCCTATTAAAGGTATGAAAAAAAATGGAAAAATGGAAATTGAAAAAATCATTTTTGTTTCTAATTTAAAAATGAATATTACCCTAAAAAATTTCCACTCTAACCCCATATTCCAAGCTTTGAGGTCAAAGTACAGTGGAAACCTAAAGTCCTATTAAAGGTATGAAAAAAAATGGAAAAATGGAAATTGAAAAAATCATTTATGTTTCAAATTTGAAAATGAATATTACCCCAAAAAATTTCCACTCTAACCCCATATTCCAAGCTTTGAGGTCAAAGTACAGTGGAAACCTAATGTCCTATTAAAGCTATGAAAAAAAATGGAAAAATAGAAATTGAAAAAATCATTTATGTTTGTAATTTAAAAATGAATATTATCCCAAAAAATTTCCACTCTAACCCCATATTCCAAGCTTTGAGGTCAAAGTACAGTGGAAACCTAAAGTCCTATTAAAGGTATGAGAAAAAATGGAAAAATGGAAATTGAAAAAATCATTTATGTTTCTAATTTAAAAATGAATATTACCCCAAAAAATTTCCACTCTAACCCCATATTCCAAGCTTTGAGGTCAAAGTACAGTGGAAACCTAAAGTCCTATTAAAGGTATGAAAAAAAATGGAAAAATGGAAATTAAAAAAAACATTTATGTTTGTAATTTAAAAATGAATATTTACCCAAAAAATTTCCACTCTAACCCCATATTCCAAGCTTTGAGGTCAAAGTACAGTGGAAACCTAAAGTCCTATTAAAGGTATGAAAAAAAATGGAAAAATGGAAATTGAAAAAATCATTTATGTTTGTAATTTAAAAATGAATATTATCCCAAAAAATTTCCACTCTAACCCCATATTCAAAGCTTTGAGGTCAAAGTACAGTGGAAACCTAAAGTCCTATTAAAGGTATGAAAAAAAATGGAAAAATAGAAATTGAAAAAATCATTTATGTTTCTAATTTAAAAATGAATATTACCCCAAAAAATTTCCACTCTAACCCCATATTCCAAGCTTTGAGGTCAAAGTACAGTGGAAACTTAAAGTCCTATTAAAGGTATGAAAAAAAATGGAAAAATGGAAATTGAAAAAATCATTTATGTTTCTAATTTAAAAATGAATATTACCCCAAAAAATTTCCACTCTAACCCCATATTCCAAGCTTTGAGGTCAAAGTACAGTAGAAACCTAAAGTCCTATTAAAGGTATGAAAAAAAATGGAAAAATGGAAATTAAAAAAAACATTTATGTTTGTAATTTAAAAATGAATATTTACCCAAAAAATTTCCACTCTAACCCCATATTCAAAGCTTTGAGGTCAAAGTACAGTGGAAACATAAAGTCCTATTAAAGGTATGAAAAAAATGGGAAAATGGAAATTGAAAAAATCATTTATGTTTCTAATTTAGAAATGAATTATATCCCAAAAAATTTCCACTCTAACCCCATATTCCAAGCTTTGAGGTCAAAGTACAGTGGAAACCTAAAGTCCTATTAAAGGTATGAAAAAAAATGGAAAAATGGAAATTGAAAAAATCATTTATGTTTCAAATTTGAAAATGAATATTACCCCAAAAAATTTCCACTCTAACCCCATATTCCAAGCTTTGAGGTCAAAGTACAGTGGAAACCTAATGTCCTATTAAAGCTATGAAAAAAAATGGAAAAATAGAAATTGAAAAAATCATTTATGTTTGTAATTTAAAAATGAATATTATCCCAAAAAATTTCCACTCTAACCCCATATTCCAAGCTTTGAGGTCAAAGTACAGTGGAAACCTAAAGTCCTATTAAAGGTATGAAAAAAAATGGAAAAATGGAAATTGAAAAAATCATTTATGTTTCTAATTTAAAAATGAATATTACCCCAAAAAATTTCCACTCTAACCCCATATTCCAAGCTTTGAGGTCAAAGTACAGTGGAAACCTAAAGTCCTATTAAAGGTATGAAAAAAAATGGAAAAATGGAAATTAAAAAAAACATTTATGTTTGTAATTTAAAAATGAATATTTACCCAAAAAATTTCCACTCTAACCCCATATTCCAAGCTTTGAGGTCAAAGTACAGTGGAAACCTAAAGTCCTATTAAAGGTATGAAAAAAAATGGAAAAATGGAAATTGAAAAAATCATTTATGTTTGTAATTTAAAAATGAATATTATCCCAAAAAATTTCCACTCTAACCCCATATTCAAAGCTTTGAGGTCAAAGTACAGTGGAAACCTAAAGTCCTATTAAAGGTATGAAAAAAAATGGAAAAATAGAAATTGAAAAAATCATTTATGTTTCTAATTTAAAAATGAATATTACCCCAAAAAATTTCCACTCTAACCCCATATTCCAAGCTTTGAGGTCAAAGTACAGTGGAAACTTAAAGTCCTATTAAAGGTATGAAAAAAAATGGAAAAATGGAAATTGAAAAAATCATTTATGTTTCTAATTTAAAAATGAATATTACCCCAAAAAATTTCCACTCTAACCCCATATTCCAAGCTTTGAGGTCAAAGTACAGTAGAAACCTAAAGTCCTATTAAAGGTATGAAAAAAAATGGAAAAATGGAAATTAAAAAAAACATTTATGTTTGTAATTTAAAAATGAATATTTACCCAAAAAATTTCCACTCTAACCCCATATTCAAAGCTTTGAGGTCAAAGTACAGTGGAAACCTAAAGTCCTATTAAAGGTATGAAAAAAATGGGAAAATGGAAATTGAAAAAATCATTTATGTTTCTAATTTAGAAATGAATTATATCCCAAAAAATTTCCACTCTAACCCCATATTCCAAGCTTTGAGGTCAAAGTACAGTGGAAACCTAAAGTCCTATTAAAGGTATGAAAAAAAATGGAAAAATGGAAATTGAAAAAATCATTTATGTTTCAAATTTGAAAATGAATATTACCCCAAAAAATTTCCACTCTAACCCCATATTCCAAGCTTTGAGGTCAAAGTACAGTGGAAACCTAATGTCCTATTAAAGCTATGAAAAAAAATGGAAAAATAGAAATTGAAAAAATCATTTATGTTTGTAATTTAAAAATGAATATTATCCCAAAAAATTTCCACTCTAACCCCATATTCCAAGCTTTGAGGTCAAAGTACAGTGGAAACCTAAAGTCCTATTAAAGGTATGAAAAAAAATTGAAAAATGGAAATTGAAAAAATCATTTATGTTTCTAATTTAAAAATGAATATTACCCCAAAAAATTTCCACTCTAACCCCATATTCCAAGCTTTGAGGTCAAAGTACAGTGGAAACCTAAAGTCCTATTAAAGGTATGAAAAAAAATGGAAAAATGGAAATTAAAAAAAACATTTATGTTTGTAATTTAAAAATGAATATTTACTCAAAAAATTTCCACTCTAACCCCATATTCCAAGCTTTGAGGTCAAAGTACAGTGGAAACCTAAAGTCCTATTAAAGGTATGAAAAAAAATGGAAAAATGGAAATTGAAAAAATCATTTATGTTTGTAATTTAAAAATGAATATTATCCCAAAAAATTTCCACTCTAACCCCATATTCAAAGCTTTGAGGTCAAAGTACAGTGGAAACCTAAAGTCCTATTAAAGGTATGAAAAAAAATGGAAAAATAGAAATTGAAAAAATCATTTATGTTTCTAATTTAAAAATGAATATTACCCCAAAAAATTTCCACTCTAACCCCATATTCCAAGCTTTGAGGTCAAAGTACAGTGGAAACTTAAAGTCCTATTAAAGGTATGAAAAAAAATGGAAAAATGGAAATTGAAAAAATCATTTATGTTTCTAATTTAAAAATGAATATTACCCCAAAAAATTTCCACTCTAACCCCATATTCCAAGCTTTGAGGTCAAAGTACAGTAGAAACCTAAAGTCCTATTAAAGGTATGAAAAAAAATGGAAAAATGGAAATTGAAAAAATCATTTATGTTTCAAATTTGAAAATGAATATTACCCCAAAAAATTTCCACTCTAACCCCATATTCCAAGCTTTGAGGTCAAAGTACAGTGGAAACTTAAAGTCCTATTAAAGGTATGAAAAAAAATGGAAAAATGGAAATTGAAAAAATCATTTATGTTTCTAATTTAAAAATGAATATTACCCCAAAAAATTTCCACTCTAACCCCATATTCCAAGCTTTGAGGTCAAAGTACAGTAGAAACCTAAAGTCCTATTAAAGGTATGAAAAAAAATGGAAAAATGGAAATTAAAAAAAACATTTATGTTTGTAATTTAAAAATGAATATTTACCCAAAAAATTTCCACTCTAACCCCATATTCAAAGCTTTGAGGTCAAAGTACAGTGGAAACCTAAAGTCCTATTAAAGGTATGAAAAAAATGGGAAAATGGAAATTGAAAAAATCATTTATGTTTCTAATTTAGAAATGAATTATATCCCAAAAAATTTCCACTCTAACCCCATATTCCAAGCTTTGAGGTCAAAGTACAGTGGAAACCTAAAGTCCTATTAAAGGTATGAAAAAAAATGGAAAAATGGAAATTGAAAAAATCATTTATGTTTCAAATTTGAAAATGAATATTACCCCAAAAAATTTCCACTCTAACCCCATATTCCAAGCTTTGAGGTCAAAGTACAGTGGAAACCTAATGTCCTATTAAAGCTATGAAAAAAAATGGAAAAATAGAAATTGAAAAAATCATTTATGTTTGTAATTTAAAAATGAATATTATCCCAAAAAATTTCCACTCTAACCCCATATTCCAAGCTTTGAGGTCAAGGTACAGTGGAAACCTAAAGTCCTATTAAAGGTATGAAAAAAAATGGAAAAATGGAAATTGAAAAAATCATTTATGTTTCTAATTTAAAAATGAATATTACCCCAAAAAATTTCCACTCTAACCCCATATTCCAAGCTTTGAGGTCAAAGTACAGTGGAAACCTAAAGTCCTATTAAAGGTATGAAAAAAAATGGAAAAATGGAAATTAAAAAAAACATTTATGTTTGTAATTTAAAAATGAATATTTACCCAAAAAATTTCCACTCTAACCCCATATTCCAAGCTTTGAGGTCAAAGTACAGTGGAAACCTAAAGTCCTATTAAAGGTATGAAAAAAAATGGAAAAATGGAAATTGAAAAAAACATTTATGTTTGTAATTTAAAAATGAATATTTACCCAAAAAATTTCCACTCTAACCCCATATTCAAAGCTTTGAGGTCAAAGTACAGTGGAAACCTAAAGTCCTATTAAAGGTATGAAAAAAAATAGAAAAATGGAAATTGAAAAAATCATTTATGTTTCTTATTTAAAAATGAATATTACCCCAAAAAATTTCCACTCTAACCCCATATTCCAAGCTTTGAGGTCAAAGTACAGTAGAAACCTAAAGTCCTATTAAAGGTATGAAAAAAAATGGAAAAATGGAAATTGAAAAAAACATTTATGTTTGTAATTTAAAAATGAATATTTACCCAAAAAATTTCCACTCTAACCCCATATTCAAAGCTTTGAGGTCAAAGTACAGTGGAAACCTAAAGTCTTATTAAAGGTAAGAAAAAAAATGGAAAAATGGAAATTGAAAAAATCATTTATGTTTCTAATTTGAAAATGAATATTACCCCAAAAAATTTCCTCTCTAACCCCATATTCCAAGCTTTGAGGTCAAAGTACAGTGGAAACTTAAAGTCCTATTAAAGGTATGAAAAAAAATGGAAAAATGGAAATTGAAAAAATCATTTATGTTTGTAATTTAAAAATGAATATTATCCCAAAAAATTTCTACTCTAACCCCATATTCAAAGCATTGAGGTTAAAGTACAGTGGAAACCTAAAGTCCTATTAAAGGTATGAAAAAAAATGGAAAAATGGAAATTGAAAAAATCATTTATGTTTCTAATTTAAAAATGAATATTACCCCAAAAAATTTCCACTCTAACCCCATATTCCAAGCTTTGAGGTCAAAGTACAGTGAAAACTTAAATTCCTATTAAAGGTATGAAAAAAAATGGAAAAATGGAAATTGAAAAAATCATTTATGTTTCTTATTTAAAAATGAATATTACCCCAAAGAATTTCCACTCTAACCCCATATTCCAAGCTTTGAGGTCAAAGTACAGTAGAAACCTAAAGTCCTATTAAAGGTATGAATAAAAATGGAAAAATGGAAATTGAAAAAATCATTTATGTTTGTAATTTAAAAATGAATATTTACCCAAAAAATTTCCACTCTAACCCCATATTCAAAGCTTTGAGGTCAAAGTACAGTGGAAACCTAAAGTCTTATTAAAGGTATGAAAAAAAATGGAAAAATGGAAATTGAAAAAATCATTTATGTTTCTAATTTAAAAATGAATATTACCCCAAAAAATTTCCACTCTAACCCCATATTCCAAGCTTTGAGGTCAAAGTACAGTGGAAACATAAAGTCCTATTAAAGGTATGAAAAAAAATGGAAAAATGGAAATTGAAAAAATCATTTATGTTTGTAATTTAAAAATGAATATTATCCCAAAAAATTTCCACTCTAAACCCATATTCCAAGCTTTGAGGTCAAAGTACAGTGGAAACCTAAAGTCCTATTAAAGGTATGAAAAAAAATGGAAAAATGGAAATTGAAAAAATCATTTATGTTTCTAATTTGAAAATGAATATTACCCCAAAAAATTTCCTCTCTAACCCCATATTCCAAGCTTTGAGGTCAAAGTACAGTGGAAACTTAAAGTCCTATTAAAGGTATGAAAAAAAATGGAAAAATGGAAATTGAAAAAATCATTTATGTTTCTAATTTAAAAATGAATATTACCCCAAAAAATTTCCACTCTAACCCCATATTCCAAGCTTTGAGGTCAAAGTACAGTAGAAACCTAAAGTCCTATTAAAGGTATGAAAAAAAATGGAAAAATGGAAATTAAAAAAAACATTTATGTTTGTAATTTAAAAATGAATATTTACCCAAAAAATTTCCACTCTAACCCCATATTCAAAGCTTTGAGGTCAAAGTACAGTGGAAACCTAAAGTCCTATTAAAGGTATGAAAAAAATGGGAAAATGGAAATTTAAAAAATCATTTATGTTTCTAATTTAAAAATGAATATTTCCCCGAAAAATTTCCACTCTAACCCCATATTCCAAGCTTTGAGGTCAAAGTACAGTGGAAACCTAAAGTCCTATTAAAGGTATGAAAAAAAATGGAAAAATGGAAATTGAAAAAATCATTTATGTTTGTAATTTAAAAATGAATATTATCCCAAAAAATTTCCACTCTAACCCCATATTCAAAGCTTTGAGGTCAAAGTACAGTGGAAACCTAAAGTCCTATTAAAGGTATGAAAAAAAATGGAAAAATGGAAATTGAAAAAATCATTTATGTTTGTAATTTAAAAATGAATATTTACCCAAAAAATTTCCACTCTAACCCCATATTCAAAGCTTTGAGGTCAAAGTACAGTGGAAACCTAAAGTCTTATTAAAGGTATGAAAAAAAATGGAAAAATGGAAATTGAAAAAATCATTTATGTTTCTAATTTAAAAATGAATATTACCCCAAAAAATTTCCACTCTAACCCCATATTCCAAGCTTTGAGGTCAAAGTACAGTGGAAACATAAAGTCCTATTAAAGGTATGAAAAAAAATGGAAAAATGGAAATTGAAAAAATCATTTATGTTTGTAATTTAAAAATGAATATTATCCCAAAAAATTTCCACTCTAAACCCATATTCCAAGCTTTGAGGTCAAAGTACAGTGGAAACCTAAAGTCCTATTAAAGGTATGAAAAAAAATGGAAAAATGGAAATTGAAAAAATCATTTATGTTTCTAATTTGAAAATGAATATTACCCCAAAAAATTTCCTCTCTAACCCCATATTCCAAGCTTTGAGGTCAAAGTACAGTGGAAACTTAAAGTCCTATTAAAGGTATGAAAAAAAATGGAAAAATGGAAATTGAAAAAATCATTTATGTTTCTAATTTAAAAATGAATATTACCCCAAAAAATTTCCACTCTAACCCCATATTCCAAGCTTTGAGGTCAAAGTACAGTAGAAACCTAAAGTCCTATTAAAGGTATGAAAAAAAATGGAAAAATGGAAATTAAAAAAAACATTTATGTTTGTAATTTAAAAATGAATATTTACCCAAAAAATTTCCACTCTAACCCCATATTCAAAGCTTTGAGGTCAAAGTACAGTGGAAACCTAAAGTCCTATTAAAGGTATGAAAAAAATGGGAAAATGGAAATTTAAAAAATCATTTATGTTTCTAATTTAAAAATGAATATTTCCCCGAAAAATTTCCACTCTAACCCCATATTCCAAGCTTTGAGGTCAAAGTACAGTGGAAACCTAAAGTCCTATTAAAGGTATGAAAAAAAATGGAAAAATGGAAATTGAAAAAATCATTTATGTTTGTAATTTAAAAATGAATATTATCCCAAAAAATTTCCACTCTAACCCCATATTCAAAGCTTTGAGGTCAAAGTACAGTGGAAACCTAAAGTCCTATTAAAGGTATGAAAAAAAATGGAAAAATGGAAATTGAAAAAATCATTTATGTTTCAAATTTGAAAATGAATATTACCCCAAAAAATTTCCACTCTAACCCCATATTCCAAGCTTTGAGGTCAAAGTACAGTGGAAACCTAATGTCCTATTAAAGCTATGAAAAAAAATGGAAAAATAGAAATTGAAAAAATCATTTATGTTTCTAATTTGAAAATGAATATTACCCCAAAAAATTTCCTCTCTAACCCCATATTCCAAGCTTTGAGGTCAAAGTACAGTGGAAACTTAAAGTCCTATTAAAGGTATGAAAAAAAATGGAAAAATGGAAATTGAAAAAATCATTTATGTTTCTAATTTAAAAATGAATATTACCCCAAAAAATTTCCACTCTAACCCCATATTCCAAGCTTTGAGGTCAAAGTACAGTAGAAACCTAAAGTCCTATTAAAGGTATGAAAAAAAATGGAAAAATGGAAATTAAAAAAATCATTTATGTTTCTAATTTGAAAATGAATATTACCCCAAAAAATTTCCTCTCTAACCCCATATTCCAAGCTTTGAGGTCAAAGTACAGTGGAAACTTAAAGTCCTATTAAAGGTATGAAAAAAAATGGAAAAATGGAAATTGAAAAAATCATTTATGTTTGTAATTTGAAAATGAATATTATCCCAAAAAATTTCTACTCTAACCCCATATTCAAAGCATTGAGGTTAAAGTACAGTGGAAACCTAAAGTCCTATTAAAGGTATGAAAAAAAATGGAAAAATGGAAATTGAAAAAATCATTTATGTTTCTAATTTAAAAATGAATATTACCCCAAAAAATTTCCACTCTAACCCCATATTCCAAGCTTTGAGGTCAAAGTACAGTGAAAACTTAAATTCCTATTAAAGGTATGAAAAAAAATGGAAAAATGGAAATTGAAAAAATCATTTATGTTTCTTATTTAAAAATGAATATTACCCCAAAGAATTTCCACTCTAACCCCATATTCCAAGCTTTGAGGTCAAAGTACAGTAGAAACCTAAAGTCCTATTAAAGGTATGAATAAAAATGGAAAAATGGAAATT
This sequence comes from Branchellion lobata, assembly GCA_947562095.1. NCBI lineage: Eukaryota > Metazoa > Annelida > Clitellata > Hirudinida > Piscicolidae > Branchellion > Branchellion lobata. The sequence continues at coordinate 56,829 of OX387257.1, read as the reverse complement.
GAAAAAATCATTTATGTTTGTAATTTAAAAATGAATATTTACCCAAAAAATTTCCACTCTAACCCCATATTCAAAGCTTTGAGGTCAAAGTACAGTGGAAACCTAAAGTCTTATTAAAGGTATGAAAAAAAATGGAAAAATGGAAATTGAAAAAATCATTTATGTTTCTAATTTAAAAATGAATATTACCCCAAAAAATTTCCACTCTAACCCCATATTCCAAGCTTTGAGGTCAAAGTACAGTGGAAACATAAAGTCCTATTAAAGGTATGAAAAAAAATGGAAAAATGGAAATTGAAAAAATCATTTATGTTTGTAATTTAAAAATGAATATTATCCCAAAAAATTTCCACTCTAAACCCATATTCCAAGCTTTGAGGTCAAAGTACAGTGGAAACCTAAAGTCCTATTAAAGGTATGAAAAAAAATGGAAAAATGGAAATTGAAAAAATCATTTATGTTTCTAATTTGAAAATGAATATTACCCCAAAAAATTTCCTCTCTAACCCCATATTCCAAGCTTTGAGGTCAAAGTACAGTGGAAACTTAAAGTCCTATTAAAGGTATGAAAAAAAATGGAAAAATGGAAATTGAAAAAATCATTTATGTTTCTAATTTAAAAATGAATATTACCCCAAAAAATTTCCACTCTAACCCCATATTCCAAGCTTTGAGGTCAAAGTACAGTAGAAACCTAAAGTCCTATTAAAGGTATGAAAAAAAATGGAAAAATGGAAATTAAAAAAAACATTTATGTTTGTAATTTAAAAATGAATATTTACCCAAAAAATTTCCACTCTAACCCCATATTCAAAGCTTTGAGGTCAAAGTACAGTGGAAACCTAAAGTCCTATTAAAGGTATGAAAAAAATGGGAAAATGGAAATTTAAAAAATCATTTATGTTTCTAATTTAAAAATGAATATTTCCCCGAAAAATTTCCACTCTAACCCCATATTCCAAGCTTTGAGGTCAAAGTACAGTGGAAACCTAAAGTCCTATTAAAGGTATGAAAAAAAATGGAAAAATGGAAATTGAAAAAATCATTTATGTTTGTAATTTAAAAATGAATATTATCCCAAAAAATTTCCACTCTAACCCCATATTCAAAGCTTTGAGGTCAAAGTACAGTGGAAACCTAAAGTCCTATTAAAGGTATGAAAAAAAATGGAAAAATGGAAATTGAAAAAATCATTTATGTTTCAAATTTGAAAATGAATATTACCCCAAAAAATTTCCACTCTAACCCCATATTCCAAGCTTTGAGGTCAAAGTACAGTGGAAACCTAATGTCCTATTAAAGCTATGAAAAAAAATGGAAAAATAGAAATTGAAAAAATCATTTATGTTTCTAATTTGAAAATGAATATTACCCCAAAAAATTTCCTCTCTAACCCCATATTCCAAGCTTTGAGGTCAAAGTACAGTGGAAACTTAAAGTCCTATTAAAGGTATGAAAAAAAATGGAAAAATGGAAATTGAAAAAATCATTTATGTTTCTAATTTAAAAATGAATATTACCCCAAAAAATTTCCACTCTAACCCCATATTCCAAGCTTTGAGGTCAAAGTACAGTAGAAACCTAAAGTCCTATTAAAGGTATGAAAAAAAATGGAAAAATGGAAATTAAAAAAATCATTTATGTTTCTAATTTAAAAATGAATATTTCCCCGAAAAATTTCCACTCTAACCCCATATTCCAAGCTTTGAGGTCAAAGTACAGTGGAAACCTAAAGTCCTATTAAAGGTATGAAAAAAAATGGAAAAATGGAAATTGAAAAAATCATTTATGTTTGTAATTTAAAAATGAATATTATCCCAAAAAATTTCCACTCTAACCCCATATTCAAAGCTTTGAGGTCAAAGTACAGTGGAAACTTAAAGTCCTATTAAAGGTATGAAAAAAAATGGAAAAATGGAAATTGAAAAAATCATTTATGTTTCAAATTTGAAAATGAATATTAACCCAAAAAATTTCCACTCTAACCCCATATTCCAAGCTTTGAGGTCAAAGTACAGTGGAAACCTAATGTCCTATTAAAGCTATGAAAAAAAATGGAAAAATAGAAATTGAAAAAATCATTTATGTTTGTAATTTAAAAATGAATATTATCCCAAAAAATTTCCACTCTAACCCCATATTCCAAGCTTTGAGGTCAAAGTACAGTGGAAACCTAAAGTCCTATTAAAGGTATGAAAAAAAATGGAAAAATGGAAATTGAAAAAATCATTTATGTTTCTAATTTAAAAATGAATATTACCCCAAAAAATTTCCACTCTAACCCCATATTCCAAGCTTTGAGGTCAAAGTACAGTGGAAACCTAAAGTCCTATTAAAGGTATGAAAAAAAATGGAAAAATGGAAATTAAAAAAAACATTTATGTTTGTAATTTAAAAATGAATATTTACCCAAAAAATTTCCACTCTAACCCCATATTCCAAGCTTTGAGGTCAAAGTACAGTGGAAACCTAAAGTCCTATTAAAGGTATGAAAAAAAATGGAAAAATGGAAATTGAAAAAATCATTTATGTTTGTAATTTAAAAATGAATATTATCCCAAAAAATTTCCACTCTAACCCCATATTCAAAGCTTTGAGGTCAAAGTACAGTGGAAACCTAAAGTCCTATTAAAGGTATGAAAAAAAATGGAAAAATGGAAATTGAAAAAATCATTTATGTTTCTAATTTAAAAATGAATATTACCCCAAAAAATTTCCACTCTAACCCCATATTCCAAGCTTTGAGGTCAAAGTACAGTGGAAACCTAAAGTCCTATTAAAGGTATGAAAAAAATGGAAAAATGGAAATTGAAAAAATCATTTATGTTTCTAATTTAAAAATGAATATTACCCCAAAAAATTTCCACTCTAACCCCATATTCCAAGCTTTGAGGTCAAAGTACAGTGGAAACCTAAAGTCCTATTAAAGGTATGAAAAAAAATGGAAAAATGGAAATTGAAAAAATCATTTATGTTTGTAATTTAAAAATGAATATTATCCCAAAAAATTTCCACTCTAACCCCATATTCAAAGCTTTGAGGTCAAAGTACAGTGGAAACCTAAAGTCCTATTAAAGGTATGAAAAAAAATGGAAAAATGGAAATTTAAAAAATTATTTATGTTTGTAATTTAAAATTGAATATTTACCCGAAAAATTTCCACTCTAACCCCATATTCAAAGCTTTGAGGTCAAAGTACAGTGGATACCAAAAGTCCTATTAAAGGTATGAAAAAAAATGGAAAAATGGAAATTGAAAAAATCATTTATGTTTGTAATTTAAAAATTTATATTTACCCAAAAAATTTCCACTCTAACCCCTTATTCAAAGCTTTGAGGTCAAAGTACAGTGGAAACCTAAAGTCCTATTGAAGGTATGAAAAAAAATGGAAAAATGGAAATTGAAAAAATCATTTATGTTTCTAATTTAAAAATGAATATTAACCCAAAAAATTTCCACTCTAACCCCATATTCCAAGCTTTGAGGTCAAAGTACAGTGGAAACCTAATGTCCTATTAAAGCTATGAAAAAAAATGGAAAAATAGAAATTGAAAAAATCATTTATGTTTGTAATTTAAAAATGAATATTATCCCAAAAAATTTCCACTCTAACCCCATATTCCAAGCTTTGAGGTCAAAGTACAGTGGAAACCTAAAGTCCTATTAAAGGTATGAAAAAAAATGGAAAAATGGAAATTGAAAAAATCATTTATGTTTCTAATTTAAAAATGAATATTACCCCAAAAAATTTCCACTCTAACCCCATATTCCAAGCTTTGAGGTCAAAGTACAGTGGAAACCTAAAGTCCTATTAAAGGTATGAAAAAAAATGGAAAAATGGAAATTAAAAAAAACATTTATGTTTGTAATTTAAAAATGAATATTTACCCAAAAAATTTCCACTCTAACCCCATATTCCAAGCTTTGAGGTCAAAGTACAGTGGAAACCTAAAGTCCTATTAAAGGTATGAAAAAAAATGGAAAAATGGAAATTGAAAAAATCATTTATGTTTGTAATTTAAAAATGAATATTATCCCAAAAAATTTCCACTCTAACCCCATATTCAAAGCTTTGAGGTCAAAGTACAGTGGAAACCTAAAGTCCTATTAAAGGTATGAAAAAAAATGGAAAAATGGAAATTGAAAAAATCATTTATGTTTCTAATTTAAAAATGAATATTACCCCAAAAAATTTCCACTCTAACCCCATATTCCAAGCTTTGAGGTCAAAGTACAGTGGAAACCTAAAGTCCTATTAAAGGTATGAAAAAAATGGAAAAATGGAAATTGAAAAAATCATTTATGTTTCTAATTTAAAAATGAATATTACCCCAAAAAATTTCCACTCTAACCCCATATTCCAAGCTTTGAGGTCAAAGTACAGTGGAAACCTAAAGTCCTATTAAAGGTATGAAAAAAAATGGAAAAATGGAAATTGAAAAAATCATTTATGTTTGTAATTTAAAAATGAATATTATCCCAAAAAATTTCCACTCTAACCCCATATTCAAAGCTTTGAGGTCAAAGTACAGTGGAAACCTAAAGTCCTATTAAAGGTATGAAAAAAAATGGAAAAATGGAAATTTAAAAAATTATTTATGTTTGTAATTTAAAATTGAATATTTACCCGAAAAATTTCCACTCTAACCCCATATTCAAAGCTTTGAGGTCAAAGTACAGTGGATACCAAAAGTCCTATTAAAGGTATGAAAAAAAATGGAAAAATGGAAATTGAAAAAATCATTTATGTTTGTAATTTAAAAATTTATATTTACCCAAAAAATTTCCACTCTAACCCCTTATTCAAAGCTTTGAGGTCAAAGTACAGTGGAAACCTAAAGTCCTATTGAAGGTATGAAAAAAAATGGAAAAATGGAAATTGAAAAAATCATTTATGTTTCTAATTTAAAAATGAATATTACCCCAAAAAATGTCCACTCTAACCCCATATTCCAAGCTTTGAGGTCAAAGTACAGTGGAAACCTAAAGTCCTATTAAAGGTATGAAAAAAAATGGAAAAATGGAAATTGAAAAAATCATTTATGTTTGTAATTTAAAATTGAATATTTACCCAAAAAATTTCCACTCTAACCCCATATTCAAAGCTTTGAGGTCAAAGTACAGTGGAAACCTAAAGTCCTATTAAAGGTATGAAAAAAAATGGAAAAATGGAAATTGAAAAAATCATTTATGTTTCTAATTTAAAAATGAATATTACCCCAAAAAACTTCCACTCTAACCCCATATTCCAAGCTTTGAGGTCAAAGTACAGTGGAAACCTAAAGTCCTATTAAAGGTATGAAAAAAAATGGAAAAATGGAAATTGAAAAAATCATTTATGTTTCGAATTTAAAAATGAATATTACCCCAAAAAATTTCCACTCTAACCCCATATTCCAAGCTTTGAGGTCAAAGTACAGTGGAAACCTAAAGTCCTATTAAAGGTATGAAAAAAAATGGAAAAATGGAAATTGAAAAAATCATTTTTGTTTCTAATTCAAAAATGAATATTACCCTAAAAAATTTCCACTCTAACCCCATATTCCAAGCTTTGAGGTCAAAGTACAGTGGAAACCTAATGTCCTATTAAAGCTATGAAAAAAAATGGAAAAATGGAAATTGAAAAAATCATTTATGTTTGTAATTTAAAAATGAATATTATCCCAAAAAATTTCCACTCTAACCCCATATTCCAAGCTTTGAGGTCAAAGTACAGTGGAAACCTAAAGTCCTATTGAAGGTATGAAAAACATGGAAAAATGGAAATTGAAAAAATCATTTATGTTTCTAATTTAAAAATGAATATTACCCCAAAAAATTTCCACTCTAACCCCATATTCCAAGCTTTGAGGTCAAAGTACAGTGGAAACATAAAGTCCTATTAAAGGTATGAAAAATAATGGAAAAATGGAAATTGAAAAAATCATTTATGTTTCTAATTTAAAAATGAATATTACCCCAAAAAATTTCCACTCTAACCCCATATTCCAAGCTTTGAGGTCAAAGTACAGTGGAAACCTAAAGTCCTATTAAAGGTATGAAAAAAAATGGAAAAATGGAAATTAAAAAAATCATTTATGTTTGTAATTTAAAAATTCATATTTACCCAAAAATTTCCACTCTAACCCCATATTCAAAGCTTTGAGGTCAAAGTACAGTGGAAACCTAAAGTCCTATTAAAGGTATGAAAAAAAATGGAAAAATGGAAATTGAAAAAATCATTTATGTTTCTAATTTAAAAATGAATATTACCCCAAAAAATTTCCACTCTAACCCCATATTCCAAGCTTTGAGGTCAAAGTACAGTGGAAACCTAAAGTCCTATTAAAGGTATGAAAAAAAATGGAAAAATGGAAATTGAAAAAATCATTTATGTTTGTAATTTAAAAATGAATATTATCCCAAAAAATTTCCACTCTAACCCCATATTCAAAGCATTGAGGTTAAAGTACAGTGGAAACCTAAAGTCCTATTAAAGGTATGAAAAAAAATGGAAAAATGGAAATTGAAAAAATCATTTATGTTTCTAATTTAAAAATGAATATTACCCCAAAAAATTTCAACTCTAACCCCATATTCCAAGCTTTGAGGTCAAAGTACAGTGGAAACTTAAGTCCTATTAAAGGTATGAAAAAAAATGGAAAAATGGAAATTGAAAAAATCATTTATGTTTCTAATTTAAAAATGAATATTACCCCAAAAAATTTCCACTCTAACCCCATATTCCAAGCTTTGAGGTCAAAGTACAGTGGAAACCTAAAGTCCTATTAAAGGTATGAAAAAAAATGGAAAAATGGAAATTAAAAAAATCATTTATGTTTGTAATTTAAAAATTTATATTTACCCAAAAATTTCCACTCTAACCCCATATTCAAAGCTTTGAGGTCAAAGTACAGTGGAAACCTAAAGTCCTATTAAAGGTATGAAAAAAAATGGAAAAATGGAAATTGAAAAAATCATTTATGTTTCTAATTTAAAAATGAATATTACCCCAAAAAATTTCCACTCTAACCCCATATTCCAAGCTTTGAGGTCAAAGTACAGTGGAAACCTAAAGTCCTATTAAAGGTATGAAAAAAAATGGAAAAATGGAAATTGAAAAAATCATTTATGTTTGTAATTTAAAAATGAATATTATCCCAAAAAATTTCCACTCTAACCCCATATTCAAAGCATTGAGGTTAAAGTACAGTGGAAACCTAAAGTCCTATTAAAGGTATGAAAAAAAATGGAAAAATGGAAATTGAAAAAATCATTTATGTTTCTAATTTAAAAATGAATATTACCCCAAAAAATTTCCACTCTAACCCCATATTCCAAGCTTTGAGGTCAAAGTACAGTGGAAACTTAAATTCCTATTAAAGGTATGAAAAAAAATGGAAAAATGGAAATTGAAAAAATCATTTATGTTTCTTATTTAAAAATGAATATTACCCCAAAAAATTTCCACTCTAACCCCATATTCCAAGCTTTGAGGTCAAAGTACAGTAGAAACCTAAAGTCCTATTAAAGGTATGAAAAAAAATGGAAAAATGGAAATTGAAAAAAACATTTATGTTTGTAATTTAAAAATGAATATTTACCCAAAAAATTTCCACTCTAACCCCATATTCAAAGCTTTGAGGTCAAAGTACAGTGGAAACCTAAAGTCCTATTAAAGGTATGAAAAAAAATGGAAAAATGGAAATTGAAAAAATCATTTATGTTTGTAATTTAAAAATGAATATTATCCCAAAAAATTTCCACTCTAACCCCATATTCCAAGCTTTGAGGTCAAAGTACAGTGGAAACCTAAAGTCCTATTAAAGGTATGAAAAAAAATGGAAAAATGGAAATTGAAAAAATCATTTATGTTTCTAATTTGAAAATGAATATTACCCCAAAAAATGTCCACTCTAACCCCATATTCCAAGCTTTGAGGTCAAAGTACAGTGGAAACTTAAAGTCCTATTAAAGGTATGAAAAAAAATGGAAAAATGGAAATTGAAAAAATCATTTATGTTTGTAATTTAAAAATGAATATTACCCCAAAAAATTTCCACTCTAACCCCATATTCCAAGCTTTGAGGTCAAAGTACAGTAGAAACCTAAAGTCCTATTAAAGGTATGAAAAAAAATGGGAAAATGGAAATTGAAAAAAACATTTATGTTTGTAATTTAAAAATGAATATTACCCCGAAAAATTTCCACTCTAACCCCATATTCCAAGCTTTGAGGTCAAAGTACAGTGGAAACCTAAAGTCCTATTAAAGGTATGAAAAAAAATGGAAAAATGGAAATTGAAAAAATCATTTATGTTTGTAATTTAAAAATGAATATTTACCTAAAAAATTTCCACTCTAACCCCATATTCAAAGCTTTGAGGTTAAAGTACAGTGGAAACCTAAAGTCCTATTAAAGGTATGAAAAAAAATGGAAAAATGGAAATTGAAAAAAACATTTGTGTTTCTAATTTAAAAATGAATATTTACCCAAAAAATTTCCACTCTAACCCCATATTCAAAGCTTTGAGGTCAAAGTACAGTGGAAACCTAAAGTCCTATTAAAGGTATGAAAAAAAATGGAAAAATGGAAATTGAAAAAATCATTTTTGTTTCTAATTTAAAAATGAATATTACCCTGAAAAGCTTCCACTCTAACCCCATATTCCAAGCTTTGAGGTCAAAGTACAGTGGAAACCTAATGTCCTATTAAAGGTATGAAAAAAAATGGAAAAATGGAAATTGAAAAAAACATTTATGTTTGTAATTTAAAAATGAATATTTACCCAAAAAATTCCACTCTAACCCCATATTCAAAGCTTTGAGGTCAAAGTACAATGGAAAGATAAGTCCTATTAAAGGTATGAAAAAAAATGGAATAATGGAAATTGAAAAAATCATTTATGTTTCTAATTTAAAAATGAATATTACCCCAAAAAATTTCCACTCTAACCCCATATTCCAAGCTTTGAGGTCAAAGTACAGTGGAAACTTAAAGTCCTATTAAAGGTATGAAAAAAAATGGAAAAATGGAAATTAGAAAAATCATTTATGTTTCTAATTCAAAAATGAATATTACCCCAAAAAATTCCCACTCTAACCCCATATTCCAAGCATTGAGGTCAAAGTACAGTGGAAACCTAAAGTCCTATTAAAGGTATGAAAATAAATGGAAAAATGGAAATTGAAAAAATCATTTATGTTTCTAATTTAAAAATGAATATTACCCCGAAAAATTTCCACTCTAACCCCATATTCCAAGCTTTGAGGTCAAAGTACAGTGGAAACCTAAAGTCCTATTAAAGGTATGAAAAAAAATGGAAAAATGGAAATTGAAAAAATCATTTATGTTTGTAATTTAAAAATAAATATTACCCAAAAAAATTTCCACTCTAACCCCATATTCCAAGCCATGAGGTCAAAGTACAGTAGAAACCTAAAGTCCTATTAAAGGTATGAATAAAAATGGAAAAATGGAAATTGAAAAAAACATTTATGTTTGTAATTTAAAAATGAATATTTACCCAAAAAATTTCCACTCTAACCCCATATTCAAAGCATTGAGGTCAAAGTACAGTGGAAACCTAAAGTCCTATTAAAGGTATGAAAAAAAATGGAAAAATGGAAATTGAAAAAATCATTTATGTTTCTAATTTAAAAATGAATATTACCCCAAAAAATTTCCACTCTAACCCCATATTCCAAGCTTTGAGGTCAAAGTACAGTGGAAACTTAAAGTCCTATTAAAGGTATGAAAAAAAATGGAAAAATGGAAATTGAAAAAATAATTTATGTTTCTAATTTAAAAATGAATATTACCCCAAAAAATTTCCACTCTAACCCCATATTCCAAGCTTTGAGGTCAAAGTACAGTGGAAACCTAAAGTCCTATTAAAGGTATGAAAAAAAATGGAAAAATGGAAATTGAAAAAATCATTTATGTTTGTAATTTAAAAATGAATATTACCCCAAAAAATTTCCACTCTAACCCCATATTCCAAGCTTTGAGGTCAAAGTACAGTAGAAACCTAAAGTCCTATTAAAGGTATGAAAAAAAATGGAAAAATGGAAATTGAAAAAAACATTTATGTTTGTTATTTAAAAATGAATATTTACCCAAAAAATATCCACTCTAACCCCATATTCAAAGCTTTGAGGTCAAAGTACAGTGGAAACCTAAAGTCCTATTAAAGGTATGAAAAAAAATGGGAAAATGGAAATTGAAAAAATCATTTATGTTTCTAATTTAAAAATGAATATTACCCCAAACAATTTCCACTCTAACCCCATATTCAAAGCTTTGAGGTCAAAGTACAGTGGAAACCTAAAGTCCTATTAAAGGTATGAAAAAAAAAGGAAAAATGGTAATTGAAAAAAACATTTATGTTTGTAATTTAAAAATGAATATTTACCCAAAATATTTCCACTCTAACCCCATATTCAAAGCTTTGAGGTCAAAGTACAGTGGAAACCTAAAGTCCTATTAAAGGTATGAAAAAAAATGGAATAATGGAAATTGAAAAAATCATTTATGTTTCTAATTTAAAAATGAATATTACCCCAAAAAACTTCCACTCTAACCCCATATTCCAAGCTTTGAGGTCAAAGTACAGTGGAAACCTAAAGTCCTATTAAAGGTATGAAAAAAAATGGAAAAATGGAAATTGAAAAAATCATTTATGTTTGTAATTTAAAAATGAATATTTACCCAAAATATTTCCACTCTAACCCCATATTCAAAGCTTTGAGGTCAAAGTACAGTGGAAACCTAAAGTCCTATTAAAGGTATGAAAAAAAATGGAAAAATGGAAATTAAAAATCATTTATGTTTCTAATTTAAAAATGAATATTACCCCAAAAAATTTCCACTCTAACCCCATATTCCAAGCTTTGAGGTCAAAGTACAGTGGAAACCTAAAGTCCTATTAAAGGTATGAAAAAAAATAGAAAAATGGAAATTGAAAAAATCATTTATGTTTGTAATTTAAAAATGAATATTATCCCAAAAAATTTCCACTCTAACCCCATATTCCAAGCTTTGAGGTCAAAGTACAGTGGAAACCTAAAGTCCTATTAAAGGTATGAAAAAAAATGGAAAAATGGAAATTGAAAAAAATCATTTATGTTTGTAATTTAAAATTGAATATTTACCCAAAAAATTTCCACTCTAACCCCATATTCCAAGCTTTGAGGTCAAAGTACAGTGGAAACCTAAAGTCCTATTAAAGGTATGAAAAAAAATGGAAAAATGGAAATTGAAAAAATCATTTTTGTTTCTAATTTAAAAATGAATATTACCCTGAAAAATTTCCACTCTAACCCCATATTCCAAGCTTTGAGGTCAAAGTACAGTGGAAACCTAATGTCCTATTAAAGGTATGAAAAAAAATGGAAAAAGGGAAATTGAAAAAAACATTTATGTTTGTAATTTAAAAATGAATATTTACCTAAAAAATTTCCACTCTAACCCCATATTCCAAGCTTTGAGGTCAAAGTACAGTGGAAACCTAAAGTCCTATTAAAGGTATGAAAAAAAATGGAAAAATGGAAATTGAAAAAATCATTTATGTTTCTAATTTAAAAATGAATATTACCCCAAAAAATTTCCACTCTAACCCCATATTCCAAGCTTTGAGGTCAAAGTACAGTGGAAACCTAAAGTCCTATTAAAGGTATGAAAAAAAATGGAAAAATGGAAATTGAAAAAATCATTTATGTTTGTAATTTAAAAATGAATATTATCCCAAAAAATTTCCACTCTAACCCCATATTCAAAGCATTGAGGTTAAAGTACAGTGGAAACCTAAAGTCCTATTAAAGGTATGAAAAAAAATGGAAAAATGGAAATTGAAAAAATCATTTATGTTTCTAATTTAAAAATGAATATTACCCCAAAAAATTTCCACTCTAACCCCATATTCCAAGCTTTGAGGTCAAAGTACAGTGGAAACTTAAATTCCTATTAAAGGTATGAAAAAAAATGGAAAAATGGAAATTGAAAAAATCATTTATGTTTCTTATTTAAAAATGAATATTACCCCAAAAAATTTCCACTCTAACCCCATATTCCAAGCTTTGAGGTCAAAGTACAGTAGAAACCTAAAGTCCTATTAAAGGTATGAAAAAAAATGGAAAAATGGAAATTGAAAAAAACATTTATGTTTGTAATTTAAAAATGAATATTTACCCAAAAAATTTCCACTCTAACCCCATATTCAAAGCTTTGAGGTCAAAGTACAGTGGAAACCTAAAGTCCTATTAAAGGTATGAAAAAAAATGGAAAAATGGAAATTGAAAAAATCATTTATGTTTGTAATTTAAAAATGAATATTATCCCAAAAAATTTCCACTCTAACCCCATATTCCAAGCTTTGAGGTCAAAGTACAGTGGAAACCTAAAGTCCTATTAAAGGTATGAAAAAAAATGGAAAAATGGAAATTGAAAAAATCATTTATGTTTCTAATTTGAAAATGAATATTACCCCAAAAAATGTCCACTCTAACCCCATATTCCAAGCTTTGAGGTCAAAGTACAGTGGAAACTTAAAGTCCTATTAAAGGTATGAAAAAAAATGGAAAAATGGAAATTGAAAAAATCATTTATGTTTGTAATTTAAAAATGAATATTACCCCAAAAAATTTCCACTCTAACCCCATATTCCAAGCTTTGAGGTCAAAGTACAGTAGAAACCTAAAGTCCTATTAAAGGTATGAAAAAAAATGGGAAAATGGAAATTGAAAAAAACATTTATGTTTGTAATTTAAAAATGAATATTACCCCGAAAAATTTCCACTCTAACCCCATATTCCAAGCTTTGAGGTCAAAGTACAGTGGAAACCTAAAGTCCTATTAAAGGTATGAAAAAAAATGGAAAAATGGAAATTGAAAAAATCATTTATGTTTGTAATTTAAAAATGAATATTTACCTAAAAAATTTCCACTCTAACCCCATATTCAAAGCTTTGAGGTTAAAGTACAGTGGAAACCTAAAGTCCTATTAAAGGTATGAAAAAAAATGGAAAAATGGAAATTGAAAAAAACATTTGTGTTTCTAATTTAAAAATGAATATTTACCCAAAAAATTTCCACTCTAACCCCATATTCAAAGCTTTGAGGTCAAAGTACAGTGGAAACCTAAAGTCCTATTAAAGGTATGAAAAAAAATGGAAAAATGGAAATTGAAAAAATCATTTTTGTTTCTAATTTAAAAATGAATATTACCCTGAAAAGCTTCCACTCTAACCCCATATTCCAAGCTTTGAGGTCAAAGTACAGTGGAAACCTAATGTCCTATTAAAGGTATGAAAAAAAATGGAAAAATGGAAATTGAAAAAAACATTTATGTTTGTAATTTAAAAATGAATATTTACCCAAAAAATTCCACTCTAACCCCATATTCAAAGCTTTGAGGTCAAAGTACAATGGAAAGATAAGTCCTATTAAAGGTATGAAAAAAAATGGAATAATGGAAATTGAAAAAATCATTTATGTTTCTAATTTAAAAATGAATATTACCCCAAAAAATTTCCACTCTAACCCCATATTCCAAGCTTTGAGGTCAAAGTACAGTGGAAACTTAAAGTCCTATTAAAGGTATGAAAAAAAATGGAAAAATGGAAATTAGAAAAATCATTTATGTTTCTAATTCAAAAATGAATATTACCCCAAAAAATTCCCACTCTAACCCCATATTCCAAGCATTGAGGTCAAAGTACAGTGGAAACCTAAAGTCCTATTAAAGGTATGAAAATAAATGGAAAAATGGAAATTGAAAAAATCATTTATGTTTCTAATTTAAAAATGAATATTACCCCGAAAAATTTCCACTCTAACCCCATATTCCAAGCTTTGAGGTCAAAGTACAGTGGAAACCTAAAGTCCTATTAAAGGTATGAAAAAAAATGGAAAAATGGAAATTGAAAAAATCATTTATGTTTGTAATTTAAAAATAAATATTACCCAAAAAAATTTCCACTCTAACCCCATATTCCAAGCCATGAGGTCAAAGTACAGTAGAAACCTAAAGTCCTATTAAAGGTATGAATAAAAATGGAAAAATGGAAATTGAAAAAAACATTTATGTTTGTAATTTAAAAATGAATATTTACCCAAAAAATTTCCACTCTAACCCCATATTCAAAGCATTGAGGTCAAAGTACAGTGGAAACCTAAAGTCCTATTAAAGGTATGAAAAAAAATGGAAAAATGGAAATTGAAAAAATCATTTATGTTTCTAATTTAAAAATGAATATTACCCCAAAAAATTTCCACTCTAACCCCATATTCCAAGCTTTGAGGTCAAAGTACAGTGGAAACTTAAAGTCCTATTAAAGGTATGAAAAAAAATGGAAAAATGGAAATTGAAAAAATAATTTATGTTTCTAATTTAAAAATGAATATTACCCCAAAAAATTTCCACTCTAACCCCATATTCCAAGCTTTGAGGTCAAAGTACAGTGGAAACCTAAAGTCCTATTAAAGGTATGAAAAAAAATGGAAAAATGGAAATTGAAAAAATCATTTATGTTTGTAATTTAAAAATGAATATTACCCCAAAAAATTTCCACTCTAACCCCATATTCCAAGCTTTGAGGTCAAAGTACAGTAGAAACCTAAAGTCCTATTAAAGGTATGAAAAAAAATGGAAAAATGGAAATTGAAAAAAACATTTATGTTTGTTATTTAAAAATGAATATTTACCCAAAAAATATCCACTCTAACCCCATATTCAAAGCTTTGAGGTCAAAGTACAGTGGAAACCTAAAGTCCTATTAAAGGTATGAAAAAAAATGGGAAAATGGAAATTGAAAAAATCATTTATGTTTCTAATTTAAAAATGAATATTACCCCAAACAATTTCCACTCTAACCCCATATTCAAAGCTTTGAGGTCAAAGTACAGTGGAAACCTAAAGTCCTATTAAAGGTATGAAAAAAAAAGGAAAAATGGTAATTGAAAAAAACATTTATGTTTGTAATTTAAAAATGAATATTTACCCAAAATATTTCCACTCTAACCCCATATTCAAAGCTTTGAGGTCAAAGTACAGTGGAAACCTAAAGTCCTATTAAAGATATGAAAAAAAATGGAATAATGGAAATTGAAAAAATCATTTATGTTTCTAATTTAAAAATGAATATTACCCCAAAAAACTTCCACTCTAACCCCATATTCCAAGCTTTGAGGTCAAAGTACAGTGGAAACCTAAAGTCCTATTAAAGGTATGAAAAAAAATGGAAAAATGGAAATTGAAAAAATCATTTATGTTTGTAATTTAAAAATGAATATTTACCCAAAATATTTCCACTCTAACCCCATATTCAAAGCTTTGAGGTCAAAGTACAGTGGAAACCTAAAGTCCTATTAAAGGTATGAAAAAAAATGGAAAAATGGAAATTAAAAATCATTTATGTTTCTAATTTAAAAATGAATATTACCCCAAAAAATTTCCACTCTAACCCCATATTCCAAGCTTTGAGGTCAAAGTACAGTGGAAACCTAAAGTCCTATTAAAGGTATGAAAAAAAATAGAAAAATGGAAATTGAAAAAATCATTTATGTTTGTAATTTAAAAATGAATATTATCCCAAAAAATTTCCACTCTAACCCCATATTCCAAGCTTTGAGGTCAAAGTACAGTGGAAACCTAAAGTCCTATTAAAGGTATGAAAAAAAATGGAAAAATGGAAATTGAAAAAAATCATTTATGTTTGTAATTTAAAATTGAATATTTACCCAAAAAATTTCCACTCTAACCCCATATTCCAAGCTTTGAGGTCAAAGTACAGTGGAAACCTAAAGTCCTATTAAAGGTATGAAAAAAAATGGAAAAATGGAAATTGAAAAAATCATTTTTGTTTCTAATTTAAAAATGAATATTACCCTGAAAAATTTCCACTCTAACCCCATATTCCAAGCTTTGAGGTCAAAGTACAGTGGAAACCTAATGTCCTATTAAAGGTATGAAAAAAAATGGAAAAAGGGAAATTGAAAAAAACATTTATGTTTGTAATTTAAAAATGAATATTTACCTAAAAAATTTCCACTCTAACCCCATATTCCAAGCTTTGAGGTCAAAGTACAGTGGAAACCTAAAGTCCTATTAAAGGTATGAAAAAAAATGGAAAAATGGAAATTGAAAAAATCATTTATGTTTCTAATTTAAAAATGAATATTACCCCAAAAATTTCCACTCTAACCCCATATTCCAAGCTTTGAGGTCAAAGTACAGTGGAAACCTAAAGTCCTATTAAAGGTATGAAAAAAAATGGAAAAATGGAAATTGAAAAAATCATTTATGTTTGTAATTTAAAAATGAATATTATCCCAAAAAATTTCCACTCTAACCCCATATTCCAAGCTTTGAGGTCAAAGTACAGTGGAAACCTAAAGTCCTATTAAAGGTATGAAAAAAAATGGAAAAATGGAAATTGAAAAAAATCATTTATGTTTGTAATTTAAAATTGAATATTTACCCAAAAAATTTCCACTCTAACCCCATATTCCAAGCTTTGAGGTCAAAGTACAGTGGAAACCTAAAGTCCTATTAAAGGTATGAAAAAAAATGGAAAAATGGAAATTGAAAAAATCATTTTTGTTTCTAATTTAAAAATGAATATTACCCTGAAAAATTTCCACTCTAACCCCATATTCCAAGCTTTGAGGTCAAAGTACAGTGGAAACCTAATGTCCTATTAAAGGTATGAAAAAAAATGGAAAAATGGAAATTGAAAAAAACATTTATGTTTGTAATTTAAAAATGAATATTTACCTAAAAAATTTCCACTCTAACCCCATATTCCAAGCTTTGAGGTCAAAGTAAAGTGGAAACCTAAAGTCCTATTAAAGGTATGAAAAAAAATGGAAAAATGGAAATTGAAAAAATCATTTATGTTTCTAATTTAAAAATGAATATTACCCCAAAAATTTCCACTCTAACCCCATATTCCAAGCTTTGAGGTCAAAGTACAGTGGAAACCTAAAGTCCTATTAAAGGTATGAAAAAAAATGGAAAAATGGAAATTGAAAAAATCATTTATGTTTGTAATTTAAAAATGAATATTATCCCAAAAAATTTCCACTCTAACCCCATATTCCAAGCTTTGAGGTCAAAGTACAGTGGAAACCTAAAGTCCTATTAAAGGTATGAAAAAAAAAGGAAAAATGGAAATTGAAAAAAACATTTATGTTTGTAATTCAAAAATGAATATTTACCCAAAATATTTCCACTCTAACCCCATATTCAAAGCTTTGAGGTCAAAGTACAGTGGAAACCTAAAGTCCTATTAAAGGTATGAAAAAAAATGGAATAATGGAAATTGAAAAAATCATTTATGTTTCTAATTTAAAAATGAATATTACCCCAAAATATTTCCACTCTAACCCCATATTCCAAGCTTTGAGGTCAAAGTACAGTGGAAACCTAAAGTCCTATTAAAGGTATGAAAAAAAATGGAAAAATGGAAATTGAAAAAATCATTTATGTTTCTAATTTAAAAATGAATATTACCCCAAAAAATTTCCACTCTAACCCCATATTCCAAGCTTTGAGGTCAAAGTACAGTGGAAACCTAAAGTCCTATTAAAGGTATGAAAAAAAATGGAAAAATGGAAATTGAAAAAATCATTTATGTTTGTAATTTAAAAATGAATATTTACCCAAAAAATTTCCACTCTAACCCCATATTCAAAGCTTTGAGGTCAAAGTACAGTGGAAACCTAAAGTCCTATTAAAGGTATGAAAAAAAATGGAAAAATGGAAATTGAGAAAAACATTTATGTTTGTAATTTAAAAATGAATATTTACCCAAAATATTTCCACTCTAACCCCATATTCAAAGCTTTGAGGTCAAAGTACAGTGGAAACCTAAAGTCCTATTAAAGGTATGAAAAAAAATGGAAAAATGGAAAACGAAAAAATCATTTATGTTTCTAATTTAAAAATGAATATTACCCCAATAAATTTCCACTCTAACCCCATATTCCAAGCTTTGAGGTCAAAGTACAATGGAAACCTAAAGTCCTATTGAAGGTATGAAAAAGAATGGAAAAATGGAAATTGAAAAAATCATTTATGTTTCTAATTTAAAAATGAATATTACCCCAAAATATTTCCACTCTAACCCCATATTCCAAGCTTTGAGGTCAAAGTACAGTGGAAACCTAAAGTCCTATTAAAGGTATGAAAAAAAATGGAAAAATGGAAATTGAAAAAATCATTTTTGTTTCTAATTTAAAAATGAATATTACCCTGAAAAATTTCCACTCTAACCCCATATTCCAAGCTTTGAGGTCAAAGTACAGTGGAAACCTAATGTCCTATTAAAGGTATGAAAAAAAATGGAAAAATGGAAATTGAAAAAAACATTTATGTTTGTAATTTAAAAATGAATATTTACCTAAAAAATTTCCACTCTAACCCCATATTCCAAGCTTTGAGGTCAAAGTACAGTGGAAACCTAAAGTCCTATTAAAGGTATGAAAAAAAATGGAAAAATGGAAATTGAAAAAATCATTTATGTTTCTAATGTAAAAATGAATATTACCCCAAAAAATTTCCACTCTAACCCCATATTCCAAGCTTTGAGGTCAAAGTACAGTGGAAACCTAAAGTCCTATTAAAGGTATGAAAAAAAATGGAAAAATGGAAATTGAAAAAAACATTTATGTTTGTAATTTAAAAATGAATATTTACCTAAAAAATTTCCACTCTAACCCCATATTCCAAGCTTTGAGGTCAAAGTACAGTGGAAACCTAAAGTCCTATTAAAGGTATGAAAAAAAATGGAAAAATGGAAATTGAAAAAAACATTTATGTTTGTAATTTAGAAATGAATATTATCCCAAAATATTTCCACTCTAACCCCATATTCAAAGCTTTGAGGTCAAAGTACAGTGGAAACCTAAAGTCCTATTAAAGGTATGAAAAAAAATGGAATAATGGAAATTGAAAAAATCATTTATGTTTCTAATTTAAAAATGAATATTACCCCAAAAAATTTCCACTCTAACCCCATATTCCAAGCTTTGAGATCAAAGTACAGTGGAAACCTAAAATCCTATTAAAGGTATGAAAAAAAATGGAAAAATGGAAATTGAAAAAATCATTTATGTTTCTAATTTAAAAATGAATATTACCCCAAAAAATGTCCACTCTAACCCCATATTCCAAGCTTTGAGGTCAAAGTACAGTGGAAACCTAAAGTCCTATTAAAGGTATGAAAAAAAATGGAAAAATGGAAATTGAAAAAATCATTTATGTTTGTAATTTAAAAATGAATATTTACCCAAAAAATTTCCACTCTAACCCCATATTCAAAGCTTTGAGGTCAAAGTACAGTGGAAACCTAAAGTCCTATTAAAGGTATGAAAAAAAATGGAAAAATGGAAATTGAAAAAATCATTTATGTTTCTAATTTAAAAATGAATATTACCCCAAAAAATTTCCACTCTAACCCCATATTCCAAGCTTTGAGGTCAAAGTACAGTGGAAACCTAAAGTCCTATTAAAGGTATGAAAAAAAATGGAAAAATGGAAATTGAAAAAAATCATTTATGTTTGTAATTTAAAATTGAATATTTACCCAAAAAATTTCCACTCTAACCCCATATTCCAAGCTTTGAGGTCAAAGTACAGTGGAAACCTAAAGTCCTATTAAAGGTATGAAAAAAAATGGAAAAATGGAAATTGAAAAAATCATTTTTGTTTCTAATTTAAAAATGAATATTACCCTGAAAAATTTCCACTCTAACCCCATATTCCAAGCTTTGAGGTCAAAGTACAGTGGAAACCTAATGTCCTATTAAAGGTATGAAAAAAAATGGAAAAATGGAAATTGAAAAAAACATTTATGTTTGTAATTTAGAAATGAATATTTACCTAAAAAATTTCCACTCTAACCCCATATTCCAAGCTTTGAGGTCAAAGTACAGTGGAAACCTAAAGTCCTATTAAAGGTATGAAAAAAAATGGAAAAATGGAAATTGAAAAAATCATTTATGTTTCTAATTTAAAAATGAATATTACCCCAAAAATTTCCACTCTAACCCCATATTCCAAGCTTTGAGGTCAAAGTACAGTGGAAACCTAAAGTCCTATTAAAGGTATGAAAAAAAATGGAAAAATGGAAATTGAAAAAATCATTTATGTTTGTAATTTAAAAATGAATATTATCCCAAAAAATTTCCACTCTAACCCCATATTCCAAGCTTTGAGGTCAAAGTACAGTGGAAACCTAAAGTCCTATTAAAGGTATGAAAAAAAAAGGAAAAATGGAAATTGAAAAAAACATTTATGTTTGTAATTCAAAAATGAATATTTACCCAAAATATTTCCACTCTAACCCCATATTCAAAGCTTTGAGGTCAAAGTACAGTGGAAACCTAAAGTCCTATTAAAGGTATGAAAAAAAATGGAATAATGGAAATTGAAAAAATCATTTATGTTTCTAATTTAAAAATGAATATTACCCCAAAATATTTCCACTCTAACCCCATATTCCAAGCTTTGAGGTCAAAGTACAGTGGAAACCTAAAGTCCTATTAAAGGTATGAAAAAAAATGGAAAAATGGAAATTGAAAAAATCATTTATGTTTCTAATTTAAAAATGAATATTACCCCAAAAAATTTCCACTCTAACCCCATATTCCAAGCTTTGAGGTCAAAGTACAGTGGAAACCTAAAGTCCTATTAAAGGTATGAAAAAAAATGGAAAAATGGAAATTGAAAAAATCATTTATGTTTGTAATTTAAAAATGAATATTTACCCAAAAAATTTCCACTCTAACCCCATATTCAAAGCTTTGAGGTCAAAGTACAGTGGAAACCTAAAGTCCTATTAAAGGTATGAAAAAAAATGGAAAAATGGAAATTGAGAAAAACATTTATGTTTGTAATTTAAAAATGAATATTTACCCAAAATATTTCCACTCTAACCCCATATTCAAAGCTTTGAGGTCAAAGTACAGTGGAAACCTAAAGTCCTATTAAAGGTATGAAAAAAAATGGAAAAATGGAAAACGAAAAAATCATTTATGTTTCTAATTTAAAAATGAATATTACCCCAATAAATTTCCACTCTAACCCCATATTCCAAGCTTTGAGGTCAAAGTACAATGGAAACCTAAAGTCCTATTGAAGGTATGAAAAAGAATGGAAAAATGGAAATTGAAAAAATCATTTATGTTTCTAATTTAAAAATGAATATTACCCCAAAATATTTCCACTCTAACCCCATATTCCAAGCTTTGAGGTCAAAGTACAGTGGAAACCTAAAGTCCTATTAAAGGTATGAAAAAAAATGGAAAAATGGAAATTGAAAAAATCATTTTTGTTTCTAATTTAAAAATGAATATTACCCTGAAAAATTTCCACTCTAACCCCATATTCCAAGCTTTGAGGTCAAAGTACAGTGGAAACCTAATGTCCTATTAAAGGTATGAAAAAAAATGGAAAAATGGAAATTGAAAAAAACATTTATGTTTGTAATTTAAAAATGAATATTTACCTAAAAAATTTCCACTCTAACCCCATATTCCAAGCTTTGAGGTCAAAGTACAGTGGAAACCTAAAGTCCTATTAAAGGTATGAAAAAAAATGGAAAAATGGAAATTGAAAAAATCATTTATGTTTCTAATGTAAAAATGAATATTACCCCAAAAAATTTCCACTCTAACCCCATATTCCAAGCTTTGAGGTCAAAGTACAGTGGAAACCTAAAGTCCTATTAAAGGTATGAAAAAAAATGGAAAAATGGAAATTGAAAAAATCATTTATGTTTGTAATTTAAAAATGAATATTATCCCAAAAAATTTCCACTCTAACCCCATATTCCAAGCTTTGAGGTCAAAGTACAGTGGAAACCTAAAGTCCTATTAAAGGTATGAAAAAAAATGGAAAAATGGAAATTGAAAAAAACATTTATGTTTGTAATTTAGAAATGAATATTATCCCAAAATATTTCCACTCTAACCCCATATTCAAAGCTTTGAGGTCAAAGTACAGTGGAAACCTAAAGTCCTATTAAAGGTATGAAAAAAAATGGAATAATGGAAATTGAAAAAATCATTTATGTTTCTAATTTAAAAATGAATATTACCCCAAAAAATTTCCACTCTAACCCCATATTCCAAGCTTTGAGATCAAAGTACAGTGGAAACCTAAAATCCTATTAAAGGTATGAAAAAAAATGGAAAAATGGAAATTGAAAAAATCATTTATGTTTCTAATTTAAAAATGAATATTACCCCAAAAAATGTCCACTCTAACCCCATATTCCAAGCTTTGAGGTCAAAGTACAGTGGAAACCTAAAGTCCTATTAAAGGTATGAAAAAAAATGGAAAAATGGAAATTGAAAAAATCATTTATGTTTGTAATTTAAAAATGAATATTTACCCAAAAAATTTCCACTCTAACCCCATATTCAAAGCTTTGAGGTCAAAGTACAGTGGAAACCTAAAGTCCTATTAAAGGTATGAAAAAAAATGGAAAAATGGAAATTGAAAAAAACATTTATGTTTGTAATTTAAAAATGAATATTTACCCAAAAAATTTCCACTCTAACCCCATATTCAAAGCTTTGAGGTCAAAGTACAGTGGAAACCTAAAGTCCTATTAAAGGTATGAAAAAAAATGGAAAAATGGAAATTGAAAAAATCATTTATGTTTGTAATTTAAAAATGAATATTACCCCAAAAAATTTCCACTCTAACCCCATATTCCAAGCTTTGAGGTCAAAGTACAGTGGAAACTTAAAGTCCTATTTAAGGTATGATAAAAAAAGGAAAAATGGAAATTGAAAAAATCATTTATGTTTCTAATTTAAAAATAATATTACCCCAAAAAATTTCCACTCTAACCCCATATTCCAAGCTTTGAGGTCAAAGTACAGTGGAAACCTAAAGTCCTATTAAAGGTATGAAAAAAAATGGAAAAATAGAAATTGAAAAAATCATTTATGTTTCTAATTTAGAAATGAATATTACCCCAAAAAATTTCCACTCTAACCCCATATTCCAAGCTTTGAGGTCAAAGTACAGTGGAAACCTAAAGTCCTATTAAAGGTATGAAAAAAAATAGAAAAATGGAAATTGAAAAAATCATTTATGTTTCTAATTTAAAAATGAATATTACCCCAAAAAATTACCACTCTAACCCCATATTCCAAGCTTTGAGGTCAAAGTACAGTGGAAACCTAAAGTCCTATTAAAGGTATGAAAAAAAATGGAAAAATGGAAATTGAAAAAATCATTTATGTTTGTAATTTAAAAATGAATATTTACCTAAAAAATTTCCACTCTAACCCCATATTCAAAGCTTTGAGGTCAAAGTACAGTGGAAACCTAAAGTCCTATTAAAGGTATGAAAAAAAATGGAAAAATGGAAATTGAAAAAATCATTTATGTTTCTAATTTAAAAATGAATATTACCCTGAAAAATTTCCACTCTAACCCCATATTCCAAGCTTTGAGGTCAAAGTACAGTGGAAACCTAATGTCCTATTAAAGGTATGAAAAAAAATGGAAAAATGGAAATTGAAAAAATCATTTATGTTTCTAATTTAAAAATGAATATTACCCTAAAAAATTTCAACTCTAACCCCATATTCCAAGCTTTGAGGTCAAAGTACAGTGGAAACCTAAAGTCCTATTAAAGGTATGAAAAAAAATAGAAAAATGGAAATTGAAAAAATCATTTATGTTTCTAATTTAAAAATGAATATTATCCCAAAAAATTTCCACTCTAACCCCATATTCCAAGCTTTGAGGTCAAAGTACAGTGGAAACCTAAAGTCCTATTAAAGGTATGAAAAAAAATGGAAAAATGGAAATTGAAAAAAACATTTATGTTTGTAATTTAAAAATGAATATTTACCCAAAAAATTTCCACTCTAACCCCATATTCAAAGCTTTGAGGTCAAAGTACAGTGGAAACCTAAAGTCCTATTAAAGGTATGAAAAAAAATGGAAAAATGGAAATTGAAAAAATCATTTATGTTTGTAATTTAAAAATGAATATTACCCCAAAAAATTTCCACTCTAACCCCATATTCCAAGCTTTGAGGTCAAAGTACAGTGGAAACTTAAAGTCCTATTTAAGGTATGATAAAAAAAGGAAAAATGGAAATTGAAAAAATCATTTATGTTTCTAATTTAAAAATAATATTACCCCAAAAAATTTCCACTCTAACCCCATATTCCAAGCTTTGAGGTCAAAGTACAGTGGAAACCTAAAGTCCTATTAAAGGTATGAAAAAAAATGGAAAAATAGAAATTGAAAAAATCATTTATGTTTCTAATTTAGAAATGAATATTACCCCAAAAAATTTCCACTCTAACCCCATATTCCAAGCTTTGAGGTCAAAGTACAGTGGAAACCTAAAGTCCTATTAAAGGTATGAAAAAAAATAGAAAAATGGAAATTGAAAAAATCATTTATGTTTCTAATTTAAAAATGAATATTACCCCAAAAAATTACCACTCTAACCCCATATTCCAAGCTTTGAGGTCAAAGTACAGTGGAAACCTAAAGTCCTATTAAAGGTATGAAAAAAAATGGAAAAATGGAAATTGAAAAAATCATTTATGTTTGTAATTTAAAAATGAATATTTACCTAAAAAATTTCCACTCTAACCCCATATTCAAAGCTTTGAGGTCAAAGTACAGTGGAAACCTAAAGTCCTATTAAAGGTATGAAAAAAAATGGAAAAATGGAAATTGAAAAAATCATTTATGTTTCTAATTTAAAAATGAATATTACCCTGAAAAATTTCCACTCTAACCCCATATTCCAAGCTTTGAGGTCAAAGTACAGTGGAAACCTAATGTCCTATTAAAGGTATGAAAAAAAATGGAAAAATGGAAATTGAAAAAATCATTTATGTTTCTAATTTAAAAATGAATATTACCCTAAAAAATTTCAACTCTAACCCCATATTCCAAGCTTTGAGGTCAAAGTACAGTGGAAACCTAAAGTCCTATTAAAGGTATGAAAAAAAATGGAAAAATGGAAATTGAAAAAATCATTTATGTTTCTAATTTAAAAATAAATATTACCCCAAAAAATTTCCACTCTAACCCCATATTCCAAGCTTTGAGGTCAAAGTACAGTGGAAACCTAAAGTCCTATTAAAGGTATGAAAAAAAATGGAAAAATGGAAATTGAAAAAATCATTTATGTTTGTAATTTAAAAATTTATATTTACCCAAAAAATTTCCACTCTAACCCCATATTCAAAGCTTTGAGGTCAAAGTACAGTGGAAACCTAAAGTCCTATTAAAGGTATGAAAAAAAATGGAAAAATGGAAATTGAAAAAATCATTTTTGTTTCTAATTTAAAAATGAATATTACCCTAAAAAATTTCCACTCTAACCCCATATTCAAAGCTTTGAGGTCAAAGTACAGTGGAAACCTAAAGTCCTATTAAAGGTATGAAAAAAAATGGAAAAATGGAAATTGAAAAAATCATTTATGTTTCTAATTTAAAAATGAATATTACCCCAAAAAATTTCAACTCTAACCCCATATTCCAAGCTTTGAGGTCAAAGTACAGTGGAAACCTAAAGTCCTATTAAAGGTATGAAAAAAAATGGAAAAATGGAAATTGAAAAAATTATTTATGTTTCTAATTTAAAAATGAATATTACCCTAAAGAATTTCCACTCTAACCCCATATTCCAAGCTTTGAGGTCAAAGTACAGTGGAAACCTAAAGTCCTATTAAAGGTATGAAAAAAAATGGAAAAATGGAAATTGAAAAAATCATTTATGTTTCTAATTTAAAAATGAATATTACCCCAAATAATTTCAACTCTAACCCCATATTCCAAGCTTTAAGGTCAAAGTACAGTGGAAACCTAAAGTCCTATTAAAGGTATGAAAAAAAATGGGAAAATGGAAATTGAAAAAATCATTTATGTTTCTAATTTAAAAATGAATATTACCTCAAAAAGTTTCCACTCTAATCCCATATTCCAAGCTTTGAGGTCAAAGTACAGTGGAAACCTAAAGTCCTATTAATGGTATGAAAAAAAATGGAAAAATGGAAATTGAAAAAATAATTTATGTTTGTAATTTAAAAATGAATATTTACCTAAAAAATTTCCACTCTAACCCCATATTCAAAGCTTTGAGGTCAAAGTACAGTGGAAACCTAAAGTCCTATTAAAGGTATGAAAAAAAATGGAAAAATGGAAATTGAAAAAATCATTTATGTTTCTAATTTAGAAATGAATATTACCCCAAAAAATTTCCACTCTAACCCCATATTCCAAGCTTTGAGGTCAAAGTACAGTGGAAACCTAAAGTCCTATTAAAGGTATGAAAAAAAATAGAAAAATGGAAATTGAAAAAATCATTTATGTTTCTAATTTAAAAATGAATATTACCCCAAAAAATTTCCACTCTAACCCCATATTCCAAGCTTTGAGGTCAAAGTACAGTGGAAACCTAAAGTCCTATTAAAGGTATGAAAAAAAATGGAAAAATGGAAATTGAAAAAATCATTTATGTTTGTAATTTAAAAATGAATATTTACCTAAAAAATTTCCACTCTAACCCCATATTCAAAGCTTTGAGGTCAAAGTACAGTGGAAACCTAAAGTCCTATTAAAGGTATGAAAAAAAATGGAAAAATGGAAATTGAAAAAATCATTTATGTTTCTAATTTAAAAATGAATATTACCCTGAAAAATTTCCACTCTAACCCCATATTCCAAGCTTTGAGGTCAAAGTACAGTGGAAACCTAATGTCCTATTAAAGGTATGAAAAAAAATGGAAAAATGGAAATTGAAAAAATCATTTATGTTTCTAATTTAAAAATGAATATTACCCAAAAAAATTTCAACTCTAACCCCATATTCCAAGCTTTGAGGTCAAAGTACAGTGGAAACCTAAAGTCCTATTAAAGGTATGAAAAAAAATGGAAAAATGGAAATTGAAAAAATCATTTATGTTTCTAATTTAAAAATAAATATTACCCCAAAAAATTTCCACTCTAACCCCATATTCCAAGCTTTGAGGTCAAAGTACAGTGGAAACCTAAAGTCCTATTAAAGGTATGAAAAAAAATGGAAAAATGGAAATTGAAAAAATCATTTATGTTTGTAATTTAAAAATTTATATTTACCCAAAAAATTTCCACTCTAACCCCATATTCAAAGCTTTGAGGTCAAAGTACAGTGGAAACCTAAAGTCCTATTAAAGGTATGAAAAAAAATGGAAAAATGGAAATTGAAAAAATCATTTTTGTTTCTAATTTAAAAATGAATATTAACCTAAAAAATTTCCACTCTAACCCCATATTCAAAGCTTTGAGGTCAAAGTACAGTGGAAACCTAAAGTCCTATTAAAGGTATGAAAAAAAATGGAAAAATGGAAATTGAAAAAATCATTTATGTTTCTAATTTAAAAATGAATATTACCCCAAAAAATTTCAACTCTAACCCCATATTCCAAGCTTTGAGGTCAAAGTACAGTGGAAACCTAAAGTCCTATTAAAGGTATGAAAAAAAATGGAAAAATGGAAATTGAAAAAATTATTTATGTTTCTAATTTAAAAATGAATATTACCCTAAAGAATTTCCACTCTAACCCCATATTCCAAGCTTTGAGGTCAAAGTACAGTGGAAACCTAAAGTCCTATTAAAGGTATGAAAAAAAATGGAAAAATGGAAATTGAAAAAATCATTTATGTTTCTAATTTAAAAATGAATATTACCCCAAAAAATTTCAACTCTAACCCCATATTCCAAGCTTTAAGGTCAAAGTACAGTGGAAACCTAAAGTCCTATTAAAGGTATGAAAAAAAATGGGAAAATGGAAATTGAAAAAATCATTTATGTTTCTAATTTAAAAATGAATATTACCTCAAAAAATTTCCACTCTAATCCCATATTCCAAGCTTTGAGGTCAAAGTACAGTGGAAACCTAAAGTCCTATTAATGGTATGAAAAAAAATGGAAAAATGGAAATTGAAAAAATAATTTATGTTTGTAATTTAAAAATGAATATTTACCTAAAAAATTTCCACTCTAACCCCATATTCAAAGCTTTGAGGTCAAAGTACAGTGGAAACCTAAAGTCCTATTAAAGGTATGAAAAAAAATGGAAAAATGGAAATTGAAAAAATCATTTATGTTTCTAATTTAAAAATGAATATTACCCTGAAAAATTTCCACTCTAACCCCATATTCCAAGCTTTGAGGTCAAAGTACAGTGGAAACATAAAGTCCTATTAAAGGTATGAAAAAAAATGGAAAAATGGAAATTGAAAAAATCATTTATGTTTCTAATTTAAAAATGAATATTACCCTAAAAAATTTCAACTCTAACCCCATATTCCAAGCTTTGAGGTCAAAGTACAGTGGAAACCTAAAGTCCTATTAAAGGTATGAAAAAAAATGGAAAAATGGAAATTGAAAAAATAATTTATGTTTCTAATTTAAAAATGAATATTACACCAAAAAATTTCCACTCTAACCCCATATTCCAAGCTTTGAGGTCAAAGTACAGTGGAAACCTAAAGTCCTATTAAAGGTATGAAAAAAAATGGAAAAATGGAAATTGAAAAAATCATTTATGTTTGTAATTTAAAAATTTATATTTACCCAAAAAATTCCACTCTAACCCCATATTCAAAGCTTTGAGGTCAAAGTACAGTGGAAACCTAAAGTCCTATTAAAGGTATGAAAAAAAATGGAAAAATGGAAATTGAAAAAATCATTTTTGTTTCTAATTTAAAAATGAATATTACCCTAAAAGATTTCCACTCTAACCCCATATTCAAAGCTTTGAGGTCAAAGTACAGTGGAAACCTAAAGTCCTATTAAAGGTATGAAAAAAAATGGAAAAATGGTAATTGAAAAAATCATTTATGTTTCTAATTTAAAAATGAATATTACCCCAAAAAATTTCAACTCTAACCCCATATTCCAAGCTTTGAGGTCAAAGTACAGTGGAAACCTAAAGTCCTATTAAAGGTATGAAAAAAAATGGAAAAATGGAAATTGAAAAAATTATTTATGTTTCTAATTTAAAAATGAATATTACCCTAAAGAATTTCCACTCTAACCCCATATTCCAAGCTTTGAGGTCAAAGTACAGTGGAAACCTAAAGTCCTATTAAAGGTATGAAAAAAAATGGAAAAATGGAAATTGAAAAAATCATTTATGTTTCTAATTTAAAAATGAATATTACCCCAAAAAATTTCAACTCTAACCCCATCTTCCAAGCTTTAAGGTCAAAGTACAGTGGAAACCTAAAGTCCTATTAAAGGTATGAAAAAAAATGGGAAAATGGAAATTGAAAAAATCATTTATGTTTCTAATTTAAAAATAAATATTACCCCAAAAAATTTCCACTCTAACCCCATATTCCAAGCTTTGAGGTCAAAGTACAGTGGAAACCTAAAGTCCTATTAAAGGTATGAAAAAAAATGGAAAAATGGAAATTGAAAAAATCATTTATGTTTGTAATTTAAAAATTTATATTTACCCAAAAAATTTCCACTCTAACCCCATATTCAAAGCTTTGAGGTCAAAGTACAGTGGAAACCTAAAGTCCTATTAAAGGTATGAAAAAAAATGGAAAAATGGAAATTGAAAAAATCATTTTTGTTTCTAATTTAAAAATGAATATTACCCTAAAAAATTTCCACTCTAACCCCATATTCAAAGCTTTGAGGTCAAAGTACAGTGGAAACCTAAAGTCCTATTAAAGGTATGAAAAAAAATGGAAAAATGGAAATTGAAAAAATCATTTATGTTTCTAATTTAAAAATGAATATTACCCCAAAAAATTTCAACTCTAACCCCATATTCCAAGCTTTGAGGTCAAAGTACAGTGGAAACCTAAAGTCCTATTAAAGGTATGAAAAAAAATGGAAAAATGGAAATTGAAAAAATTATTTATGTTTCTAATTTAAAAATGAATATTACCCTAAAGAATTTCCACTCTAACCCCATATTCCAAGCTTTGAGGTCAAAGTACAGTGGAAACCTAAAGTCCTATTAAAGGTATGAAAAAAAATGGAAAAATGGAAATTGAAAAAATCATTTATGTTTCTAATTTAAAAATGAATATTACCCCAAAAAATTTCAACTCTAACCCCATATTCCAAGCTTTAAGGTCAAAGTACAGTGGAAACCTAAAGTCCTATTAAAGGTATGAAAAAAAATGGGAAAATGGAAATTGAAAAAATCATTTATGTTTCTAATTTAAAAATGAATATTACCTCAAAAAATTTCCACTCTAATCCCATATTCCAAGCTTTGAGGTCAAAGTACAGTGGAAACCTAAAGTCCTATTAATGGTATGAAAAAAAATGGAAAAATGGAAATTGAAAAAATAATTTATGTTTGTAATTTAAAAATGAATATTTACCTAAAAAATTTCCACTCTAACCCCATATTCAAAGCTTTGAGGTCAAAGTACAGTGGAAACCTAAAGTCCTATTAAAGGTATGAAAAAAAATGGAAAAATGGAAATTGAAAAAATCATTTATGTTTCTAATTTAAAAATGAATATTACCCTGAAAAATTTCCACTCTAACCCCATATTCCAAGCTTTGAGGTCAAAGTACAGTGGAAACATAAAGTCCTATTAAAGGTATGAAAAAAAATGGAAAAATGGAAATTGAAAAAATCATTTATGTTTCTAATTTAAAAATGAATATTACCCTAAAAAATTTCAACTCTAACCCCATATTCCAAGCTTTGAGGTCAAAGTACAGTGGAAACCTAAAGTCCTATTAAAGGTATGAAAAAAAATGGAAAAATGGAAATTGAAAAAATAATTTATGTTTCTAATTTAAAAATGAATATTACACCAAAAAATTTCCACTCTAACCCCATATTCCAAGCTTTGAGGTCAAAGTACAGTGGAAACCTAAAGTCCTATTAAAGGTATGAAAAAAAATGGAAAAATGGAAATTGAAAAAATCATTTATGTTTGTAATTTAAAAATTTATATTTACCCAAAAAATTCCACTCTAACCCCATATTCAAAGCTTTGAGGTCAAAGTACAGTGGAAACCTAAAGTCCTATTAAAGGTATGAAAAAAAATGGAAAAATGGAAATTGAAAAAATCATTTTTGTTTCTAATTTAAAAATGAATATTACCCTAAAAAATTTCCACTCTAACCCCATATTCAAAGCTTTGAGGTCAAAGTACAGTGGAAACCTAAAGTCCTATTAAAGGTATGAAAAAAAATGGAAAAATGGTAATTGAAAAAATCATTTATGTTTCTAATTTAAAAATGAATATTACCCCAAAAAATTTCAACTCTAACCCCATATTCCAAGCTTTGAGGTCAAAGTACAGTGGAAACCTAAAGTCCTATTAAAGGTATGAAAAAAAATGGAAAAATGGAAATTGAAAAAATTATTTATGTTTCTAATTTAAAAATGAATATTACCCTAAAGAATTTCCACTCTAACCCCATATTCCAAGCTTTGAGGTCAAAGTACAGTGGAAACCTAAAGTCCTATTAAAGGTATGAAAAAAAATGGAAAAATGGAAATTGAAAAAATCATTTATGTTTCTAATTTAAAAATGAATATTACCCCAAAAAATTTCAACTCTAACCCCATCTTCCAAGCTTTAAGGTCAAAGTACAGTGGAAACCTAAAGTCCTATTAAAGGTATGAAAAAAAATGGGAAAATGGAAATTGAAAAAATCATTTATGTTTCTAATTTAAAAATG
Organism: Branchellion lobata; assembly: GCA_947562095.1. Lineage (NCBI taxonomy): Eukaryota > Metazoa > Annelida > Clitellata > Hirudinida > Piscicolidae > Branchellion > Branchellion lobata. The sequence continues at coordinate 25,142 of OX387257.1, read as the reverse complement.
AATATTACCTCAAAAAATTTCCACTCTAATCCCATATTCCAAGCTTTGAGGTCAAAGTACAGTGGAAACCTAAAGTCCTATTAATGGTATGAAAAAAAATGGAAAAATGGAAATTGAAAAAATAATTTATGTTTGTAATTCAAAAATGAATATTTACCTAAAAAATTTCCACTCTAAACCCATATTCAAAGCTTTGAGGTCAAAGTACAGTGGAAACCTAAAGTCCTATTGAGGGTATGAAAAAAAATGGAAAAATGGAAATTGAAAAAATCTTTTATGTTTCTAATTTAAAAATGAATATTACCCTGAAAAATTTCCACTCTAACCCCATATTCCAAGCTTTGAGGTCAAAGTACAGTGGAAACCTAAAGTCCTATTAAAGGTATGAAAAAAAATGGAAAAATGGAAATTGAAAAAATCATTTATGTTTCTAATTTAAAAATGAATATTACCCCAAAAAATTTCCACTCTAACCCCATATTCCAAGCTTTGAGGTCAAAGTACAGTGGAAACCTAAAGTCCTATTAAAGGTATGAAAAAAAATGGAAAAATGGAAATTGAAAAAATCATTTATGTTTGTAATTTAAAAATTTATATTTACCCAAAAAATTTCCACTCTAACCCCATATTCAAAGCTTTGAGGTCAAAGTACAGTGGAAACCTAAAGTCCTATTAAAGGTATGAAAAAAAATGGAAAAATGGAAATTAAAAAAATCATTTATGTTTCTAATTTGAAAATGAATATTACCCTAAAAAATTTCCACTCTAACCCCATATTCCAAGCTTTGAGGTCAAAGTACAGTGGAAACCTAAAGTCCTATTAAAGGTATGAAAAAAAATGGAAAAATGGAAATTGAAAAAATCATTTATGTTTCTAATTTAAAAATGAATAATACCCCAAAAAATTTCAACTCTAACCCCATATTCCAAGCTTTGAGGTCAAAGTACAGTGGAAACCTAAAGTCCTATTAAAGGTATGAAAAAAAATGGAAAAATGGAAATTGAAAAAATCATTTATGTTTCTAATTTAAAAATGAATATTACCCCAAAAAATTTCCACTCTAACCCCATATTCCAAGCTTTGAGGTCAAAGTACAGTGGAAACCTAGTCCTATTAAAGGTATGAAAAAAAATGGAAAAATGGAAATTGAAAAAATCATTTATGTTTGTAATTTAAAAATTTATATTTACCCAAAAAATTTCCACTCTAACCCCATATTCAAAGCTTTGAGGTCAAAGTACAGTGGAAACCTAAAGTCCTATTAAAGGTATGAAAAAAAATGGAAAAATGGAAATTGAAAAAATCATTTATGTTTCTAATTTAAAAATGAATATTACCCTAAAAAATTTCCACTCTAACCCCATATTCCAAGCTTTGAGGTCAAAGTACAGTGGAAACCTAAAGTCCTATTAAAGGTATGAAAAAAAATGGAAAAATGGAAATTGAAAAAATCATTTATGTTTCTAATTTAAAAATGAATATTACCCCAAAAAATTTCAACTCTAACCCCATATTCCAAGCTTTGAGGTCAAAGTACAGTGGAAACCTAAAGTCCTATTAAAGGTATGAAAAAAAATGGGAAAATGGAAATTGAAAAAATCATTTATGTTTCTAATTTAAAAATGAATATTACCCCAAAAAATTTCCACTCTAACCCCATATTCCAAGCTTTGAGGTCAAAGTACAGTGGAAAATTAAAGTCCTATTTAAGGTATGATAAAAAAAGGAAAAATGGAAATTGAAAAAATCATTTATGTTTCTAATTTAAAAATAATATTACCCCAAAAAATTTCCACTCTAACCCCATATTCCAAGCTTTGAGGTCAAAGTACAGTGGAAACCTAAAGTCCTATTAAAGGTATGAAAAAAAATGGAAAAATAGAAATTGAAAAAATCATTTATGTTTCTAATTTAAAAATGATTATTACCCCAAAAAATTTCCACTCTAACCCCATATTCCAAGCTTTGAGGTCAAAGTACAGTGGAAACCTAAAGTCCTATTAAAGGTATGAAAAAAAATGGAAAAATGGAAATTGAAAAAATCATTTATGTTTCTAATTTAAAAATGAATATTACCCCAAAAAATTTCCACTCTAACCCCATATTCCAAGCTTTGAGGTCAAAGTACAGTGGAAACCTAAAGTCCTATTAAAGGTATGAAAAAAAATGGAAAAATGGAAATTGAAAAAATCATTTATGTTTGTAATTTAAAAATGAATATTTACCTAAAAAATTTCCACTCTAACCCCATATTCAAAGCTTTGAGGTCAAAGTACAGTGGAAACCTAAAGTCCTATTAAAGGTATGAAAAAAAATGGAAAAATGGAAATTGAAAAAATCATTTATGTTTCTAATTTAAAAATGAATATTACCCTGAAAAATTTCCACTCTAACCCCATATTCCAAGCTTTGAGGTCGAAGTACAGTGGAAACCTAAAGTCCTATTAAAGGTATGAAAAAAAATGGAAAAATGGAAATTGAAAAAATCATTTATGTTTCTAATTTAAAAATGAATATTACCCTAAAAAATTTCAACTCTAACCCCATATTCCAAGCTTTGAGGTCAAAGTACAGTGGAAACCTAAAGTCCTATTAAAGGTATGAAAAAAAATGGGAAAATGGAAATTGAAAAAATCATTTATGTTTCTAATTTAAAAATGAATATTACCCCAAAAAATTTCCACTCTAACCCCATATTCCAAGCTTTGAGGTCAAAGTACAGTGGAAAATTAAAGTCCTATTTAAGGTATGATAAAAAAAGGAAAAATGGAAATTGAAAAAATCATTTATGTTTCTAATTTAAAAATAATATTACCCCAAAAAATTTCCACTCTAACCCCATATTCCAAGCTTTGAGGTCAAAGTACAGTGGAAACCTAAAGTCCTATTAAAGGTATGAAAAAAAATGGAAAAATAGAAATTGAAAAAATCATTTATGTTTCTAATTTAAAAATGATTATTACCCCAAAAAATTTCCACTCTAACCCCATATTCCAAGCTTTGAGGTCAAAGTACAGTGGAAACCTAAAGTCCTATTAAAGGTATGAAAAAAAATGGAAAAATGGAAATTGAAAAAATCATTTATGTTTCTAATTTAAAAATGAATATTACCCCAAAAAATTTCCACTCTAACCCCATATTCCAAGCTTTGAGGTCAAAGTACAGTGGAAACCTAAAGTCCTATTAAAGGTATGAAAAAAAATGGAAAAATGGAAATTGAAAAAATCATTTATGTTTGTAATTTAAAAATGAATATTTACCTAAAAAATTTCCACTCTAACCCCATATTCAAAGCTTTGAGGTCAAAGTACAGTGGAAACCTAAAGTCCTATTAAAGGTATGAAAAAAAATGGAAAAATGGAAATTGAAAAAATCATTTATGTTTCTAATTTAAAAATGAATATTACCCTGAAAAATTTCCACTCTAACCCCATATTCCAAGCTTTGAGGTCGAAGTACAGTGGAAACCTAAAGTCCTATTAAAGGTATGAAAAAAAATGGAAAAATGGAAATTGAAAAAATCATTTATGTTTCTAATTTAAAAATGAATATTACCCTAAAAAATTTCAACTCTAACCCCATATTCCAAGCTTTGAGGTCAAAGTACAGTGGAAACCTAAAGTCCTATTAAAGGTATGAAAAAAAATGGAAAAATGGAAATTGAAAAAATAATTTATGTTTCTAATTTAAAAATGAATATTACCCCAAAAAATTTCCACTCTAACCCCATATTCCAAGCTTTGAGGTCAAAGTACAGTGGAAACCTAAAGTCCTATTAAAGGTATGAAAAAAAATGGAAAAATGGAAATTGAAAAAATCATTTATGTTTGTAATTTAAAAATTTATATTTACCCAAAAAATTTCCACTCTAACTCCATATTCAAAGCTTTGAGGTCAAAGTACAGTGGAAACCTAAAGTCCTATTAAAGGTATGAAAAAAAATGGAAAAATGGAAATTGAAAAAATCATTTATGTTTCTAATTTAAAAATGAATATTACCCTAAAAAATTTTAACTCTAACCCCATATTCCAAGCTTTGAGGTCAAAGTACAGTGGAAACCTAAAGTCCTATTAAAGGTATGAAAAAAAATGGAAAAATGGAAATTGAAAAAATAATTTATGTTTCTAATTTAAAAATGAATATTACCCTAAAAAATTTCCACTCTAACCCCATATTCCAAGCTTTGAGGTCAAAGTACAGTGGAAACCTAAAGTCATATTAAAGGTATGAAAAAAAATGGAAAAATGGAAATTGAAAAAATCATTTATGTTTGTAATTTAAAAATGAATATTTACCTAAAAAATTTCCACTCTAACCCCATATTCAAAGCTTTGAGGTCAAAGTACAGTGGAAACCTAAAGTCCTATTAAAGGTATGAAAAAAAATGGAAAAATGGAAATTGAAAAAATCATTTATGTTTCTAATTTAAAAATGAATATTACCCTGAAAAATTTCCACTCTAACCCCATATTCCAAGCTTTGAGGTCGAAGTACAGTGGAAACCTAAAGTCCTATTAAAGGTATGAAAAAAAATGGAAAAATGGAAATTGAAAAAATCATTTATGTTTCTAATTTAAAAATGAATATTACCCTAAAAAATTTTAACTCTAACCCCATATTCCAAGCTTTGAGGTCAAAGTACAGTGGAAACCTAAAGTCCTATTAAAGGTATGAAAAAAAATGGAAAAATGGAAATTGAAAAAATAATTTATGTTTCTAATTTAAAAATGAATATTACCCCAAAAAATTTCCACTCTAACCCCATATTCCAAGCTTTGAGGTCAAAGTACAGTGGAAACCTAAAGTCCTATTAAAGGTATGAAAAAAAATGGAAAAATGGAAATTGAAAAAATCATTTATGTTTGTAATTTAAAAATTTATATTTACCCAAAAAATTTCCACTCTAACTCCATATTCAAAGCTTTGAGGTCAAAGTACAGTGGAAACCTAAAGTCCTATTAAAGGTATGAAAAAAAATGGAAAAATGGAAATTGAAAAAATCATTTATGTTTCTAATTTAAAAATGAATATTACCCTAAAAAATTTCCACTCTAACCCCATATTCCAAGCTTTGAGGTCAAAGTACAGTGGAAACCTAAAGTCATATTAAAGGTATGAAAAAAAATGGAAAAATGGAAATTGAAAAAATCATTTATGTTTCTAATTTAAAAATGAATATTACCCCAAAAAATTTCAACTCTAACCCCATATTCCAAGCTTTGAGGTCAAAGTACAGTGGAAACCTAAAGTCCTATTAAAGGTATGAAAAAAAATGGGAAAATGGAAATTGAAAAAATCATTTATGTTTCTAATTTAAAAATGAATATTACCCCAAAAAATTTCCACTCTAACCCCATATTCCAAGCTTTGAGGTCAAAGTACAGTGGAAACTTAAAGTCCTATTTAAGGTATGATAAAAAAAGGAAAAATGGAAATTGAAAAAATCATTTATGTTTCTAATTTAAAAATGAATATTATCCCAAAAAATTTCCACTCTAACCCCATATTCCAAGCTTTGAGGTCAAAGTACAGTGGAAACCTAAAGTCCTATTAAAGGTATGAAAAAAAATGGAAAAATGGAAATTGAAAAAATCATTTATGTTTGTAATTTAAAAATTTATATTTACTCAAAAAATTTCCACTCTAACCCCATATTCAAAGCTTTGAGGTCAAAGTACAGTGGAAACCTAAAGTCCTATTAAAGGTATGAAAAAAAATGGAAAAATAGAAATTGAAAAAATCATTTATGTTTCTAATTTAAAAATGAATATTACCCTAAAAAATTTCCACTCTAACCCCATATTTCAAGCTTTGAGGTCAAAGTACAGTGGAAACCTAACGTCCTATTAAAGGTATGAAAAAAAATGGAAAAATGGAAATTGAAAAAATCATTTATGTTTCTAATTTAAAAATGAATATTACCCCAAAAAATTTCAACTCTAACCCCATATTCCAAGCTTTGAGGTCAAAGTACAGTGGAAACCTAAAGTCCTATTAAAGGTATGAAAAAAAATGGGAAAATGGAAATTGAAAAAATCATTTATGTTTCTAATTTAAAAATGAATACTACCCCAAAAAATTTCCACTCTAACCCCATATTCCAAGCTTTGAGGTCAAAGTACAGTGGAAACTTAAAGTCCTATTTAAGGTATGATAAAAAAAGGAAAAATGGAAATTGAAAAAATCATTTATGTTTCTAATTTAAAAATGAATATTACCTCAAAAAATTTCCACTCTAACCCCATATTCCAAGCTTTGAGGTCAAAGTACAGTGGAAACCTAAAGTCCTATTAAAGGTATGAAAAAAAATGGAAAAATAGAAATTGAAAAAATCATTTATGTTTCTAATTTAAAAATGAATATTACCCCAAAAAATTTCCACTCTAACCCCATATTCCAAGCTTTGAGGTCAAAGTACAGTGGAAACCTAAAGTCCTATTAAAGGTATGAAAAAAAATGGAAAAATGGAAATTGAAAAAATCATTTATGTTTGTAATTTAAAAATGAATATTTACCCAAAAAATTTCCACTCTAACCCCATATTCAAAGCTTTGAGGTCAAAGTACAGTGGAAACCTAAAGTCCTATTAAAGGTATGAAAAAAAATGGAAAAATGGAAATTGAAAAAATCATTTATGTTTCTAATTTAAAAATGAATATTACCCTAAAAAATTTCCACTCTAACCCCATATTCCAAGCTTTGAGGTCAAAGTACAGTGGAAACCTAAAGTCCTATTAAAGGTATAAAAAAAAATGCAAAAATGGAAATTGAAAAAATCATTTATGTTTCTAATTTAAAAATGAATATTACCCCAAAAAATTTCCACTCTAACCCCATATTCCAAGCTTTGAGGTCAAAGTACCGTGGAAACCTAAAGTCCTATTAAAGGTATGAAAAAAAATGGAAAAATGGAAATTGAAAAAATCATTTATGTTTGTAATTTAAAAATGAATATTTACCTAAAAAATATCCACTTTAACCCCATATTCCAAGCTTTGAGGTCAAAGTACAGTGGAAACCTAAAGTCTTATTAAAGGTATGAAAAAAAATGGAAAAATGGAAATTGAAAAAATCATTTATGTTTGTAATTTAAAAAAGAATATTTACCCAGAAAATTTCCACTCTAACCCCATATTCAAAGCTTTGAGGTCAAAGTACAGTGGAAACCTAAAGTCCTATTAAAGGTATGAAAAAAAATGGAAAAATGGAAATTGAAAAAATCATTTATGTTTTTAATTTAAAAATGAATATTACCCCAAAAAATTTCAACTCTAACCCCATATTCCAAGCTTTGAGGTCAAAGTACAGTGGAAACCTAAAGTCCTATTAAAGGTATGAAAAAAAATGGGAAAATGGAAATTGAAAAAATCATTTATGTTTCTAATTTAAAAATGAATATTACCCCAAAAAATTTCCACTCTAACCCCATATTCCAAGCTTTGAGGTCAAAGTACAGTGGAAACTTAAAGTCCTATTTAAGGTATGATAAAAAAAGGAAAAATGGAAATTGAAAAAATCATTTATGTTTCTAATTTAAAAATGAATATTATCCCAAAAAATTTCCACTCTAACCCCATATTCCAAGCTTTGAGGTCAAAGTACAGTGGAAACCTAAAGTCCTATTAAAGGTATGAAAAAAAATGGAAAAATGGAAATTGAAAAAATCATTTATGTTTGTAATTTAAAAATTTATATTTACTCAAAAAATTTCCACTCTAACCCCATATTCAAAGCTTTGAGGTCAAAGTACAGTGGAAACCTAAAGTCCTATTAAAGGTATGAAAAAAAATGGAAAAATAGAAATTGAAAAAATCATTTATGTTTCTAATTTAAAAATGAATATTACCCTAAAAAATTTCCACTCTAACCCCATATTTCAAGCTTTGAGGTCAAAGTACAGTGGAAACCTAACGTCCTATTGAAGGTATGAAAAAAAATGGAAAAATGGAAATTGAAAAAATCATTTATGTTTCTAATTTAAAAATGAATATTACCCCAAAAAATTTCAACTCTAACCCCATATTCCAAGCTTTGAGGTCAAAGTACAGTGGAAACCTAAAGTCCTATTAAAGGTATGAAAAAAAATGGGAAAATGGAAATTGAAAAAATCATTTATGTTTCTAATTTAAAAATGAATACTACCCCAAAAAATTTCCACTCTAACCCCATATTCCAAGCTTTGAGGTCAAAGTACAGTGGAAACTTAAAGTCCTATTTAAGGTATGATAAAAAAAGGAAAAATGGAAATTGAAAAAATCATTTATGTTTCTAATTTAAAAATGAATATTACCTCAAAAAATTTCCACTCTAACCCCATATTCAAAGCTTTGAGGTCAAAGTACAGTGGAAACCTAAAGTCCTATTAAAGGTATGAAAAAAAATGGAAAAATAGAAATTGAAAAAATCATTTATGTTTCTAATTTAAAAATGAATATTTACCCAAAAAATTTCCACTCTAACCCCATATTCAAAGCTTTGAGGTCAAAGTACAGTGGAAACCTAAAGTCCTATTAAAGGTATGAAAAAAAATGGAAAAATGGAAATTGAAAAAATCATTTATGTTTCTAATTTAAAAATGAATATTACCCTAAAAAATTTCCACTCTAACCCCATATTCCAAGCTTTGAGGTCAAAGTACAGTGGAAACCTAAAGTCCTATTAAAGGTATAAAAAAAAATGCAAAAATGGAAATTGAAAAAATCATTTATGTTTCTAATTTAAAAATGAATATTACCCCAAAAAATTTCAACTCTAACCCCATATTCCAAGCTTTGAGGTCAAAGTACAGTGGAAACCTAAAGTCCTATTAAAGGTATGAAAAAAAATGGGAAAATGGAAATTGAGAAAATAATTTATGTTTCTAATTTAAAAATGAATATTACCCCAAAAAATTTCCACTCTAACCCCATATTCCAAGCTTTGAGGTCAAAGTACCGTGGAAACCTAAAGTCCTATTAAAGGTATGAAAAAAAATGGAAAAATGGAAATTGAAAAAATCATTTATGTTTGTAATTTAAAAATGAATATTTACCTAAAAAATATCCACTTTAACCCCATATTCCAAGCTTTGAGGTCAAAGTACAGTGGAAACCTAAAGTCCTATTAAAGGTATGAAAAAAAATGGAAAAATGGAAATTGAAAAAATCATTTATGTTTGTAATTTAAAAAAGAATATTTACCCAGAAAATTTCCACTCTAACCCCATATTCAAAGCTTTGAGGTCAAAGTACAGTGGAAACCTAAAGTCCTATTAAAGGTATGAAAAAAAATGGAAAAATGGAAATTGAAAAAATCATTTATGTTTCTAATTTAAAAATGAATATTACCCTAAAAAATTTCCACTCTAACCCCATATTCCAAGCTTTGAGGTCAAGGTACAGTGGAAACCTAAAGTCCTATTAAAGGTATGAAAAAAAATGGAAAAATGGAAATTGAAAAAATCATTTATGTTTCTAATTTAAAAATGAATATTACCCCAAAAAATTTCAACTCTAACCCCATATTCCAAGCTTTGAGGTCAAAGTACAGTGGAAACCTAAAGTCCTATTAAAGGTATGAAAAAAAATGGGAAAATGGAAATTGAAAAAATAATTTATGTTTCTAATTTAAAAACGAATATTACCCCAAAAAATTTCCACTCTAACCCCATATTCCAAGCTTTGAGGTCAAAGTACCGTGGAAACCTAAAGTCCTATCAAAGGTATGAAAAAAAATGGAAAAATGGAAATTGAAAAAATCATTTATGTTTGTAATTTAAAAATGAATATTTACCTAAAAAATTTCCACTCTAACCCCATATTCAAAGCTTTGAGGTCAAAGTACAGTGGAAACCTAAAGTCCTATTAAAGGTATGAAAAAAAATGGAAAAATGGAAATTGAAAAAATCATTTATGTTTCTAATTTAAAAATGAATATTACCCTAAAAAATTTCTACTCTAACCCCATATTCCAAGCTTTGAGGTCAAGGTACAGTGGAAACCTAAAGTCCTATTAAAGGTATGAAAAAAAATGGAAAAATGGAAATTGAAAAAATCATTTATGTTTCTAATTTAAAAATGAATATTACCCCAAAGAATTTCAACTCTAACCCCATATTCCAAGCTTTGAGGTCAAAGTACAGTGGAAACCTAAAGTCCTATT